>KZ309079.1:126296-193246 GCA_000376725.2 Ladona fulva | reverse complement strand
TTTATTATAATTTTATATCATATTTTTACACTTTTATACTTTCCTTTATAATCTAACTAAGCCTGTTTTTCATTTACAAACTCATCCACACTGCAATATGTTTCTTTCAGTAGATAGTTCAAACTTTTTTAACCAAACTATACGTTATTACTGTATTTAATACGGCCAGTCAACTTGTTATAAACTTTTAGTGCCATACGTCAAAGCTTCTTCCGGTTAAAGTAAGCCTATGTGAGTGGTCCTTAAGTTCTCCCTTCCTCTTGTTTAATACACACATTCTGATGAATCTAGAAAACTCATAAATAAATGCTGAAGGCATAGTAAATGTTCTCCGTTCTCTAAATAATGGTTTGCAATAGCCTTTCTTGCGAACTTCAGTTATGAAGCTTATCACTATCTTTATTTTTAATACATATATAAGTTTTTCATTCCGAAATTACATAGAAGGTTACTTCAAATTCATCTAAGAAAGCTTATAAGTATATTGATAAAAATTTCTGGAAATGTTGTTTAGTATTTCTTTGTGTGTTCTAGTCTACGTTGAAATTGATTGAATGCTCATGTTGATATTTTGTGTTTCAATACTAGAATCTCGATGTCGGAAGAATTTTCTAAGCGGAATTTTAAGGAGTTTTAGGCTTTAACGTTTTAGCTCCATTTATCTTATCTATAAAATATTTTTTTTAAATTTTTAGTCTGAAAATCAAAGATATCTATTTGTACAATTGGTTAACTTAACTCTGAATTTCATATTGTTCTACATCGCGTCGATGCTTCAGAGTTTCAATTTCGAGCTTAATGTGAACGGTGACTTTAAGTACTAAATATTACGTCTGAGTACGGTTAATTACTACATAATCGGTCCCAAATAGTACTTTTTTGTATTAAATGAAAACCTTCGGAAATTAATTCTACATAAAATCGTTGGAATCAGCCGTTACTTTGTGAAGCTCGTCATACTTGAAATATCTATGTTCACCTACTATGTGTAAATAGTTATTTCAATCATTAGAATTATTATTACGTAAAAGCGTATCAGTTACAACTCCAGTTATAATTATTTTTCGAAATTTGATAATTTTTCTAAATGCTCATGGGCACTTGGATTACTTAGGAGTTAGGAATTATAATATCGAGATTTTATAAGCTCAATTCCAGTGCGGAGAAATGTTTTACAGACAGAAAAGTAGAAAAATTAAGAGATGTTGAATCTGGACCAATAGTGCGGAACTATTCCTTCACATTGAAATGAATGTATTCGAGATTGCTTCACTGCCTCATAATCATCAGCTCTGAGAAGTTGAAAAGAATGAACGAAGTTTATTTAAGATTACAGTTTCACCACTGTGCTACTTTTTTTCTCATTTTCTTAACGGGTTTCTTACCTTCTATTCTCTTGAAGTCTGATGATGAAGGCCAAAATTTCGGTGAGACTTGTGTTTCTCTTTATCAAGGACGTACATGATGCTTCATTTTTGTGCGATTGTCTTAATATATGACACTACAGTTTTTTCGTACCATTCTTTAAATTTGAGGAGCGCAATAAGTCGCTTTTGCATTCTGCTAACAATAAGACCCCCTGCCACACGCCGTAAGGCGGCTTGCAGGGTATTTATGTTGACCAGAGTTATGTTAGAGCATAATCCTCCGAATATAAATTGTATCTATTGAGAATAAGGGTAGACACACCACCATTAAGAATTTAAAATATTACCGTAACTATTCGGTATTTTTCTAATGAAATAGAAACAGACTTATTAACTTTTACATTTTCGGTAATTCCTGTTTTTATTTCGTGCTTATGTGTATTTTGGAGTATATAATCGCTTGATTTCTTAATTTCCTTTTTCACAGAGATGTTAAGTATTAGATGACGTAAGGTATTGATTACGTATTGGTATACTCGATGAAATTTTTTATTTTCTAAATTATCCCGAGAAGAAACGGACATGAAGAAAGTCTGACAGGACCGGGGCTCGAACCCGGATTTTCCGCTATCCGGGCGAATGCTCTGACCATCATATAATATTATATTGCCATGACATTTATCCATGCCGTTTGTGAGACTTTGTAGGTAAGGGATGATACATGTTCTGGTAAGATAGCTCAATGTCTAGAGCATTCGCCCGGAAAGCGAAAGACCCAGGTTCGAGTCTCGGTCTTTCCAGACTTCTCGTGCCCTGGGGAATATTCCTAGTCGCACGACTCTTGGTACAGTACCATCCTTATCTCTTCCGTTGTTTTTTAATAAATTTGGATAAATATATAAGACGTAATTGTTGGATACAATTGTGCCTTAAAACTGCTCGTAGGTGGAAACTAAATATAAGGCCAATTCGCGTGGAAGTACGTTTCTGTTTGACCTGCAGAGATGATCATTTTTATTAATTACATTTGAGTTCGTGTTCTATATTTCCCTTATCCAGTTTCCTTTCATGGTGGTGAGACTGAACCAGAAATTCTAATCCAGGTGGTATTTATTGATCAACTTATTCTGACGCTCTTCGTATACTTACAACCAATGTTACTTTTAGCATTTTATGATATCCCATTTTTAAACCGATTGTGATGCTCTCGCGAGTCATTCCGGTCTAACTTACTGTGATCAGATCCTTATCAACCCCACGTAAATCTCTATTGCCTGTGAAATTGCGTCTCAGTCGCAAAAATAAGATTCGCTCTCTGCGAGGGTATTTCTGGTTTGTGTGACTGTAGATTAAAAACTTCTTTCCAAATTGGTCCTTATCTGTCATCTTATCCTAGCATCGCTGTTTCAGCACGTGTACTAAGTCTAATCTGATGAGAATTCACCCAAAACGTGTCGTTTCGTGGTCTATTTTTTTCCAGTTAAATTAGGTGCAGCGAAATTTTAGTGGTCAAGATCATCTTGAGGAGTACCATTAGTTTTATCATTTACCATCGTGAAAATTTCCTCGGCCCGCGCATGTTTCCGTTGTAGATATGATCTAAGTTCGCGAGGAATTCCTTGGAATAGGCGAGACTTATTGCGTTCTCGCACGTCTCTCAAAAATAACTGTTGGGAAAGGACTTTCAAGTATTTCCTTTGGTATCTTCTTTGTGTCGTTCGAACTGTTTAGAAATAAATAAAACTGTCCTTCAGGAGAATTATTTTCAAAATTTCCGTTAAGTGGGAGCTTGGGTTCGAGTTCCAGTCATGTCGCTTTTCACTTCGCTCCACTGTCGCTTTTTTCACACCTGTTTATCCTTGGGATTCAACCGCACGGCTTTTCCGTGCTAAGTAATTTCCCATCCCAACTTCCATGGGAATTTCTTCCTCAAAAAAGTTTTTTTAATGGAAGACCCGGGTTCATGTCCTAGTCTGACAGACATGTTTCGTGTCGGTTTCTCTTTGGGAAAATTCCTGGGCGCACGTCTTGTGCAGAATCAAGTTTAACCTTTTACACGTAATTTATTTAAACTATTAAATTTAGTTAGACTATCAATCTAACCTCTAAAATCTATTTATTTATGGAACAATTCCACCGTTTTAATCCATTGGTTCAGGTGGCAGCGTTAACTTACACGGTTTCATTAAATAATTTATATAATTACTATTAGTAATCTAAGTATAAAAAGAGCTACATCGCTAATTACAATATTTTACCAATGATAGAAAGACGTTGATACATGGATACAATTTAGCCATGAATTTACGATTTCCTCGATATAGCATCAGCAGAACTTGTCAGTACTATTTAATATGCAAAAACAAATGCATTTTTGCATCATTGGCTCACAGTTTCTTCTGACAATGAGTAGAAAATGAGAAAAAGCTTTCGTTGGAAAACGTCGTTTGAAAGAGCTGTATTTTTCTGCCCTGGTTTTGTGTGACTGAAATCCGTGATGATTACTTTTCCTATCCGATTATCTACGGTTGAACTCAGCGGAAAAGTTTCGAGAAGTCGTCGTTATTCTGTGGAGAACATCATACGCAAGCATTTTATGACGCCTTTATGTTTTCTTAAAGTTGGTAGATAGGGATTTTTTCTTGTTAAGGGAGTGGTGAGTTGTTTGTGTGAATCATCTTTTTTGCCGAGCGCATACTGAAACTTTGATTAGAGAATGTCGAGATTGCGAGGGCATGCCATCACTGGTATGAGATTTCTGGACCATGAGTTTGTGCAACGATATCTTTCTTGGAAGGTTTATTAATTGCAAGCTAACGCGGTCTTATCTGAGGTTAGTAAGCCTTTGGTTTGTGATAGCTCTGCTATCTCTGGTTGAATATCTTCTAGTCCTTATATCTTAACGCCTCCTGTCTTTCGATTTCTTGTATGTACTCTCGTATTTACTTTTGTAAAAATACCGATTTTTGTCTTTATTATTATTTCAAAAGTTCTTTAGATCGCCGTTTTCTGTAAGTTTTGATCTCCCAGTATATATCTGTATTGTACTCTATGATACTCTATCTTATTTTGCTGTACTCCGATCGAAGTTCTTTTAAGATATCCTGCTTTATCATTTAGTTTACTGTTTTCTTTGTCGTAGTGGTGTAATGAATTTCAATGTCTTGTAAGCAATTGCTTTAGTATCCTCTTAAAAAAGTCACGTGCTCTAAAATTTTCCCCTTAATGTCCTCTTCGTTGATTCACCCCAACTTCCATTATGTAAACATTCTTTTGTTAGCAGAAATAGTCTTTAAATCACATACATATGTTACTTTTGAAGTAAACGTGTAATGCTTTGAAATAAGCTATTGAGATTTTAAATTAAGTAGGATAAAAAGTTAGACATGAAATTGGAACCTAGTTTAATTAAAGAATTTATAATTTGCATACTTTTCGTGAGTAACTGTATATTATCTATCATCAGAAAATCGGGGACTATTGAGAATCTTGGTTTTCTCTTCATATCTTAGGCTTCTTAAATTTATAAATTTAAGCCTTAGGATCAACAGAAATATATCTTGGAACTGTTTCTGCAACTTCCTTTTTTTTCTACGAATTTTATCGTATTCATTAATTCATTCTAAGATGATTATAAAATGCATAAATAGAAAATTACCCCAAAATGGCCGAAAGCATTTTACTAAACTGAAGAATGAAAAGATACGTATTCTTACCCATAGACTGTTTCAGGAAGAAACTGTTTCATATTTTACGGGTCTTATTTCGCAGTCATTAGTGCCCTTGGAATGTCATTATTATTTAATTCGTCCTGGTAGGGTAGCCGTGCCTTTCTACTCTCGGAAACACCTTTTATAAGTTTTTTTTTAAATAAAAGTTCGATACTCTGTGCATGAACTTGTTGTGATCTCCTTGCAGACCGAGTTCTCTCATGTCGTCGCAGCGGTCACGTCACTCGCCATTAATTATTCCGTTGGAAACTCGTTGCGAAAGTTGCTTTTGAAATCGCTTTGAGACTGGGATCGCCGTTCGTATTATTTTCTCTTCTTAGATATACGCGAAACATTCTTCGTTCCATTCGTTTCTATTCGATACATATCTATCAGTTAAGGAATTCACTTCCAGCAAATCGTCGGTGTAATGTGAAATAATGACAAAGGCGGAAGATACGTAGCTAATAAGAAGCACTACATGACAACTAACGCGGTTCGAGTAATTGGTTTTTTTCTTTTGCTCCCCTTCTAGTGTATGCGCTCTTCCGTGCCATGGGTTTTACTCTAAAGGCCCTCAGCTGAAATATTTGGTCTCTCTATAATCTTTTCTCTAGTTTTTTGTTGCGTTTTAATTGTAGACTTATTTGATGATGGTCGGGAGGAAAGGGTTTTAATTGGAGTTATTAAACATGGACAGAGGAAATGGGCGGGTCCCATTTCCTCTATCCTTGACTATTGAGAGGAGTTGGATTGCCAAATAATGCAATTGAGGGCAGAATACAAAGGAAAAAGCATAGAGGAAGACAAAGACAAAAGTTGTTAGATGACATAAAGGTTGAGGTAAATTACCAGGAAGCGAAAGAAATGGTTTTGAGTTGGGAATATTAAAGCTCCTGAAAAGTAGAACACCTACGTATGTATTTATTACTTCCAAGGTTAGGTGTAAGAGTAGTCTAACATCGCCGAAGTAAGGGTATTATAATGATGACAAAAAAAAAAAAAAAAGTAATTTGATTTTAGTAAAATCCGCAGGATCAGCCTCTTGTTCCACCGTTTCTTAGTAATCTATAGTATAAATGTAGTTTATATATTACATTTTGTTTGTATCGAAAATTTGACTGCAAAAGTGAGTGAAATTAGTTGTTATCTAATGTTTGCAAAAGCAATTTTTGTAGTCTAAAAAACGATGTCATGTACGTTTTCTGTTATATTTGTACGTTTTAATTTACATGAAGTAAAAAGTAATATTCCTGGTGTATTATTTTTGTTAAAAATGCTTTGACAACTAAGGTAATTTCGCACATACGACTGGCTTCTACAGGGAATCGAACTCGGAACCGAACTTGGCTATTCCGGGACCCATAATATTCCTTTCTCAAAAAAAAAAACACCATTATGATATTTAACACATTCGCATAATCTCGTTACGCACTTCTTTGCTCAGGCGGCACCGTTAACTTACACGGTTTCATTAAATAATTTATATAATTACTATTAGTAATCTAAGTATAAAAAGAGCTACATCGCTAATTACAATATTTTACCAATGATAGAAAGACGTTGATACATGGATACAATTTAGCCATGAATTTACGATTTCCTCGATATAGCATCAGCAGAACTTGTNTGTAATCAGAACAATTGTATATACAGTTGGTTTGGATTGCATTTTAATATAATTATAAGTTTCTACCTTTCGGTTGGTTCATTTGCCCTAATATTCCCTACTCAACGTCATTTCCTTCGCTTCCGGTTAAGTTTTAGTTAACTCATTCCACGCTTTATGTCATCTAACTACTTTTTTCTTTGTCTCCCCCTCTGCCTTTTCCCTTTTTATTTAATCTCAATTGTATTCTTCAGCAATCCCTCTTCTCCCAATTTCTCTGTCGACGTTTAATTACTTTACTTTTTAATAATGTTTTTATTTAACTTCCCAGCGATACATTACAGTATATTTACAAACATCGCAAGTAAGGTTTATTATTTAGACAAAAATTCTCTTGTTTAAATAAAAGTTCGATACTCTGTGCATGGACTTCTTGTGATCTCCTTGCAGACCGACAAACAATTGTCAACAAAATGGAAGAAATGTTCTGTATCGTACCACCCAGCCTCTTTAATGTTCCTCAGTGCGTGTTTGTCTTCATTGGTAGCAGTATTTAATATCCTTTGTAACCATTGCATTTCACGGTCATCTCGGTCGAGGTTATAAGAGAATCCAATGAAGGCTAACTTTACCGTTGCGCAGTACATCAGAAACCTTAGAAATTCCATAAAACATCATGCTTCGTTGTTTAACAGCGATATCATAACGTTCGTTAATAGAAAGTCCATCAATTCATGTTAATCTAAGTATATAACTCCTTTTTGTTTGTACTGTTAAGTAATATACATTTTAGCGGCTGGAATTCTGCGTTCAATTTATATCGAAGCTTGAATTTCATCCTTGAAAGAAACCTAGCTTTTCTGTTGTATAGATTTTGGCCTATTATTTTTACGATATCTCCCTGTGAAAAATTGTTTAACCGACGTGATGTAAAGATAGAGAGACACCTATGCTACGTCAACTAAATATTAATAATTTTATCATATAATTAGAAAGGTATCGTATAAAGGAGGTTAAAAGATCTATAGTTGATAGATTAATTAAACAATGTGGCGTTTACCAAAGATAGGAATACGTAACGTATGTTTTAGAGTTTTAAAATCACTCCGTAAGCTGTATGTTTGCAGATGGAACTCGCATTTGGAGGCAAACGGGAAGTTCCGGGTTTCTAATTTTTGGGAATTACCGTATACGCATTTCGTAAACAAAGATTCTATTCTCAAGGGTTCCACAATGTGTATGTGCTGAGATAAGGAATATTTCAAAATAGAATATATCCCATTTTTAAGAGAAATGTGATGGAGGATCCAGTTAATACATTACTGATTAATAGATGGGTAAAAATTGAATGATGGAATCGATTACTTCAGCCGTGGGTTATGAATTTCTACATTACTCAGCATCAGATTACGGCATATGTGCAGTGAGTATGACAGTAAAGTGTCGATAATGCTACGGATTTCATATAACAGAACATTTGTATATAACATATATAGCTCTTCTTCGCCAGTATCAGTTCAACGATTGGTCAATTAGCTCTTGCAAGCGGTGCAAATATTTTTTTATAGCCTGTATATACGTAAGTATACTTTTCGGTGGGTTTATACCCATTTAATACTGCCTATTTCAGGGTTTCCCAAACTACGTTCTGCGGAACACTGGTGTTCCACGAAAAGTTTGTTATTCATTTCTCTTCTCGAAAACTTATCTCTTCCTTTGCCATCTAACATCATTTGCGTTTGTCTTTTGTCTTTCCCTTGCATTCTTCCTTCAATCACCTTCTTAAGCTATCCTTCTGCTCTTAATATTTGACCCACTCATTTCTTCTTTCGATGCTTAATTGCTTCCATTAAAACTCGATCCTCGACCTGGTTCTGAATTGTTTATTTTCTTATCCGTCTAAGTTACTTGTCCCATTCCAATCCAAACCAAAACAAACAAACTTTTATCTAAGTGCCTCTAAATACATTGAATCATATTTTCATTCAATAATAATAATTAAACGTCCTTATTTAAGTATGAGATTGAGACATATTAGTCTCCTCTTACATGTAACCCTTAGTCATTACAGATAGAATGAAAGAGGTATTGGGAGTCAATGAGAATATAGCAATTTTACAACGTGAACCTTCACGTCTTCTGTTACTCAGGATTTACCGAGTAATTTTATTTCTAACTTTCTTAAGATGTCATTAATTTTGAGATTTTTTTCTTCTCAATTTTTCAGCCCGTCGTGTACAGTTTCTTCGTATTTTCCCGCAGGTGGTGAGAGCTTCCATACCACTCCTCATGTTGGGGGGAGGTGTGACGGATCGTCTTTTATCTTTTGACGTCATTGATGTACCGGATGCGGAGCATACTGTCGCGCCATCTGTTTTTGTTTCGGTTCGGTTGAACTTCCTATGCTCTATCGCAGACATGTGACAGACTACTAACTGCTGAAGGACATATAAACACGATAAAAGAGCAGATGAAGGGTTCTTGTTTACTCACACTTAATGGTGTTATTTCAGCGTTATTATGGACTGGATCGTGGAATTATTTATGATTATTTGCGATGCATCTCATCAAAAGTATGTGCTGTCAAACCTGGTTAAAACGTTTCCGTTTGAGACGCTCTGCGTCCTAGTATGAGCTTTTTCTGTCAGTTCCTGTCCCCTGCCAACGAAACACGAATTTTTCGTCCCTAAATGCACTGCAGCCTGCCTCATCTGATCGTCCGCCTTTTTTGATAGATTAAATGTTAACAAGGGAAAGGAAAGGGTGTTTGACACATAGGTGTGCACCTTAAAATCCAAGCTAACAGATGTGAAAAATTGCGACATTACTGGGACTCGAACCCAGGACTTCAACTTTCCGGACAGGTATTCTAACGACTAAACTACCATGTCAAATCTATTCCACATTGTTAAGTGTGTATGACGGTCACCTTGACCGTGTAGAATGGACGTGGCATGGTAGTTATTGGTTAGAATACCTGCCCGGAAAATGGGAGCCCTGGATTCGACTCCCAGTAATGTCGAGCGACAGATGTGACGAATTGCCCTATTTTTCACATCTGTGACCTTGTGACCAAAAATTGCTCATATTATATGTATTGGTTCACTCACAGCATTAGATATAGGTATGTGTTAATTTTACTCATTTTGTTTCCAAAATAAGTCGAATTTATATTTATTTATTCTTAAACGAGAATCTTAATTAAAGAAAACTGAAAAGGATTTCATTTGTGCAGTGCATTGTTTTCCTAGCGGTGGGATGCTTCCCACCAATGGGACTTTCGGGCTTATTATATGGGACTCGAGGAGGTTGAATTCGTTTTATTTTAAAAATAATAAAGTTATTATTATAACTTCTTTAATGGATGCAGAAAGATCCCAATTACAACCTTCTAATAAACATTATCATTTACAAACACAAACAACTATTCCCCAACAGCAGAAATCCTACTAGCCGGGACTCGAACCGAGGACTTTGGGGTTGGAGCGCTAGCACACTCGTTTCGACAATTTAATTTTCAAACATTCTGCTTCTGCGAACAAATCCTCTGAGAATTTCACTGTCATTCGTCACCAAACAAAATACACATTAGTATTTAATTCCGACTATTAGAAAATCAAATTTATCGCCACTTGGTGGAATAATGCTGTTTCGAGGGGGTGGAACGCGGGGCTAGCTGTTTTGTGAGGTAAAAATTGGGCTCTTGTATTAATTTCAGATTTTCCTTAAGCGTACCAGTAAGGCGTTATTTTAACAAAATGCCTCTGGTGGATGTGGTTTACAGCATGTAATTAGCATATTTTTCTTTTTGGAACCATCTTACTTGAGTTACTTGAATGTATTGCTAATGGTAAGAAATTTCATTCTTATTTGGTGTTCTTTATCCTGTCTGTAATGTAAGTGGGTAGATAAGCTATATATTTGGCGAAGATAGGCCCATTTTAGTCTTCCTTTCACCTAACCTCAATGATTATCTTTCGGGTAGGCTGTTGATGGCTAATGGAATAAAGTTGTTATTCACCAATTTTTAGAGTAGGTTTTAGAATAACTCCCCACCAGTCTTTGCCGAATCATTTGGGATACACTCGTATGCTATGTGTCCTTAACAATGTTGGGGAGTAACTGCTCCGATGAGTAGTTCTTTGCCGAACAAAGGATGTGTTTTTTTACGAAGGTCGGTCAGAAAATAATGTCCCACATTTTTTTTACTAACTATATATTCTACAAAAATGAAATTTACGCATATGAAAGAATGATGTAGTACTATCCACTCAGTCGAAATTTCCACGTAATCTCCTTCAAGTTCTATTGCCTTCCTCCAGCGATTCACTATGGTATGTATGCCCTGTCGGTACCAGTCCTTGCTCTGGTCATGGACCCAGGTTTTCACTTTCAACCGCCTTCTGATTCACTTACCCTAGATACTCAGCAACCAGCTGTACTTATATCGACTACAGATGTTCCATAGACTTTGCACAAACGTTTGTGAATATCCCCTACCGTTCTTTTCTCTACGCACAGAAATTCAATCACAGCGCGTTGTCGGTAACGTGTATCACGGTCAGACTCCATTTAAAATCTACCCACAGCTAAGCTATCTGCAGGAGAAAACTGAAACTGTACACATACACGCAAAATGTCAAAGAATTTGAGCCTACAATTTCAAATAACTAGCATTGATTTCGGCTGGGAAAAAAATGGGGCATTACTTTTTGGCCAATCCTCGTATAAAGAATTTCCTCAATATCTTTTAGTTATAAATAATTTAAGATGATCATCTGTTCCGGCGGGTAACTGTCCACATGTTACGACCGGATATCAAAGGAATAATTTTCATGTGGTTTAACGTTCACTCCTAGTACATACACATAGAAGTAATCCACCAATCTCTGTATGAATACTTTATTTCGACGAGTAACTCAGTATTTATCACAGTATATCGAGGATTTCTCGTCGCAAATTCGTTTACGTTGCGCTGTCAGTAATTCAACACTACCCCACTCGTAGCTATAAACAAAATTAATAAACAGCGATGTGCCACCACATTATTTATATTAATTCTTTCGCCAAAGGCACCTATGGATTCCATAAATATTGCTCTGTGTGATTCAGGGTGTTTTATTCATAAGGTACCATCACAAAGAGATAACAAGCGGAACGAAATCAACATTCATCAGCTGTAAATTTCCCAGTTGCTTGAGGAAATCGATGCGCGGACTTTCAAGTGAAGGTCACTCGTTCGCGTGTGTGTAAAAAGGAATCGATTGTAAATGACTCCAATGATGGGACATTTTCGCGAACCCTTCCCATCGATTCACTTTTCATGTGTTTTCTTCCACGCGCTGCTTTCATGCCAATCGTCTTTCGTATTTTCCCCTTCGCCGCTATTTTAGTCGCTTCCGATATCCGCGGTTTTAGGTCACTACGGAAATCTTTTGTGAAAATTTCGTTGCTGGTAATTTATGCCGGTGATAAAAAGTGCGCAATCTTGGTGTCACGGAAGTCGTTATTCACTTGTCGGTCAGCTGTACGTAAAAGACGCAAATTTTCGGATCGTCCCCATTTCTCTATAAATGTACCTTCAAACGAGTTTATAAGATAAGCCATATAAAAGATATAATGCTTATAAATAGAACAAAATTAAGTTACTGCATGATTCAGGTCAGAAGAACTACCTTGTTTTGCCGCTTATCGTTTCGGCGTAATATCTTATCAAACACACCTGTTAGGTCGTAAATTTTTAGGGTATCACAATCTTAAGCTCTCGAAAGCGTTAATTATCGCTTCATAGAAGGAAACTGTCTTTTGCCGCTTTGTTGGTATTTTAACTTCTCGCTCCAGAGGTTTTTTGCGTTTCTTTACTAATATATTTTTATATATACATCGTCAAATGTGCGGAATAGGTTTAAATACTGTTACATTGGCCGGGGGAATTTTCTATATTGGTCGCCATTGTACAGTCCTGAAAAATAAATCGAGCAAACTGACCGAACTGAACTTGATCTCAGGATATATTATAAGTTCGAATTGCTAAATCATTTTCTACCTTTAAAAATAGAGGTCGTCTTAGCTTTGAATTTTTCGGAGTTTCATTGTAGTCACACTGAAACGTCACATTCGACACTGCCGGAGTTGTCGTCGTAATTTTGTTGTCCTCAGAATTAAATTACCGTCAACTATGCTGGCGTTGTTAAAGTTTCTAGAACCGTTCATATCCTTTAACATAATTAGTTTAAAATAAAAGGTATTTCAATTACAGTAGGTATCGCTTTGTAACTTGTAGCAGAGAGTGTGGTGTAAGGAAACATCAAGCGATATTTGGTGGAACATCTCCATAATTTATTAAAGATTTTTATACAAAACTAGATAGACTAAGGCCCAGGATTATAATATATACTTGAAATGGACTTTAACTAAAGTTCACTTTAAAGTGTTTTTTTTTCAGTGAAGATTATTGTGATTCTCCATGCTAATTCATCATATAGGAGATTTTCTATAATCTTTGACTTTAACTTTAACGAAACATAATACCAGGCCGAAGTCTAGGCTTGTGGGAGTGTGTGAATATTGCGAGTGTGGTGAGTATAAGAGACAAGTACTGATTTCAATATAAAAAGAAGAAAAACCTTCGTAGACGACTTTTATTAATATTTGTAGCACAATATCTGTAGGAAATATATTTATTTTTTCAAATGAAAACAAATTTATAGTTGCACTTCCACAATTAAAAGTATTTAAAAAATCAAAGTTAAGTTCTTTTTTATTTTTTTGACTGTTTTTAATTTGTTTAAACAGTTTTTTTTACTTTTGGTCGTGGAAATGTATCTTTTTACTTGTTTTTATTAGAAAAGGATTGCAAAATATCATTTACGTACAATGGAATTTTCCCACCAATATTCACTAGATTTTATTATGCTCAAAAGTCTTCAAAAATGTGTTTGGTCATTTTACAAACTGGAAAATATCCGTGATGGACGTATACTTTCTTTCTATTCTACATAAAAACCGGTACTCATTTATAACTATGCTCCGAAATAAGTAATTATAAGTTTGCTTATCCTCGAACTTGATAATATTTTTAAGCAAATTTTTTTCAAACCTTTTCAAAATGATGGAATTTCTTTTGAATTTACTTCTTGGCTTATTAGGATGAAACATTCGTTAGATCTGTTCCTCGCTTCTGACTTCAAAAGTTTTCTTTTTCCTCACTCTTTCCATTAATCGAAAATCCTCCTTCTCTCCATTTACATAATTATTTTCTGATCGAATTTCTAATACTTTTTATAACCTCTTTCGTCTTTGTGGCATCCTTGCCCGCCGTTCCTCATTTCCTTGCCTTGTTTACCCGATTGATTTATCTTAAATAGATCTTAAAGTTGAATAGATTTCATTCTTACCTAACCTTGCATAAACATCACGGAAACTCTAAATCAAACATTTGTATGGCAGTTGCGTATATATGTACTTCAGATAACACTTCTCATTAAAGATTCACTTGTATTCACTGCCTCCTTATGCCGCAATCTTCATCATCTACCTCCAGATATTGAGAGGAGGGGAGGAATTGTTGAATATAATTGAGGGTAGAATGCAAGGGAAGAAAAAGACAAAAGTTGTTAGATGACACACAGGGTGGGGGTATTCCAAGAAACGAAAGAAATGGCATTGAATAAGGAATATTAGGGCGCATGAACCTACCGAAAGTTAATCGTAGATCATTAATGTTTGTATAACTTCATAGGACTCATTTCCTTAATTTTCGTCACTTAACCTTATGTAAAGAGCCTTGTTTTGTTTTAAATTGTTCATAAAAGTTTTATTCTTCTATGTTCGTTTACGATTTTGACCATCATAGATACCTCCATTTTCCTCTTCAATTTGAATATCGACAGATTTTTTTCATCATTATGGAGATACATACCTTTTCACCAGCACCCACTATTGCTACTGAATCCCGATTTTTTTCGCCCATTTCTTCCTTATAATCCCGCAGACACACACCGTAATACTCAGGAAACCCCTTCGTTAAGTCTGCAAAGAATGCTTTTTACAGGATGTCTATGAATGATAACTCCTCTCAACCCTTTTTCTGGGTTACTCTAGTTTCTTTGTTGTCCACGGGTTATGAAACTTTCTGTTTCTACCGGCTTCTTGAACTAGAAAATAAAATTCGCGGTCTTCGAAGATGCCTTTTAACTATCCACTGTCTTCTCCTTTACCTTTCTTCTGCCTTACAACTTCATCCATCAGCTTTTACGGCTTTTTTTTATCTCTATCGAACGTTTTCCCTCTTTCACTCACTGGAAAAAGACTAATAATAATCACGACTTTATTTCAGTCGAATTTTCGCCTTATAGGACCACTATTACAATTAACCCTTCAAACAACCAAAACTTTGACCAGGATTCGAACCTGGGACCTCAGTTAGCGTGCTGCCCCCAAGGTCAGCTACTGTGGCTTGGTTTACTTTTCATAATGATAATATTTTTCTAACAGGATAGCTATTATTTTTCCCCTGGCTCCCGATTCCCGGCTATGGCAAACATTTTATCCTTCACTTCTTCATCTGAAATTAAACATGTCAACCAGGCATTTTTATCACTTATTTAGGATACCTACTGTTGTATAGATTTCACTAATATTTGTACCCTTTTACTTTTGCGGAGTTTAAAGGTGGACATGTAGTTACAATTATTTGCCAAAGATTTAATTTATGCGGAAGAAATCTAAAAAGGGAGTCGAAAGAAACGTCATCAGATACCTTCTCTACGCTATTCGCTAAAATTCGGTAAAATTTTCCTACATTTTGTAACTTGAGTAGCTTTTGTATACCCTGAATGTAGAATACTCCTTTTTATATACTCGTATTTACACGTCTTAATATATTTCTCACTTAAGATTGTGTGAATACAGTTTCAAATTCATAAAAAGGCTACCAACTCAATTTCTTTTGGAAGAATGGTTAATTTTGTGTAGTTCTGTGTATAGTATTGAATAGCATATATAGGTACATATTATGTATAGTTTTGTGTATCATTTTTCAGTATATCTTCTCGATAGACTTTCTTTTTCTTTCATCATTCTTTGTAAATTGGGAATTTTATAGGGTCTATTAATCCAGTAAGCTTAGCTAAGACTTGACCCCATCTATGCTTTTCACGGCTTTTCTTCTAATTTCCATGCTCATTGGTTCCACCTCTAATCTCCCTAATACAAATTAATTTTACCCATTGAAATGCGTGAAAGTTCTCTTCATATAATTTGCAACGGTTCTCTGAACAATTGGAAATTGACTGTATATTATTTTGTATAATTGATTTGAAGTTGATGATTTCCAATGTGGTGCAGTACTTTATTACATATCTAACGTAGAATGTAATGCAAATTCTTTGTTCCGTTTTCCGCAAGTCAAAAATCGCCGATCACAGTTAAACACGTGTAACCTTTTTGACTGCCAACAATAGACTAAGCTTTCAAAATGGCTGCCCTTAACAATGCACGTTAGAGACATGTGTACCAATACACAGAAAAAAATTGACAATTGGAATTATACAGCCCGGGAAATTAAAAACTTTCGCTTTTTTTATCACACCTCGTATAGCAGTATTCTTCGTGACTTGTAATTGACAATGATAAAATTTTATTGATTATGTCTTAACAATTCAAGAAGGCTCTATTACTTGATGAAATTTGGAAAAAAGTGATATAAATGAAAAAATGTTGTGGACGATGCATCAACGGTGAACAAACTATGGCAACTTATATTCCTGATTTGCTTTTGAGTCAATGTATAATGTCAATTTATAACAAATTCTTTATTGTATATTTTTAATCTAAAAACCCAATATATTTACTAACATTATCTTATTATTAAAGTGATTTATTGGAAATAATTTTATTAGGTCGAAAAATAATCTCTTTGTAACTTCAGATCCTTAGCTTGTAGATAGTAATCGTTGAAGGACTCAATATGGTAGAATTTGTGATCGTATTTGGAGGCATTTTTTAAAGTATATCAAACCCTTTGTTTCTTATATTAAAATAAGCTAATTTACTCTGTGTCAAATAAAATATTACAATAGTATTTTATATGGAATTTTTTGTATCCTTTGGGTTTTCAAAATAGAATACAATGCGACTGCATACGTCTAACCGAAGCCTTGCTAACTCCTGACATAAATCGTATCCTTGACATTATCTATTTGTTTGTGAATTGATTATTTTTTCTCTTTTTTGTGAATATGGTTTTTTATATGCCCTACGTCATAGTTTTTCGGCAACAACGTTTGAATGACATTATTTCAGTTTTGATGGGCAACTTGAAGAAACGTCTATTGTATGTATTTGTCTCCAGTAGAAGTATGGTTTTGAGGCAGTAATTCGGGTAAAAATTGCCCAATGATATTCGAATTCCCCAACTTCCAAAAATGCATACTTTGGCTGGTCCCGGGCGCTACTCGATCCAGAAAGATTTCTTTCAATTCCGCTTTTTATTCCGTGAATGGCTCCACTTTTTTCCGACGTTTCCTTTGAGTTATCTGCGCCCGGTTTCGTGAGCGAGCGGAAATGTGGGCGTGCCCGACGTTTTCTGCTATCGTGTGAGAAAGAATTAAGGCCTCTTTTCCTGAGTGCATTGCCATCCAAATAGCTTTTATTCTCTCTGCGGAAGACGTTTTCGGACGGAATGCGAACTTTCATAACTTTCTGTTGATGGCTTATCAAATCTGGCTGACGCCACGTGAATGCCTTCTTTCCTCCACGGACTATTTTTTATCGAGGGAAAAAGCCTTTTATTATTTTATTCGGGAGAATCCCAGTGGGGAAAATAAATCACCTTCCCGAAGGCATTAAGTAAATTAAAAAGAAAAGGTGTTTACTTTGTTGGCGGTGATGCGGGTTTTTTGAGGGTTCGGGAGACGGATAACCGCTTTGAGAAATAAAGTATTTTCGGCGCCGTTTTCCCTGAATGAAAGCCTCCTCACGCCTGCGGTCTTCTGTTCTCAGTCATTGAATTCATTCCGTATTGTGTGCATAAGGAGCTGTTGGTTGAGTGTATGCGTTAAGTTACCATTGTATGGAAAGTGCGTATATGAGCTTAGTATGATTGACGAAGAAGGAAAATCGTAAAAAGTGAAAGGATGTTTTTCTCCTTATTTTATTTTCATTAATTTTCCTATCAGTGTAATCACTCCTCATGTGAAAGCATCCATTAATTCAGAGCCTTTTTAAATAGAACTTTTTAACTATGAACGCCATTCATTTTGTGTGAACTACTAACGGAACCCGCATATAAGTTCATCTGCAGACATCTGTTGTTGTAACGTGCGCAGGATACTTTTTGGGTATCTGATGGGCCTTCATAGTTGAGTATAGTTCCCGAAATCGCGTTCTCAATGAACATTCGAGAATTAGAAAAAGCTCAGCGAAAAGCGATATGTTTCGTAAATAATTGTTGCGACAAATCAGTGAGTGCTACTCAAATGCTTCAGGACGCAGGATGGGAATCTCAAGCGATTTTGGGAAGGATGCAAAGTTTTATTTCTAAGCATTATCTATATTTTCATTCGCATATAATATATTATTGATCTAATGCAATTTTCAAACATTATATCTAATTGATATTCATTCATCTTTCGTTATATTGTTCTTTTATTTTAAGAATATATGTTAATATTGACAGATTAAGGATTTGCACTTGTTTCTTCTATTCTAGCTTCGAAGAATAATTAGGTAGTAACGTTCTATTTAGAAAGAACTTTAGTTAGATAACGATGATATAATCAGGCCAAAAAAGCTGAAATTCCGAAAATATATTATTACCTGAAACGTAAATACTGTTTATTTAAATAACTAAGACGTTCTGTATTTGTTTATTTATTTAATTATGTTAATGATTAGTAAAGTATTTTCATGGAGATTACGATATCTTTTCGTATTTTTCAGCTTTTCTCAATTATTTTTAATTTATCAAAGTATAATGGTAGTCAATAACAATATTTTCAAACAGTTTTGTTCTTCCTCATCTGTCTCAGCTGGACTTTCGGATGGAACTCCAATTAATTTTCTGCTTCAGCCTTATGCACTTGTCTGGGGGTTAAATAGAGAAATTATTGGGATGATAATACAATCTTTCGAGGGCTTCAAAGAAATATTTTTAGGGCTGTAGAGGGTATGAAAAATCGAAATCTTTCCATTTTTCTCATCTTCCTTAAACTCTGGTGAAATTAACTAGGAAGAAAGTCATTCGAGATTATACTGCAAATTAGGCATGCTTTATGAAAACCCCATCTGGATATTCTTATCATCAAAAGGAGTAACCGTATTTTTAAGGCCTTCTTTGGAGATGGCCTAATAAAACCTTCCTTTATGTCCTTTTACAGTTTCGTTAAATCTCCCATTATTTCGGACTTATGCAAGTTGTAAGGAAGATGCGAAAGGTTCGTTGTGAACTCAGTCCCTTTTTCGCCCTGATTGCCATAGGATTTGCGCTATGATAGCCTGAGCGAAAACTTCAATTATTTTAGTGGAATAGCTTTGATCCTCCACGTCGTTAATGGCGTTATTGCTCATCACAAAGGTGGAAGCTATTGCGGTTAGAGGTTAAATTTAACGTTGATGCAAGTCATCGTCGTTTACAAACGACGGGTGACTGACAGTCAAGTTTTCGAAGAATTTTTAAGTAGAAATAAGGACTTCCTTGATGAATGTATGTTTTTAATAATTGAATTATCGACTCCGCTCCCCAATGAATCGTAAAAATTTGAAAGGACATGTTATCTGGAATTAGTAAATCCATATGCATTGAAGAAACAAAAATTGTTCCAAGTATGAATGATAAAGCGTTCGGGCGATAAAGTTTATTTTTTAAGGTGTTTTCCATATGCATACTTTCTATTCAACTCAAAGTATTTGTTGCATTTTCTCTCTTAAGTTTTTCTTTGAATAAAATTTATGATTTTCTTTTGTGTACTTAGTTTCTCAATTTCATTTATTTTACCCTTGAAAAAATTTAAAAGATCATATTTTAGTGCGTTGGTTTTAACTACATCATGAAAAATCTTACAGTGTAAAATTTGATAACGTCTCGTGCATGTACCGTCTCGAAAATATTCTTAGCATCTATTTTGAAATATTTTGCGCTTGGATTATTGCGTTTTCGTTAACAGGATATACAACCACTAACTATTTTATTACTTCTATGTTTTCTTTCTCATTGCAGGTGAGTTGTCCTTCATTGATGCTGTAATGGTTCCTTTACTTTCGGAAAAATCATTATTTTGTGTATCCAAGTAACGTGAGTATATCATTATTCATTGAAAACTTAGTTTATGGCACACATTTATTATTATTGGTTGCATGTAGATAACAAATTTTTCGATCGAAATTACGCTGAAAGGTATATGTTTAATTTGTAACGAATAATTGATCATACTTGTATTAGGAAATACCCTATGCTGCGTTTCCGGTTTTATCATCCTTATTTTTGTATGACTAATTAAGGTCCTCCAGCACACAAGCTTATCCTGTAAGACTACTTAACGTTTTCATTTCGCCCGTTCTCCGTTATTATATTCATTGCATGATACCAGTGTCACCTCTTTAGACTGTTCTTCTCGATCGATAATCCTTTCATCTTACTTGTGCCTTAAAACCAAGGTTTGCCGTTGATGGAGCTAAACATTTTCCGCAGTATTCCATGGGATTGCTTTCTCGGCTTTCCTCCCCGTCTGCTTTTGGATAGGGTTTTGGTTCTCCTCTGTCATAACTAACTTCTTTCATAGCGATTCATTATATATTTCCTCCACTCCCTTCTTTTCCATCCTAACATTTCTTCTTTCTCGTCTCTCACTTTTCTAATGCCACCTTAGGAGTTTTCTTTCTCCATTCTTTCTATCTTGCCATACCACAAAAATATGCTTTTTTTCTGTGGTTCTAAGTACGTCCACTCTTATTTTATATCCTAATGTTTTTTTAGGTGTTTATTTTTGATTAAGCCAATTTTAACTCGTAGAAATCTCATTTCCGCCGTCCGACGTAAGCTACTATGCCATTGGGAATAAGGGTTACCTGGCAAGATGAGGAATAAAATGAAATGTCTAATTGTTCTGGCACAATAGCTCAATTGGCTGGAGCAGTCACTCGGATGGTGGAAGATCCGGGTTCAAGTCCTGGTCCTGTTTTTTCATGTCCATTTCTCCTTGGGAATTGTTATTCTTTTTCCACAACCGTGCATCCATATGTAAGAGTATTTTCATAGTTTTTGTACATTGTTTTTTTGTTGTTTAACTACTGCAGATTATGCCCTTAATGAATCGAAATTGAGGGAAACACCATTGATTGTAAAGTCGAGGGTAGCGTTTAGAACAAGCTTAATTTCAGGCCCTTAACCCTCGTTTCGCTCCATGACCCTTGAGCATTTGAAAGATTTCTTTCGCTGGAGTCCTCAAAGGTCTTCCATAAGATAGATTTCAAATTAAGTTTGCTCGTGGAGATCGTTGGAAATTTCCCTCCGCAATCCGAACCGTTCGAGCGTACGCAAGGCCTTGCTAATTATCGCGGAGTCCTCCTTCTGGATAAGACCAGAGATTTGATCCTCGCAAATTGGCCACTGGAATCCCTTTAAGATGCCGTTCCTGGAAAAGTTTTCATTGGAGCCCTCCCTCGGAAACCCTGGGACAACTTTCGTGGAATCGTGTCTCGAATGAGGATCTCCCCTCGCATCCTTCCCATGATCCTCGACCCATATTCTCGACCTCATTTCCTCCCTTCAGATCCCTGCTCCAGTTTTGTATCTCTCCTTGCGCGCTCCCCTTTCACAGGGTAATCAAGTTCTTTTCTAACTTTGTATTTGTACGCTCCAGTATTTCAGAATTTATGAGGGTTTTCCCAAATCTGGTTATTTTGACTCTTTTTTCTGTTTGATGGGATTTTCAGTTGATTTTCATATATCTCTCTAGCCTACTGTATCGCGGAGATTGTATTAGTGTTTGCCTTTTCCTGCTTGGTCAGTCAATATCTGCGATATTTCAACCGACTATTTGCTCCACTAGAATTGCTGAAATGAGAATAAGCTGTAATTGCTAATTGATTGTTTGTCCCTAAAAGCGACCTATTAAATAGTCGCGCGGCCTATTTAGATGATGTTTGTTTGGATTAGACTCCCCTTATTAGAGAGTGTTTAGAAGTTATTTCTTTAGTGAAATGTATTCCTGGATTAGATGAAGTAAGCTTATTTAGTTTATAATGATTCCGCAAAATACAAAACAGTATCACAATAAATTCTCCGGCTATGTATGTAATACTAGTTCCAGTACGCTCATAGTGCCCATATAGTGTAGATTAAGAACATCTGACAGTAGAAAGACCCATAAGAATATATTTATTTTCAGCAAATATTGTGGAGAAAAGAACGTCAACTAGACTGCGAGTCGTCAGCAATTCCGATGGATATTTTCATCCATTTTTCTTCCGCGATAATTTTGTTACCAAACAATATTTTAGCATGAACTGAGGCAATGTTTCTCATCCCGTTCCCAGCAAATCTTTCTAACATCGTTCCAAAAGCCATCCATCTTTCGGTAGCTCTCGTTGAAAATTCGCAAAAACTTTCGATGACGCCTTCGGTGTAATTAGAAGAGATTGGCTGAAGGATGATGTACGTTACGCGATGTAATAAATATTCATTTAATTTGTCACTAAACTTATTATTAAAGAGATTAAATAAGGCACTCACCACTAATTTGAAAATGGTTATGATAATGAAATTGTGGGCTAATACTGTGTTAACGTGTACAGGTTGTTTTTATCCTTTTTATCAAGAAGAGCTAACTCAATTTTGAGGCCGAAATAGCGGGTAACGGCTATGATAATTTTTCTGATGTTATTTTGCAAGTAAGTGAGTGCAATGAGAATGGGTTTATGTTAGCATATTCGTATACCCTTATCGTCATTATTGCTTTCGAACGCTATCATGTGACGTTATCGTACAGTACTACTGACATCAGAGGAGAGAAGTTTGCGCACTTTTAGAAACATCTACATCTACATTAGTACCCTGCAAGNTGATAAATTCATTTTATATATTTCTAAAATTTGATTCGTTTTATATATTTCTAAAATCAGATTCATTTAATATATTTCTACGTATTCATCAATATTAAATCAATTTATAAATGAGATCCGCAGTTATAAATACAGTTGCAAATGCAGAAAGATGAAATCGAAGTCCAATTATCGAAAAACTTCGTTTAAAGCGATGCTTATTTTTATTAGCTGTTTTAATGTAACTAAGGGATGGTTAGTTAGAATTAACAGTCAAATACTCGTATGATCAAATGTGTTTTTTTTTAATTTTTGTAGTTTTTTATTATGTTTATCGTTTTCATAAATATTATAATTGAAGGCTGAACGACTTTACAGATGGAGACAGAAATAAGTTGAACAATTTTGGTTCTAATATTGTATATTAGGAAGGTAGGCTTATTTGTCGAGTTTTATATGGAAGTATACAACATTTTTCGTTTGCTTCTAAATTTAGGGAGCGATTCGTTCATTGTTTCTATTCTTATACAGTAGTAAATGAAAGATAAATACTTAGTGCTAAGTAAAATTTCATAGTTTGTGTTTGAGAATAACGTCAGAGAGAAACCTCTGTTTAAGATGATTCGGGATTTTTAATCCTCACCAGGAGGTATATCTCGAGAACCTGGAAGTAATTGTGTGTTTTAAAAATCTCCTTATGATTATCCTCTCTTTCGTTTTTATACCCTAATTCCACTTCCTTCAGCCATTTCCATAACCATCTGGAAAGCCCTCAACTTCATGAATATTCACGACACTCCTCGAATGAAATCGCGTTCTTTTTATGCATTTACTTCCTAAAGAAGGGATTAGCTTAATGCCTTGTTTTTTCATAGTGCAAGGCAAGGGTTCGGTTGTTTGTTTTTTGTGCCAATTATGTTTTAGTCTTAGGAACGGATTAATACTATCAGAAGTACAACAGCAGAAGTACTACAAGCCCACCCAGAGGCCCCTGTTTTCATTAAAATCATGGTATCCATGAATATTTCCTTATTTATATAAATAGAAATGTATACCGTAGAATTAATCGCCAAGTTTTTCCAAAAACAAATAAATGAAATTTCACCGAATAACCGAAATTTCAGTAACGGTTATTAATTCCGCGCTGTGGCAACGGAAATATTTGCCGTCTATATAGGCATCTGATTTATATAACATACATCGTTTAGTTCCCCAGAACAACCTTAATTGAGGCCCTACAGGACGCGACTCTGTGCTAGTGTTTAATTATAGCTCCAGTGAGGAGATTGCACTTTGGAGACGTAATAGTTGATTCGGAATTTACATTAAATGTTCTCGGAATTTTACATGTATACTAAGGAAACAGGACCGAATAAGCAGACGTCAATTATAAGTTCGTATGATGATTTATGACTATTCGATGTAAATAGTAAATTCTGAATATGGAAATTTGTTATGAACAATTCATTTCCGCGGATGTTCATAAATTTACATCATAAAACATGATTTGTAGAGTTTTTCTTGTAAATTTGATCATTTAAATCAAACACTCATAATTACGTGTTTGCAGTATTGTTAAAAGTGCTTCGACAGCTCAGGTCATTTCGCACGTAGGTTCTCAAAGTTTTAAATTGAATACTCATAAAAAACAAGGCAGACAGATGTTCACTTTTCCACACAAGTGTGTTTTCCACTTCCACTTATTTTTCATGATGGATTTCCATAACATCACGGCCGCCTCTGTCGATTTTATTTTTATATACTCATAATTATGTAGTAATAGTATTGTTAAAAGTGCTTCGACATATCAGGTCATTTCGCAACTAGGCCCCCACCGAGAATCGAACGCGGAACAGCTTTCATCGAAATCCCTCTTGAATATCCGGGAGCCCTCCGTAATTGTGTATGAAAATTCATTAGCTGAGTATAGTCATAACTATCCCATAATATTTTCTAAAGATTTTACAGAACTAACAAATTAAACTAGAGGCAAGTAAAATATTTTAAAATGATACTTTTCGTGTAATACTTATGACATTTGAAGCAAAAGCTCACGATGCCATATTCGACTCTAGGGAAAGGCATTGTCCTTCGCTAGCTTCGCGTAGCGTGATATATTCATAAATCCCAGCTCATCTATATTTTTCCCGCTTTCCAAAGACGTGTCATCGGTGTTAAATTCCCTTGGAAACGAAAGCATTGCACGGACACTTGTGAGGATGAAATGTGTTACGATCTTTTGTATGATTTCTGATAATATCTGTAAAGAGTCTCCTTGACACGGAAAAGTTTCAGGACCAAATTCAAAAGTAAAGTTATGAGCAGTAATCATCGTCATGAAAGTGTTACGTATGAATTTGAATATCTGACTTCTCAATCTTCTTTTAATGAAAGCGCGGATGAGCATTTTCCCCTTGAACTCTTGAGCTGGTCTAATGATAAAGCTTATGGAGATGAAGAAACTGGGTCAACTTTTTCCTATTTATTTATCGCTATTTTAGTTCACATTATAGTGGTAATTTACGAAATGACGTTAATGAATGCTTCCTGGAATTAGGGAATTAAATCCGAGACCTCGCTTATGAGTACGGTTTGCAAATTAAATTACATCAAACTAATATATATTTACGGTGAAATTGTAATATAACGCTTCCAGGAGCTGTGCAGTCATATCCAGATTTCGCCTAAATGAACCAGAGTAATTCAAATAAGCACGTAGTAAATATGCTTTGGGATATACTAAATAATTAGTATATGAAATATTACAGGAGGAAACGTAAGTTAAAAGCTACATTGGAAAAAATTGCGAATAAGATACATTGAAACAATTTTTGGGAAAATAACATAAATACGTCTGTGGCGTTGTAAGATATCATTTGGTATCTGTTATTTTTTGCTCTTTATTGGAGTTCTGGTGTTTTGAGTAGTAGTAGTATTGTTGAAAGTGCTTCGTCAGCTAAGGTTATATCGCTTGTGAGCCCCCACCGGGAATCGAACCAGGAACTGCCTTCACAGAATTCGATCACGTTATCCACACGGCTATCCAGAGGCCCATTTAGTGTATTGAATTACCAGTTTTGAATGTATAGCGAAAGAATAAAACAATAAAATAATAGAAAAACAGTCGATTCACCGATTCGACGTCGATTTTATTATTTACTTATATTTTCCCGACAAGGCCTGACTACAAATTTATATGTTTATCATTGACTTATATGGGAAATAGTATCTAGAAAATCGATTCTCACAATCCGACAATCTTTCAATTGGACACAAGAATTAGGCGAGGGGTTAGTATCGAATAGTAAGGCAGAACTGTATATATGTCTTCATTTGGAAGATCAATGTTTTTAAGATACCAAGATACTAGATATCAAGATTTTTAAGGTGACATAAATATTATGAAGCCATGTTCATGATCATCTTTTTAGGGAAGCCGTGGAAATAGATATTTTATCGCGTCGGTGTTTATAGAATGCTCTGATTTGTATGCATTTAGAAGGATTATGTCAGTCTTCCTGAGCTTTCTAAGTTTGAATATTAGAACGCATTCTAATTAAGCATTAAAATAGGCAAACTGTGCTCATTCTGCGATTTTTCATCGATTTAACGATCTTTTCTAGCCTGTTTTACCTAGGTCGATTACTAAACACGCAAATATCTCTGCGTNATAATAATAAAAGTAATTAAATTAGTAGAAATAGAAAAACTTGTGGTTTAGTTAAAACCTAACTGAAGCTTAGGAAAAAGAATCTACAGAAAGAAAGCGCCCACAAAGAAGGGGAGTGTGAAAAACCTGCTCAAACCTACTGACAGAAATAACTAAAAGAGAGTAATAAAATACCCTTATAACCTGAAAAGGAAAAGATAGTCAAATAAAATAAAAAACCCAAATAATACACACTAAAAGTGTAAAAGACTAGTGATTAATACCAATGAAATAAAATAAACAATTATGAAAGTATGTAGGCAAATTCTTTGAACTGTCGGATAAATGCAGAGAAACTTACAGGTCGAAAAAAATATTGTTTCTAAGCTGTTCTTATTTAAATTTGATTGCTCAATTAATTACCTGGTAATATAGCATTAAAATCATACCGGAAACGAAGATATTATCAAAAAGACCTTACTGTGTATGTATGCGTGAACCAAAGAATTGTATTAATATAAATATTTTTATATTATAAAGTGAGAGATTTCGCAGGTTTATTTCGTTATACACGACTGGAAATTAATTACATCAAGATGGTCTCTTTTAATTGCCTTATGGGTTAGATATATTTCCTCCTTTATTCCTCTTCTATGAATTACAAGTTTATTAGTTTAATTAGTGAAATCACAACGCTATTCTTATTGCATCAGATGCATAACAGAGTGGTAAAAACAACGACAGTTCACCTAAATTACGAAAGTCCAGCATAATTAGTAATTAAAAACAGTAACAGTATCTAAAAGCATTAACAGTCATCGAGTGGGGATAGTAAGCGTTATATAGGCAACAGAGGGAATAGATATGGATATTGTGGGAGTTGACGTGGAATCTGTAGCCCTTTTTCGCATCGCGTGTATTTTTTGTTTAATTAAACGCGTAAGAGTTTTCAGTTCGTTGATGATATAACAGAATTAAGCTCCAACCTTTGACGGAAATGCGTTACAAAGTTAGTTCACACACACAGTTAAATGCACTCCTTTGACCCCAATTTCCTCTGAACCTCCTCTCAATGGATAACCATAATCGTAAAACTCAACATTCGCACCCTATTCAAAGTCGATTTTAACCCGTTGGGGATGGCATCTTTTCAATCATTGGAACGTAATTTCGAATCCGTTATCTCTCGCATAGCAAGGCAAATAACAGTGCGTTAAATGATGCTCCGGAATGCATTGTGGGTGGATGAGTGGGAAGTGATGCTCGTCTCGTTATCCCCTTTATTTTATCCCCCGGAATCCGGTCAAATTGAATAGATGGGATGGTTTCTTGTATCGATGTATGTAACCGAGGGAGGAAAATGTAGGTCGTCACCTAGGATACGGATCTGGAATTGGGTCACGGCCTCGCGGGATGCGAATTCTTGCTATGAACTCCCGGAGAATCCCCGAGGGTATTTTGCGATAAATGAGGATTATGGTATTTGGGATTCGTGCCTGTGTTGAGATCCTTCCTCCCGAATTTAGCCGAAATTGTCTATTTGTTAAAGCAAAAGTTCCATCCAGATATTAATTGGCCGATTCCACTGGGTTGTTGGCACAAATCGCTATTCGCAATGAACGCAATGAACATTCAACTGGCAAGATGCACGTGCCAAAGCATAACGTGTGAAATCCGTCATTTACAAGATTTTAAACCGTTTTCTGTTATTTATGAGAGTTATTCCCAAGTGATGTTATTAGTTCGCGAAATAACTTTTGTGGAAAAGGGTGAAATATTGAGATGAGAGGGATTGCTAAATAAAGCACTTGAAGGCAGAATACAAAGGAAAAGGCAGAGAGGAAAACAAAGACAAAAGTTGTTAGATGACATAAAGGGTGGGGTAAGTTCTCAGGAAAATACGAGGAAGAAAATGGCGTTCACATTATAATATAGAATAACACATTGGGTACATGAACCTACCGAAAAGTAGAAAACCTATGTGTGTATAGGAACTTCTGTTCGTTCATGTTCATGTTTAATCATCAAGGCACCGTATTTAAGTTTTACTTAAAATAGACTTTAACTAATGTTCACGTTAGGGTCCGGTATTATAATGTATTGTTATCTTTAAAGGGAAAATTATAGTTTGTCTCCTATGTATATATGATCGAGTAGTAAGGTAATTAACTATAATCTTCGCTTTAACTAATAATTATAATACTGTGACCTAAATAGAACGTAAGTCAAAATCCATTTCAAGCATACACCATAATACTGGGGTAAAGGGTGATTTAAAGATATAAGAAACAGAATAAGAGTAGTTTTCAAGTATATTGGAATATTTCGTTTGCAAAATTCTGGATTGGGTTTTTGCCGAGATAAAATAATTGCTAGCAAATTCGGTCTATTAAAGAAATTCATGAAAAAAAACTGTCTGCTTCGCGCTTAAGTTGTTATAGTGTTTATGTTTATCTACAATCATGTATTAGTGACACTGCAGTAGTTAGCAGTGTGTTCTCCAGAGAAGGTAACGCTATCGGTCATTTCTGCTTATCTTTCAGCTGCAGCTGACGATAATATTTTCTTCGGAGAATAAGTTGTCATTATTTTTACTTTTATCGATAGGATTGTCAATAATTTCGATTCCAGGTGATTTGCAACAATTTTTATATATTATTTTGCGGAGATAGACTGCGAAAACAATTACCACTGGTTTTAGGCAATTTTTATATCGATTTATACATAATAAATGTCATATTCGTGTCAAAGAAGTTCCTTTTTCTCCTTATAATTCATTTAGCATACCTTAAAGGTCAATCATTTGATTAAAAATTTCAGGAGTTTTTAACAGTTCATCAATTATTAGATGTAGTAAAATACTGTGACCAAAATCGGTGATGGCATTTTAATAACCTTTAATTTATTCCGTTTCCAAATTAGATAATCCACCTTCGGTATTTAAGTATTTAACCCCAGGATTCTCTATCTCAGTTTCCACTCCTCTTTCGTGTGAACTTGAGATATTTCATTCTTGAGATATTTCATTCATAAATAAATTAAGATGGAATTTCTACGTTTGTAATANGTAGTAAAATACTGTGACCAAAATCGGTGATGGCATTTTAATAACCTTTAATTTATTCCGTTTCCAAATTAGATAATCCACCTTCGGTATTTAAGTATTTAACCCCAGGATTCTCTATCTCAGTTTCCACTCCTCTTTCGTGCGAACTTGAGATATTTCATTCTCCTAATTCATTATCGTATTTCGTCGATCATCTCGAGATAAACACGCACATCCCCGTTTTTCCTGGGCTTCCGGGCATGGATTAAACGAAGGAAAAGATGTCAAACCTCTCGTTTCATGTTAGGAAACGTTCAGAGTGATACATATATTGCTCCAACTAAATTTTGTCTTGGATTTTATGAGCATTCAATATCTAATCTTACACACATTCGAATTTTGTCGAAGAACTATTCTTATCTCACGTTTTCCGATTTATTTCTGATTTTTTTGCACGAAATAAATTAAGATGGAATTTCTACGTTTGTAATACTAATAAAGCGACTTTTGTCACTGCATAATTTTAGTATTATACATCAATACAGTGATACGTAGGCTTACGAGATAATTAATTTGGGAATCACATTCGTTTACCAAAATCGCAGTTTTCCAAAAGGTGATATTAGGCCTCTCCTCTCTCGCTGTCGTATATATGACAGCGAGAGAGTGTATATACGCGTACGTTATACAACTCATTTGTGTTGATGGGTGCTCCCTACGTGATGTGGTCTGCTCATTTTTTTTTACCACACATACAGACGATAAACTTAAGTTAGAGGAATGGCCCAACCGTTCATGTTTGCTGCTTTATGTTAGCCCATGCATCCACTAGATTTGTTAGGCGAATCCATATTCTTTAGCCGAGTCCGAGAAACAGCAAAAAAATCTTCGTTAGTAATTCTTCTTAAATCCCTCGTTTGCTGAGGTATTACTGTATACACTCCGTTGATTGATTTGTAAGATTTTTATTGCTAGACAAAGTTCGCTTCACTTTTATTTCTTGTGTACATTTTGAAATCTTATAATCCACAAACTATAAATTCGTACTTTATAATGTTTTTAAAATAGGGTCTTATCTTTTTCTGTGTAATCTTAATTAATAATTATTTATAGATCGCAAAATTTAGATAGAAACAGAATCTGGTCAAAGTGTCGGAATGTGGAAACCCATAAGTGCCTAAAAATGCAAACGGCAATAGTGACATTAAAATAAACGTGCAATTATTAGCTTAGCTTAGTTCATCAGTATTACCTAATTGAACATGGTTGTTGAAATAAATAAATTTCAAGAAATACAGTTGAATATATTTTTACAGTTGTACATGAAAATTAAAGCTATCTACAAAAGTGTTACTGTGAATCTCCAAGCTAACTATAGTATTTATAATTATTGTAATCGGTTGTATATTAATTCATAAAAATTATATTATTTGCACAAACAGTTATAGAATTTTATTGATAGAAATTATTCACGATTATTAGCATAAAATTTCCAGATAAATACTCAATCCTTTTTATTAGAAAGCTGAGATTTGACAACCCTGAAGTAATTTATATCGAATTTATTAATTATAAAAATAGGTTTCGATGATAATCTTCTGACTTTCGGGGGTTGAAGGAATTTTTAGGACATCTCTTGAAAATTTACCATCTATAATGCAAGCGTATTTCATTTAATGGCAGTTTAATATAATTATTAATCTGAAGGTGTAATATTTGCACTCAATTTTCTTTTTATCGAGACTCGGTTAGCGATGGATATCTTTCACGGTAGGTGAAGTCGAATTCGAACCTTTATCTGAAATGAATTTTTATTGCCGTCAAAAGTAAAAAAAGACCGAAACTATGTTACAAGAATGCGGTGACTGAAGCCCTTCTTTGTCTTCATAGGGATACTTAAATCGATAAAACCGTAAGCGTTGGTTAAATAGCTCTTTTTATATTCTCGGTGCGTGGAATAAATAATAATGCAGCTCTCGAGCGTGTTTGCTTGACCTAATACTTTTTATGCTGTTCAACTATTTTTCAAGGAAAATAAGGTTAGATTTTTGCTTCTAGGTCTGCTAGAAAATTACTGTCGCAAATTAACTCATTTTCTCAATTTTTCGTTTTTTACCATAATTTTCCATGATTCCGCCGACTTATGGATTTGGATAAGGAAAGCTTTTCAGTAATTCTCAAATTATGTAGTTGAAGTTTTACGCTAAAAAATGTTCTGCAGGAAATGAGACATGGCATTCTTCTACATTAACTCTTGAATTTCTTCAAACTGGATAAGTCATCGTTTTAATGCATATTTCTTTCTCGTGAAATTTCAGAGTTATTAAAGAGGTCGCAACTAGAGGTCGTCTTAGAGGTGTTTGTGTGGATTTATGACATTCGTCGTAAGGAAGACGCCATGTTAATATAATATCTGATAAAAATTGAAATAATGTCTGACAACGATCTACTAGTATATAATTTTAATTGTTAAACTTACTTGTTATACCCTCGACTGTTATCGAGCTTTACCTAAAAAAAGAGACGACGATCATTTTCTTCCAAATCCAGTTAATCCTATTCTTTTTGATTTGTTTATTTTATTCCTTCCCAATTTGATGCATTTTTCAATTTTTTAATGTATCGCATGCTTCCTTTAGTGAATTTAATTTTTTTAATACTTAAGGTACTTCTTTCTATGTGGGTCGTTTTCAAAATGTCTTTTATTGCGATTCGAACAACATTTATTACCTATCAACTGTTATTTTTAAGTTCTTCCGCACTTGAGCAGGAGATAAAATCTAGTTAATTGGCAATTTAATGAAATTGGCAATAATAAAGTTTCACTTATTTTAACAAAGTTCAGACTATAAATATTTTATCACGACTATATCCATTTGCGCAATTAGAGAATAATTCTGTTAGACAAATTAAATCTTTCGTTCGGTGGATGATGTAAAGTGAACGAATTTGAAATGTTGCGGGAGATATTTTCGACTAATCCGCAGGCAAAGTCGTGAGAACGGAATGACAGATATCGATGATCCAATTCCTTTCTTTCCGTTTTTTCTTTCCCGAATTCCGTTCCCCTGACAGTTACCGAAGTCTGGTTCGAGAATTTACCGTTGAGAATCGTCTTCCCAGGAAATTTTTAGACTCACGCTTCAGTGAAAATCACGTTTAGTAAACCCGTTTGCATCACCAGTTTTCCCTCACTTCGGGTTAAAAGATTTACGCGGAGTAACACGAGACAGACCGCCGCATTTTGTTGGCTTTCTCGTATCCTGTAAACCCTTGAATTCGTAAATCGATCTTCTCGATTGATTGGGGCTATTTTATAAATTTAGCTTTAATATCTTATTGGGATACAAAACTGACTCTAGCAAGCTACAGAAGTCACTCATTCTTGCCAGGTCTAACTTTTTGGAACCACAGCCGCTTTTTTGCCTTGATTTTTTGCTAGTTCGAGTGCTGAATAAGTATTGTGTCCTTATAAATGTCATTCTACATTGCTCTAGTATATTTGTTCGCAATGGAGTTCATTCTAGCAGTAGTTACAGGTTTTCATCGTATTCACTATTCATTATTCCTTCATTATTCATACCTTCCCGTAAAATAATGTCTTTTTGTTATAGGAATAATTTTGTCGTATCATTTGGATATTCATTTTGTTTCGTTAATTGACATTTCCATTTCGCTCAGTTTTTTTTCACTTTACAGACCCAATACTGCAACTTATACCTGAGGTCCTCAGATGTTACCTCTTTTTTTGTTAGCCCCGACACTTCTTTGATGTATGTTACGGCGGATCTATGTATTGTTCACTTACTATATTTCAACACGATGGAATTATTAATTCTTTTCGACGGTATGCATGAGAAATAAACAAGAATAGAAGCCAAAGAGAGTTTCTTTCGCCGAATTTGAGCTTCCGGAATCCGTCTCGTTAGATTCACCTTGTGTTTGTCGAAAAGAACACATTTACCAGCTGTCGGCAGGTGGAGGGAAGTTCCTTTTTTCGCTCACCGAAGCATAGCTTGAAAAAGACGTGGGTTTTCCGTAGGGGGTTAGTTCCACCGTTTGCCGCCCAGGATGAGGCAGCACCTTCTGGTTGCGCGCCCCACATTTTTCCCCTCTCGCGACAGACCTAATAACAGATCTCTCCCCTTCGTCACTGCTACGGAAAGTTTTCTGAGTCTCTCCACCTACTCATCCAAGCGGGGAACATAATAGTTAGAGTTTAACAGCGATGGCTGGAAGTTGCATTTTTGACATTTTATTCATATCACTGTGAGAATCTTTGGAGCGATTCTGATTAAAATCTGTTTGTTTCAAAGTGCATTTTGAAGGACGAATAGTGAAGCTTTTTACACGAGGAAGAACTTGCAATAGTCTATGCCTTTGTGTGGTTTCCAGTAGATTTTAGGAACGACGTGTATATTGAAGTTATTAATGAGTCATAAACTCTCGATCAAATTGATTATCCTTGCGTTTTTCACCATGGATACGGTTCAAAAAATCAACACGATAGATAAAATAATGAGCTGAATGCGTGAAGGCGTTACATTTTGGAGGCATCAATAAGGGGAAGTAAAGAGAAATGAAATAAATAGATGAAAACATGCGATATGTACGCAAATACCACGAAGGAAGGTAGTGATAGGACTTCCAGAGATGATGGGTTTATCTCATCAGCAAATCGGTCTTAATTTAGGGTCTTTTCTTATTTTCTGATGAGTAATTGTCCTCTTTTCACCTTTTTTGATTAATTTCTTCCTAGTTAAGGTAAGAATTTTAATATTCTCTGTAGAAATATGTTTTGTCTATGCCGTTTAGTCCTTCCAACTTAGGCAGCGCTAGAATATCTTTTTCTGTTCTTCTTTGGTTAAGTTAAAAATTAATCACAGTTATCTAGGAATGTCTCATCTCAAGTTTCATTCTCCTTTATTCTTTACAGATGTGAAACAAATTATCCCTCCGTAGTGATATATGGTAGAACTACATTTTGAAATGTATTCGTACTGGCATTGGTTATAGTTTACGAAAATTCTTTAATAAGACGACCCCGACTTCAACATTCGCAATTCTACAATCGAATTTCAGGCTAAAATAACATAAATACGTCTGTGGCGTTGTAAGATATCATTTGGTATCTGTTATTTTTTGCTCTTTATTGGAGTTCTGGTGTTTTGAGTAGTAGTAGTATTGTTGAAAGTGCTTCGTCAGCTAAGGTTATATCGCTTGTGAGCCCCCACCGGGAATCGAACCAGGAACTGCCTTCACAGAATTCGATCACGTTATCCACACGGCTATCCAGAGGCCCATTTAGTGTATTGAATTACCAGTTTTGAATGTATAGCGAAAGAATAAAACAATAAAATAATAGAAAAACAGTCGATTCACCGATTCGACGTCGATTTTATTATTTACTTATATTTTCCCGACAAGGCCTGACTACAAATTTATATGTTTATCATTGACTTATATGGGAAATAGTATCTAGAAAATCGATTCTCACAATCCGACAATCTTTCAATTGGACACAAGAATTAGGCGAGGGGTTAGTATCGAATAGTAAGGCAGAACTGTATATATGTCTTCATTTGGAAGATCAATGTTTTTAAGATACCAAGATACTAGATATCAAGATTTTTAAGGTGACATAAATATTATGAAGCCATGTTCATGATCATCTTTTTAGGGAAGCCGTGGAAATAGATATTTTATCGCGTCGGTGTTTATAGAATGCTCTGATTTGTATGCATTTAGAAGGATTATGTCAGTCTTCCTGAGCTTTCTAAGTTTGAATATTAGAATGCATTCTAATTAAGCATTAAAATAGGTAAACTGTGCTCATTCTGCGATTTTTCATCGATTTAACGATCTTTTATAGCCTGTTTTACCTAGGTCGATTACTAAACACGCAAATATCTCTGCGTAATGAATGGGAATTATAGCTGCATTGGTTCAGTCTGCTGTGAAATTACACTCTGATTCTACTTTTACCCACGGGACCTTGAGAAAAGATAGAAGCTGAAGTTTCATTATCGGTTATACTTCTGCCTCTCATACATCTTTGCGAATGTGCCGAGAAAACGTTTCGACATCGACCGTTCTCTATCTCGATAAGTGCTGGAGTAAACAGCGCCATTGCAATGTCACGCAGATCTCTCCTCTGTGCACATTTCCTTAAATCGTGTTGTTTCTTCAATCACCCTTGCGCCCGTAAACATGTCATCCGCCTTCGTTATTTATTTATAGCCCGTGCACTCCCTGACGACGACGCTAACTGCATCTCGTTACTTCCCTAGAGACTTTGTTTACAGTTCCTCCGCAGATGGTGGAATGGCATACTGAAAGGAAATTACTCCGCTTCGTTATTTCCGGGCCTCGTTTTGAGCCTCGGCGTCCAAGAGTCTACACTGGAATCGACGGAATAGTTCGCCTTCCTTTTGAGGAGTTGCTAATGAAGATGTTTACACAATGAAGTAGAATTTTTGGTATGATTCAGTCTCTAGATAAATCTGAAACAGCAAAGTTTATTCAAAATAGGCGAGGATAACGGGGAATAATTCTTTTACTTATTTTATGCACATTTCTGTATTATACCACTGTATTACACCACTATTAAATTCATTTGGTAGCACGAATGATAATGATTATCATTTCCATGTGGAAAGCCACCAAAGGGCTAGGTTACTCATTAAGAACAGTACTAAGTTATAAATAAAGTATTATTGATTAATAACTATGTAGTTAAGCTTGAGAGCCAAGATATAATTTTATCTTAAGATTAATCTGGTGCTTTATCTTGTTGTTGTTAATTTTATCTTGTTGTTGTCGATTTATATAATTTAGCGCAGTGTCTCTGTACATAATATATATACCATGGTATTAATTTGTTCTCTCCTTTTGATTAAACATTGTTTATCGGAATAAGTTTTTCAGTTTCGGAATTTGTGTTTAATTTCTCCAAGATATCAATTTTAATTGGGCTAGTGTAGTAATAAAGCTTTCCTTGGTTCAAAATGAAGACCCACCGAAATTACTAACCTTGGAACTGAATCTGTGTGAATGTGTGCATACTTTTTGGTAATTTGAACTTCGATTCACATCGGTTGTCATAATTCAATTTCGTGGAGACAGGAAACTTTATATCAAAATCCTTCATTGCTTTTTCTGGACTTTGTGAAATGTTTTTTTAAGTGAGTTATTGATGGATGCTGCAATGGTAAATTTATCGGGAAGGTGTTACATTAGTATCTTCCCCTCTGAATTAACAGACCAACTGTTATACCAAAATCTTTAGCACCCAGAGTAGAATTTTCTGAATGTATACCTTCGCAAGTATAGCTGCTTGGGTGATAATGCGAGTCTAAGCGGGCGTCTTGGTTGTCTGACTTTAATGACTCTTTCTTTTAAGAAAATATTCTCTTTCCGATCATCTCATTTTTTGGGAATAGGATGAATTCTTGAATAGATTCCGTTGTAGCATTTGTATTGCTTTTATCGTTTGTTATTTCTAAGTTTCAGTGGTCAAGTCGCCTCAAAAATATCAGGAAACTGTATATTAACGTTCAATATTAATTAAATGAAAGCACACAATAAAACACCCTCTTGAAGGAGTATGCTTTGTGTCAAAGATATTAATAATACTTTTAAATGTAGTCACAAACCGGAATTCATTTTCCCAAAAATTCTTTAGTTCTCCAGATGCGTTACATTTACCTCAGAGGCGCTCTTATCGGTATTGGGGAAGAATTCATTCCTTCCCGAAGTTAGTAAAAAAATCCTACCGACAAACTTCGATTTTATTCAGTCCGTTAATTCTTCAACTGTTCAATTTTCAGCGTTGACAATTTCATTCTTCCTTTTCGTTACCTTATTCTGCAAATTTTTCCAATTACGTTTTGGAACATTTGACAAAGCAGCTGAGCCAGAAGCCGGCAGCCGGTAGAATTTCTACTTCCCTTTAACATCTGCCGCTCCACGTGACCTCTCTCATCTGTAGGATGCAGTCAGGAATCGCACAAGCCCAAATACAGCTCATTGCTTCTACGCATTTGCCTCTCATGTGTCATACTATATAAATGGTACATAACCATTGGCCGGACAAGTTTGTCAAGTTCCGTGTTTCATCGGCTCAAAGTGTAGTGAATGTCAGATTGTAAACTTCGAGATAAAGGGATTTGGAAACAGTAATCTTAGGAAAGAGTTAAGAAGAAGGCAAATGGCTACAGATAACGGAAATCGGAAAGCAATAGGGGTGAACACCTTCATAATTTCCATCGATTCATTTCCAAAAGTACCAAGAGCTTCTATGAAACATTATTAATTATTGTACAAATTCGTCGCAGTAAGAGCCTGGGTCGGGCGGCGACGTTAACTTACACTAATATCAACAACTTACTCAAAGTTACAAAGTTTTGCATGTACAAAACAATAGAACAAAAAAACCCGTCCGCTAAGTAGAATAGATTACAAACTACACTAATTTACAATTTAAATAGCTATAATTTACGTCTTACCCTACAATCAGAACCGACATAATGTATTTACATTTTACAATCAAATCAAATTATTTGTAAATGAATTGAAATAGCATTGACCTTACATGCCAATAATTATCATCAATTAAAATATTCAATAACCAAACATCTACTGTCCATTCAGGGTTGCAGTAATTCTTATGCAGCCTATTGTATACTAGTCTGAACATATGAAGACATTTGAATGATAATTATTAAAAATTAGTATGGTCAGGCGTGAATTATTGGAAATTCTCTCACATTTTTAAAGAAAGAACAATTCGAAACGAAACTAGTCAATAAAAAACTGCTGTGGAAGTTGCACAGTTTTCTTTGTTTCAAGAAACTATTATTTAATTTTTAAACGATGAAATTTATTATTACTTGACAGAGGGATACATTTATACGAGCATTATTCAACGTATTATGTCGACTAACTTATATAAAAAAGTGAAATTAGTACATTTTATCGAAATTATCGAATTTTAGCAATTGTGTGGTTAAAATTACCCGAAAAGATAGATTATATTCAGCAAAAACTCTCAGACTCTCGCTTCGTGATTATTGCGTCGTAATTGTTTCGAAATCTTCAAAAAAACTCTGCTAGGAATTAGATTTTGATCTGCTTGGTCAGTTGAAATCCCATAGTGCGTGACAAACAATATGATATTTAATGGAATGATGACGTTTCAAATAGATATCGTGGCCATGTGTCAGCAATATATTTGCTCGATAGACTCTTGGAGATTAAGTGTCATATATACGAGCACTAGAGCGATGATTACATTGTTAACGGATCATATGTGTAAAAAGCAAATGTCTGTCCGTCTCCCTATCTATCTCATAAATGGCTTGACTTAGAGATCTGAAACAAACTGCATTGTGTTTCTACGATGCTGAAACCCTCAGGAAAACTATTCTCATCTCCGTAGGCCCAGGTTCGAACCCAGGAGCCCATTACACGTTTCCATAAGAGATGAACGTAAAGTACGTTTTCATGACTTGCGGAGGTTGTTTCTTTTACAAAATTAAATTAGAAGAAATGGTTCTACGAAATCAAGAGATGTTTCAAAAGAAGGGAATATGATCATAGATTCTTATTTTAGTCGTGAATCATTGATATTGTACCGAACTGTGTTAGCGTTATTTACTTCGTAGCAACACCTATGGTTGTTATGTACAGAAAAAGTAAACAACGCCAAGGACTCTGTGTGAGATATTAAAGTGTACGCAGCTGCATTTACGTGGATTAAATAAATTAGCGTTGAAATAAACGTCGTGTGTACATAAATTATTATTAAGTAGATAAATTAGCGTTAAATAAACGCTAAAATATAGATCCGTAATTTCGAGAATTTCATAAGCCCGACGACTGGTTGGATCATAAATCCCTCCGCCATTTGTTATAAATTAGGAGAGGGAATCAGGCCTGCTTGGCTAGATGAGGAGTGAGGTACTTTTCGTTTGTTTTCCTAAGTTATGCTGTTCTTGGAAAATATCTCTGGAAGTACTCTACCATTACTCTATTAATAACACTTTTCGTGGCATTTGGCGAGCATTGACCATAAATCAGTTTTTATCATGAAAATTTATTTATTATTTTTATTTATCTTTTATCGTTAACTTAATTTTTTATCAATTTTAAAATCTTTTGTAATTAAAAAAATATTTTATCTTTAAACGCTTTAGCTCTTCTGTTTACCTGTTCATACCTCACTAGCTTTCATTATATCCTATCCATAGACACGACTTAGGCTAAAGTAAATGAAAGATACATTTTACTCTACCCTGAACCTAAAGAAAAATGACACGAGTTACCAAAGTTTAGGTCAAAAAATTATAAATACACGCATAAGCAAGCAATAAATGGCAATTCGTGTCCCATAAACATATCTGATAATGAAAAATGCAAATTTTAGTATTTCCTTCAATAGCAATTCCGATCTCTCAGTAAGAAAGAGAGAGATAATTGAATGTCGTTTGCTGATTTGACTGCACTTGGGCCTTACGCAACGCTGACCTTCACTCTTGTTTGTCGTTTGCGCTACGCCTTAAAAGTCAGCCTCCGAAGAATATTATGTAATTTTCTGTTGACTTTCGTCAGCTGTTTTTATGAATACTAGGTGATAATTAGCTGTGAGTTTATGGATAACCTTTATCGTTTTGGCGTCTTAGAAATATCGCATTAAATTACAGGAACAATCTGACAAATTGTTTGTAAAATAAGAAAAACCTAATAAAATCAAACGTAGTTGCATTTACTAGGAAGGTTTCCTTTGTTTGTTTTACTCGAGCAGTGGTTGTGAGGATTCTCATTTTGTTAAGCGAAATTCATCGTTGGAAAAATGACCGAGTTCTGTAAATGCCTATGCTACCTTTATTACTTTACCGTTTTTTTATTCTAAAATATTCAGGGAAGACTGGTTGATACGTATTTACAATAAGCGTTAGAGTTCAATATGATACAATGACTTCGAGGTGATAACAATCGATGATCTTAACTGCGTATTGATCTTCAATTGAAAGATACCACACTAATTGAAATCCCTATTATTATTATTATTACTATCTCTCAATTTGTAGTTTTTGTAATTATTTTCGACAGTAGTGATGCGTTGAATTGTAGGACATGTCCCCCCTTGTTCAGCACAGATAGATTTCCATTCACCCTATGATTAGTTGATATATAATGCCGTATTTATTTAAACTACGTATTTTAAATATGCAATGGATTTCGCGTGATTTAGAGTAGTAAACGAAGTAGAAAGTTTTCATAGTCCCGGCTACATTAGAAATTTTCTCTATCTTTTTCTAAGTATTTTAAGTTTTATTATATTCCGGAAAAAATTATATATGTGTTGAAACATATTTACAAGAAGTTATAGTTAGCTAAGTGGGCAACGCTTTTGACTTCGATGAAAGCGGTCCCGGGTTCGATTTTCCTTTGGGGTTATACGTGTGAAATGACCTAAGCAGTTTTTGACCATAATACTAATACTACTAGAACTTCAAGAGATTTTAATGGAGGAATGGGAAGATAGACGGATTTTTCTACAAATCACTTTGCTAGGTTTATGACGATTGCACCTCGGAACAGGCGATACGAATTATTATTTTGGACAGTAGTATATATATGAGCCTCATTTAATTTATGATGAAATTCTTCCTCTCTTTGTCGGCCCCATTATTTGATTTTAAATGGTTATTTATACCTCTAACAAAATAGCTCTACGAACATAGTGTTCTCAGTTGTTGCGTCGAATTTTTATCGCTAAATACAAATGTTAAGGTGAGGTTGGTAAAATTCGGTTCTCTTTTAACATTATGAATAGAATGGACCTATTTTTCAGCTATGGTTTTCACTCTATCATTATTATTATGAATATAATTGCATCCATTTATGTAAATATTCTCTTCATTCTATAATTAGTAATTCATCGGGGCTTCGTTTTTACAGTGCTTGCTGAATTGGGATGACTCTTGTTCAACGAATACCATCTGCTAAACAAGTCTCTGCGTTTGCTGTATAATAGTATAGTACATCCGTAAACTCGTGGTTTAGTGCTGCTACTGTTAAACAGGAAAGATAACCGTCTATACGATAACTTGCTTTGCTTTGTTTCCTAATGGGCAGCAATCGTCACCAGGCTTTTCCCACTAATCTGACTCATTGGTATCTTTGGAGTGTCGCTTGAGGCTTATGATTCAAAACCACGACCCCATGGAAAACTTCCAAACCGCTCCACGCAGAATTCTATTTAAATATAATTTTAAATTCTGTAAATTTAAGGATTCGCATAGGGAGGTGGGTAAAAGGAAAAAATGTATATATTTTGAAACAAATTCTGAAAAAGATCAGTGAATCCGTTCGTGGCAATAAATCTGAGATCGTTGTTATAATAAAATTCAATTCATAGTATATGCAAACGGGGAGATGCGACCTTTTCAAACGTTCAAAGCGGCCTTCTCCTCGCCTACTGTAACGAATGGAATTATTGAAAATGTTTAGTTTCCCAATCATGTGAAAACGAAATGGAAAATTTCCTAGTTAGATTAATTGTTTTTCTTGGGTTTAATTCTGATGTCGAACTGTGCATGCGCGGCCTGCTGGTTTTACTTCGGGTTAATGCCACATCCGGCCTACCGATGAAATCAGCTTCCTGCAGTGAAGATTCCGTATGTATTGTTGTCCTCGTTCGATAACATCTTGTAAGTGTTCTCTCGTTGAAGGACTGAAAAAGAACGGGTGTAAAATTAGGATATAATTTTGCTAAAGCTATGAGAAAGTACTATTAAGTTTGGAGTACTTATTCCAAACATTGTCCTTTTTTCCTGATCGCTGTCTATGGATGACGGTATCTATGAATAGGGCGTAGCCAGGATTTGCCAGGAGGGGCATTCTAAGCACAAAATTACCTACATTTCTGTGGTAGACAAACTTCTGCTCTAAATGTAATAATGATGTAATCGGATTTATATTTAATTTTTTTCTGAGATTCACCAGTAGTGCGTGTGACTTTATATATTTACATTTATACCCCGCAAGCCGCCAATGGCGCGTGGCAGGGGGTGTAAAAACACCGATAATCCTGTCACACCCTAACTGCTATTAGCTTCTCTAATGCTACGAGAGAAAAATGACCAGAAGTAATTATCCGTCCTGGCAATCACTTCGCTGAATCGCTTCTTAGTTTTATCTCGGAGCTCGCGTACGTTGCTAACTAGAATAACAATATCAGATATCTCGTCGATGAGATCTGTAGTGATAACTTTTTCGAAAACCTTAGGTCGGTAATCAAGTCTTCTATCCCTAAGCAAAGTCCACCGGAGTGATTCTATCACAGCCGTATCACTACTGCTGAATCTAAAATCTCCCTTGACAAACCTAGCCGCTCTACGTTGAACCATCTCAAGATCGGAGACTAATTCTACTTCGTGAGGATCCCAAATTGCACAGCAATACTCGAGGAGAGGTCTAATTAGGGAAAAGTACGCTATTTCCTTTACTCTCGATGAACGTTCCCTCAGAATCCTACTGGCTAACCTTTGCTTCCCGCTTGCCCTTCCTATTACGCTTCGAATGTGCTCTATGAAGGAAAAATTACTACTGAGCGTAATTTCTAGGTATTAATGATGTCTCACAAACTCCATAGGATGTCCTGAAGTATGAAACGGTGCGCGGGTAATACTGGAATAACGCGTAAAAGACATCGCTTCGTACTTCTTTACATACAAGTCGAGCTGCCAATCACTGCACCAACCTGAAATAACGTTAAGATCGTTCTGTAAACAAACGATGTCATCCTGTGATACGACCTAAATAATTCACTACAACAATATTTAAACAATTACTATTAATTACACAACTTCGATTTCTTTATCCATTTCGGCTCTGGGATCTGGGACCTATACATTTCGCTAATATATCTGCTTCAAGCTATGAAATAACTTATTCTTTCCTAAGTGTAAGAGAGGAATATGTTTCATAAGCCATTGGGACGAACGCTTAAGATTCTGCGAAAGTACAGAAATTGGCATTTGGCATACCAATACCACATTTTAAATGAAGGGAAGATGTTTCTTGGAATATTCCTCCCTAGGGTGCTCAGAAATAGTACTCGGGTCAATGACACGAGGGAACACCTACTCTTTAAAGCGCACGGAATACTTCGAAACAATTGAACGCAGCTTTAAACCACGTACATCCGATACATATTCGCCAAGCTCGATCTGATGTCAGTATCATGTCTTTTATTCTTGGAATAAGTGCAAAACAGGATATCGTGTGGTGACTGATACAGTTATTTCATTTCTTATTTTACCTGCATGGTCTTTATTCGAAAGAGTCCGTTATTTTATTTTCGTTCGCCGTTTTGCATCGACCTGCCATCTGTGCTTCGTCGTTAGTACTTGTGATTAAGAAGGAGTCTTGTTCAGAGGAAATTTGTATCAGCAGGTGCTATTAATCAATTAATCTAAGGAGGTATTTTAGTGCGAAAAAGTGGAGATTACTTCCGAGAGATTTTTGATGTCATTGGTGTAATTTGTAAGGAATAGTAAAGCGTTAACTAAAGAAGAAAATTCGTTCAGCGAATTTTTCATACGCCGAAATATGTAGCACTCATATAACTCCCGTAAGTTACAGTATCAGAAAATGCACAAATTCTGCCAAGAAAAACTCCTATTCGTTCTACAGTGTTGCCTTGGTAACGACGGCCGTAGTTAACGACGTACTTGGTTAACGACGAGTGGTTGAGATAAAAAAAATTCCTTGGGTAACGACACAGTTTTTGTTTTACGACGCCTTCTGGTGGAGATTGACAATTAAAAAATTATTTTATGACTATTCATTTCATTAATAACAATTTTGTTCTTGCGAATATAATTTTATAAATTTTATTTACCACATTTTAATGAGTTTCTTCGCATATTTTACATTCGGTATGGTTATGTTAAATTCACGCATAGGATTAACGTAGAACATTAGATTAGAATAGCGTAGAACATAGATTAACATAGAATAACGACGGTTTTGGGTAACGACGATGATCTTGCAACGGATTACCGTCGTTAACCAAGGCACCGCTGTACTAGTAAAGAAGAATTGGTGGGAACCATTTAGCCATTGTAATTTCTGAATATTTTTGTTCACGTTTTCACTCACGAGAATCCTCTGAAACATTTGTTCGTCGAAATAAGCTTTTTGTTTGCAAAGTCGGGAAAATACCGAAAAAATCTTCAATCTTGTTAGATGGACATTAGAGTTCATATTTCTAAAGTAATATTTGTAGATTCTATAACGTAAAGAGGTGTGAACTTGGGCTCGGCAAGAAATTCGGCGTTGGCAATTGCTTGTCGGTTGAAGACGGCGCGATCTTTATTATCGGCGAAGGAGCTCTGTGTCGAGCGGTGATGTCAAGCCGCTGACATAGTCGCAAGTGACCGCTTCTCTTGTTATGCACGTCTCGTCGATCGCAAATCTGTGCTATTCGCAGTCTCAATCTCTGCTCTGGAAAATTCTGTGCTCCTATTCCTGTCTTCACTGTGGCGAAATTGTATAAGGTAACTAACATGAAATATATTATGCGCGAAGCAAGGTTCAACTTGCGAAATTAATTACCGCGAATTACGTTAGAAATCGCATATAATAGCACAGATTTTAGTGATCGGAGTAAGGGTGGTGGAGATGTGTTTATAGACATAAATATATAAGGATAGACTGAAGTAGAAAATAGTGACATGACTGGGACTCGAACCCAGGATAGTGGAAGACCTGGGTTCGAGTCCATGTCATACCGATGGGGAAAATGTGTCATTCATTTACTTTTAGCTTTGTCAGGGCTTTGATAATAGTAGAAAGTTACCTGATATGCGTGATGCTGAGTAATGATATTCATTAAGTCCTAGTTAAATATTAAAAAAGTGTTATTCATGGGGTCATTGTGCTGCACTGGCGTGGACTGTTCCATTTGCAGCATTCTGAATCGTCGAGGAAGGCCTCATTCCCCGTATAAAGGCTTTGCTTGCTGATGAGAATTCCCTCAGCCTCAGGAATGATGATTTGCGGACCAATAGACATTTGAGATTTCAATTTACTACATACATTCAGAGTAGAATAAATGTATAGAAGAATTGATTAGATTATTTAAATACTATTAATTGTGTGTGGCGTTAAGTAGTCATCGCACAGTTTAATTGCCCATTTATAGGGTTGATGACAAAATTCTGTATAACTTAGGTGATTAGTCGGATAGATATCGTTGGCCTCATATGCCTTAGTATTCCCTGTTTACTGCCATGTTTTCGTTGCCTGGTAATTTACCCCACCTTCTGTCATCCAACATCTTTTGTCTTCCCCTCTTTCTTATTCCTTGCATTCTACCTTCAATCGCTCTTTCAGAAATTCCTCTCCTCCCAATATTTGACCCAACCATTTCCTCAGTCGACGCTAAATCACCTCAATTAAAACCCTTTCCTCTCCAACCATCTCTAGTATGTATGTACCTCTGTGTTTATTTTTCTATCGGCCCTACTTACCTTTTAAATTCTACACCATACCCACATCTCAAACCTTTTGATATCCTCCTGTCTTAAGGTTCACGTTTCACACCCTACGGTTTTATTTCTGCGTTACATTGGATGTTTTAATCAGGCTCATCTAAGCGATGGACATTCTTCTTAAGATTTAAATTCAGATTCCAACTTCAGTCTGTATAGTATTCCAACGTCAATGCTTTTATATCCTTATCAGAATATTTGAGAGGCTTTGGCCTATAAGGAAATAATCACTTTCTTGATAGTGCACCTGAAGAAGGTATGACTCCCTTGGCTTGGAGCATGTCTTACAGTACTATTCTTCATTTTCATCGCATTTCTCTTTCGAAATGCTTCATCGGTTTCTACTCACTTTCATGTTGCGAAAGTGTCTTCGTATAGAAATATTTCAGTTGCTTCCTCAGGACCACTATAGAGTTTCCTTTGATTCGGAAAGTTTCTTTTCTTATTTTAGCCTTTTATGAAGTTTTGATATTACTATTTTATTGTTGAAAGGTATTATTGCAATAATTTATTTAGCAAAGTATGAATGAGTGAAAAATCTATCGAATGGGATGTGCAATCTTGCTGTAAAATAGTATCGCAACACCAGATTAATTTATTCGAATTAATCCCTATGTTTTACTCATTAGTAAAGTCTTAAGCTCAATTCATTTTCAGATTTACAACGTGTTTTCTTTCTATAAAATGCTATTCAAAGCTTTTGAAAATTTCTCAGGATATGAAACGCCCTGGTATGAAGGGAGATTATGATACATTTTTTGCTCTACAATACATTTCCCTCCTATATTCAATGATTTGCGTTATTTGACAAAAAATACTGAGGTGGTCCAGATTTTACCGGAAATTCGCTGTTAAACCTTATCGGTTTTCCATTATTAAATTGTTGATGGATATCCATTTCCTGAATTGCTAAAAGTAATTGGATTTCTACGAAATACCTGTATTATAAAGCCTTCGCCTGAAGTGTAACAATCGCAAAGTTCCGTGAAATCTGCGTATGACAATTTAACGTAAAATTCCAATGCGTCTCCGATGCCATCCCAATGAATACTGGGAATCGCTTATCTTACGAGTGACGAATATTATCTGATAACTTTTGTCTACTGACATGAGATAAAATTTACAAGTTCGATTTGTAGGAAGTAGAATTATCCGAAATTTGTGTTGTAATTTTCTGAATTTTTCTCGTTCAGTACTAACTCGACTTACGAACTTCTTTCTTACTCCATTTTCACTTCTGGATACGAACCGGAAAAAAACAACTGATATAATGGAACATTGGGTTTCTATGTACAAACTTTTCGAGTTACGAACTTCGAACCGGATCAAGTTCATGTCTTTCGTAGCCGGGAGTCGAACTCGGGTCTCCCACTCTCCGTGCTGATGCTCTAAGCTACCACGACAGAAAGATCTCTCCTTCAATTTCTTGGGCTATGATGGGACACAGTGTTCTAGTAGACCCGGGTTCGGTTCCCGGCTAAAGTAGACTTTTTCTCTTTCATTTCTGCGTCTAAAGTCAAGCATGTGAACCATGCGTTTTTCGTCGCTTATCTAAGTTTATAAGTAGGGGTACCACTGTGTAGTTGAAAAATAGGAAAAGGTTTTTTAGAAGAAAAAAAACCGCGTTTCCTATACTATACGGCTATTATAAAATACTGAAAGCCTTAAAATGTGTGAACTATTAGAAAGTTGCATCAAGAACTCTGGATTCTGACAAGCATGGTAACAAGCTTCAGAATATTAGGTTATTAACATTTATCATAGTCTTCGATAGAAACCAGATTGCATATTATATCTAAATGACAACGGTTTTAAAGCTGTGGAAATGCGTGGATTTGAAATGTTATCGTATCAAATACGTGACTTTCGATTTATAGTTTTGCGCAACATTAATTAACAGAGTTATCGGAAAGCTTTATTCTATAGGTAAGTCTGGCGGAGAGTGCGTCGTGTAGCTCACTTTGTTTAGAAGTCACTCACGGTCACGGGATGGGCGACTCCTCGGCTAGGCCCCGTGCCAAGCACGCAAAAAGCACTCGCGCTTACGTCTGTTGACCATTAGCGCTAAGAGCGGAAAAATCGGTATGGTTCACAAGGAAGTCGGACACGTTTGCCAAAATCTGACCTTGCAAAATGAGGAAATGTTTACTCTGGAATTTGCGTAGCTTCTTAAAAGTCTCCCTGAAAATAAAAATATTAAGAGTATTTATATTTCTATACATATATTCTCTAGGAAGAGAACATTAGATTAGAATAGCGTAGAACATAGATTAACATAGAATAACGACGGTTTTGGGTAACGACGATGATCTTGCAACGGATTACCGTCGTTAACCAAGGCACCGCTGTACTAGTAAAGAAGAATTGGTGGGAACCATTTAGCCATTGTAATTTCTGAATATTTTTGTTCACGTTTTCACTCACGAGAATCCTCTGAAACATTTGTTCGTCGAAATAAGCTTTTTGTTTGCAAAGTCGGGAAAATACCGAAAAAATCTTCAATCTTGTTAGATGGACATTAGAGTTCATATTTCTAAAGTAATATTTGTAGATTCTATAACGTAAAGAGGTGTGAACTTGGGCTCGGCAAGAAATTCGGCGTTGGCAATTGCTTGTCGGTTGAAGACGGCGCGATCTTTATTATCGGCGAAGGAGCTCTGTGTCGAGCGGTGATGTCAAGCCGCTGACATAGTCGCAAGTGACCGCTTCTCTTGTTATGCACGTCTCGTCGATCGCAAATCTGTGCTATTCGCAGTCTCAATCTCTGCTCTGGAAAATTCTGTGCTCCTATTCCTGTCTTCACTGTGGCGAAATTGTATAAGGTAACTAACATGAAATATATTATGCGCGAAGCAAGGTTCAACTTGCGAAATTAATTACCGCGAATTACGTTAGAAATCGCATATAATAGCACAGATTTTAGTGATCGGAGTAAGGGTGGTGGAGATGTGTTTATAGACATAAATATATAAGGATAGACTGAAGTAGAAAATAGTGACATGACTGGGACTCGAACCCAGGATAGTGGAAGACCTGGGTTCGAGTCCATGTCATACCGATGGGGAAAATGTGTCATTCATTTACTTTTAGCTTTGTCAGGGCTTTGATAATAGTAGAAAGTTACCTGATATGCGTGATGCTGAGTAATGATATTCATTAAGTCCTAGTTAAATATTAAAAAAGTGTTATTCATGGGGTCATTGTGCTGCACTGGCGTGGACTGTTCCATTTGCAGCATTCTGAATCGTCGAGGNCTTCTTTCCCTTAGTGAATCTCATTGTCTTAGTTTTACTTACGTTTATTTTCATTCCATATTCCCTTGCCTTATCATTTAGTGCATTTACTAGTATTTGTAAACCCCTTTCGGAATCGCACACAATAGTTTTATCGTCTGCATATCTTACTGACTTTACTACTTTTACTTTCAAGTATCTGGTTGAAAAGATTTCTTGATAGAACTGATTGAAAATTGAAGTATTCAGTAAATGTTTTGATTCAGGATCCTAAATTCAGTACCTTGCGAGATTGTTGATATTTCCAATTTATAACCAAACACGAGTACTTCCTATTCTCTGTCCAACGTCATGAAGACACAATTGAAATCTTATGGCCCCGTGCATTTCTTACGGGAGATCGGCTCGAAAGTATCACTTTCCTATTTTTCCTTCGATTATGATATTATTTAACCTTGATTAAATTGCACCATGCTGTGCGGAATTACTTTTGCTGTTAGATAAAAATATTAAAAATTAATTTTTGCCAACTGTCTTTTTCTATGCAAAAGTTGCAACAGCGCGCGCCGATCTCCCGTAAGAAATGCACGGGGCCGTAATATTTCCATTGTGTCTTCATGATATTGGACAGAGCATAGTGTTTGTCACGTTCATTACTTAGTGTAATGTCCATGATGTTGTTTGTGGCCAGAAGGCAAATGTTGGACGTTGTTCGATGAAGTAGATTGGTATAACGAAGCTGCTTTCTTCTTATCAAAATGAAGAAAATCATCAACATCCTCAATTTTCTTACGTTGTGTTTTACGTCGATTAAGAATTCCTCTCAGCTTTAGACGAACTTTAAACATCGGGTGTTAAAATGGTATGTCAATTAGGAACCTATAGACCTCGAAAATTTTCTAGTATATTTTGTCAAGTTTTACTATTGGGTTTTCATTTCATTCGTCTTAGATTCATTTTTTTCTGGGGATTTTCCAAAAATGAAAAATAAAGATAGAGTATCTCGTGATAAAAATCCACGCAATGGAATCACAAAGTCCGGGATGGATTAATGCATAAATGTTTTTGATTTTTGTAGTGTAGTGTTTGTAGGTGAGCCGGATGTTTTCACGTACTCACCGTTTTTCCCGCTATGTTTATCCATGAACTTCGAACTACTCCTACAAAGGATTTTTACCGTTTTATTTGGATAAGGCTGTATTGGTTTAGTATCCGATAAAGTTCGAAATTGGGGCAAACAGTGACAAAATAGAGCGAAAATTGAGGTCATAGGTAAAGCGATCTGTAGGATGATGGAGATGACGTTATGACCTCTATATTCTTTCAGGCTCGAGAGGATTTATTTTTGGGTGATAGATCTTTCGAAGACTCAAAAAGACTAGGACAAAAACTTCGTGTTCGTTCTAAGAGTTAAATGTACAATATACATTGAATGAAAATTAACTATTAGTGGTCGATAAACCGATATTCGGTGTAATGGTTGTTTCTATTCTATTTTGATTCTGTTCCGCAACGGGCACTCAAGTAATTTTACGCTTAGAAATAAATCAAATTTCATTCTCTTGACGTAGATCGTGATCAAATTCGTGTATTAGTGCAAAGCTTTCTGTGAAAAGTACTTCATTCGTATGTACGTTGTTGTTAATTGGTAAATTCTCTTATAATAAGGATTCTGTATTAATTTTTAATGATCATACATAAGTAAGTCAAAGCCAAAGCTTCAAATAAATAGTATCGAAAAGTAAGCTAAATATTTATCACGTCTTGAAAGGTTTAATTTGAATATTCTCATATCGTTTATATCGGAAGGAATTAAAGCGTTTTATAAGCGAAACTAACTGCTATTATTTTGTATATCATCGCAGTGAAGTAACTGATGAAAAACTGTGGGTAAAGAACCATGTGCAATATGTTGGCATCAACCCTTTAAATGAAATCGTTTTCTCTGCATTGATTTGGACCAATCGAAAAGTGACTTAGTATTGAAATATTTTTATGATATTTTCATTGATACTTTGGCAGGATTTCCGGAAAGCAATTTCTGTAACTGCTGCACTCCCTTACGGTTCTGAGTGTCCATTTCGCAGTTAGATTCTTTTTCCTCGAATCGCAGATCACCGTTATTGCGACTCCATTTTCTTGCTTAACCTGTCGTGCACCAGAAACACTCATAAATCTGTGTGGAAAACAAGATCAGCGAAACACTTGCCCTTGTTTCCTCTTTATGCAGTTGTACAACAGTTACTCCGAGATTGGGGTTTCGGGGAGAAAGTGAAGCAACGGCCTGAAATCACCTGTTCGCTGCCACGATGCTTTTGTTTTGGAAATTCACTCATGATCATATTCCCATGGTCTCCGAGACGAACAAAACCGGAATGAATTAACCCCATACTGTCCGGAATCCGGCGAAATTGCACTGCGCAAATGGCAACGTTGGTTGCTATAGCAACGTTCAAGCGTTGATTGGTGGGCTGATTGATTGCCATAGCAACCGCGTTCAGTGCCCTCCCCCGTCGCAACTCACCCAAATTTCAGGTTCGGAATAATTCCGTAGTCATGTTTCCGTCACGTGACGTTTCCGTGTTTCACCACCCATGCTACTTGCTCACGCTTCGCTGTGAATCTTTTCTGGAACAAGCGAAAGCTCTTCACGGTAGACGTGCGAAAACTTCCGAGGAAATTGCATCATGGGTTGAATGCGTTTGGGATCAACATTGGTGTGAATTCGGCAAATTCTGTTAGCTTACCAATGGTTTTTTTTGGAAATCCGGGGTGATTTTGTCTCACGCGAGTCGTTTAGAATCTCGCTTTTAGGCTGATAAGGTGTCAGAACAGACTAAATTGGCCCGTAATGATTTGGTATGTACCGGGTGATAATGGATCCATTTGCGTAATGGAGTGATTTTACTTAATAGGGTTAGCGGTGATCTTTCAAATGCTCCGGCTATGGTGAAATAAATATAAGTAATCCTCTTTTTATTAATTAGATTAATGTTGTATTCATACAATTGGTTTGGGTATTTTTCAAACCCCAAATCTAAGTTGGCGGACAAAATTTGCTTTTAGTTCTTTCAAATTCAAAAAGGTATCCAATTGCTGTTAATATTAATTTCTAAGATATTCTTCTTCGTTTCTTATCCCTGCCGGGTTAGAGCGTGCCTTCTTCTGCTCTTCCTCTCTTCTATGTTTCTCATTTCATGAAAATTCTCTATTCTCTTCGCTATATGTTTTCTTATTTTTCTTTTCTCACCTTTTCTAGGGTCTTTCATAGATCTCTTCCGACCTTTTGCTATCCATAGTCCTCTATGCTACTCAATGAAACCACATTCTAAATACATGCCCCAACCGCTTAAGTAATTCCAATTTTCTCGTTCAAATATCTCCTCTATTATTACTATGTATTGCGACTATAAATTCCTTAATTAGGACGTGTTAGTAAAAAGTAATCGTAGTTGTAGCAGATCTTATTTCTTTTTCATTAACTTCCCATCGCGTTAATTCAGTGGAATTCGATTCGATGACTACAGTGAGCTGTGTCATCCTTACTCTAGTCGCTTTTTGCTTTGACTGCTCGTAGTTCTATCGCATCTATGCCTCGATTCTCAGAGGTATAGATGCGAAGACGGGTGTGAAACGTGGACCTTACGAAAGGAGGGCACCAAAAGATTGGAGGCATTCGAGATGTGGGTATGGAGTAGAATGGAAAGGGTAAGTTGGGTTCTTAGTAAAATAAACATAGAGGTACTAGAGATGGTCGAGGAAGAGATGGTTTTAATCGATGCAATTATACATCGTCAGAGGAAATAGATGGGTCAGATATTGAGAGAAGAGGGATTGCTAAAGAATGTTATTGAGGGAAGAATACTAGGAAAAAAGCAAAGGCAAAGACAAAAGTTGTTAGATGCCATAAAGGCTGGGTAAGTTACCAGGAGGTCAAGGAAATGGCGATGAGTGGAGAATATTAGGGCACATGAACTTACCGAAAGTTAGAAAACTTATGATGATGATGATGATAGATAAAATAAGGGCATAATTTGCGAGGGAAAGAAGCAGCTGGTTCCTATGAATGACCTCCCGCATAGAAAGCGCCACCATTCACGTATTCGGCACCAATTTTGGGATCTTTAGCGGTCGAAGAAAACATAGTTGACTTAGCATGCAGAACACAGACCAGTTACTTTTCGTTTTAAGCTCCGAAAACTTAATCTCTCCCGGTTGCATTAGTTAGATGCTTACGATAGATCCCACTGAACGTTTTCAAAATTAAAACTCATAGCCTACGTTCTTTCCTTGTTTTATTTCTGATTTGTTACTATATTCAACTGCTTATTTATTGTACATCAAATCTTCATCGTCTGTCTTTATCTGTATTTTTTATACGAGTGTTAGTTTATATTGCCTACTTTCTTTCAGTAGTGTTGCCAACTTTTCCTTTTTTATTTTCACCTTTCCCATCTTCTGTTTAAATTTTAGTAGCTACTGTCAGTTGGTATCGCAGGTTTTTACGCTCTCTTCACGAGGGTGTTTCCATGCAGGGTTTTATTTTTTCCTAGGTGGAGACTTAGATTTTTTTGTACCCGAATAATATTTTCTTCTTTTATTGATTTTTCTTTTGTTTTACACCCAAAAGCTTTTTTTATGAAATAGGATTAAATGTNATTCGAAAGAGAAAAAAATTTCAATAAAATTTTCATCACGAGGATAAGATGTTTTTACTGCACTTTCAGGCATACGCATAAAAACCGAAGGATAAAAAACGGGAAATACCGACATGTGTGGGACTCGAGCCCCGGTCTTCCAGATTTTAATTAGTCGTCAAGGGGACGGTTTGTCTACAACCTCAAAATTTTGGAAGCGTTTCGTTTACTTTATCAAAATTCACGCTATTTTGAGCAGAATATAATATTCGAGGACCAAATTAAGAATCTTTACTCGATTTCCCTTCTCTTGGAGCTTGTCTCGATTTCGAATGAGTAGTTTTTCTAATTTTATTTATCAAAATAAATGAAGCCTGCAAGCGGCGAATTAGAGGTTTACGTGCACTTCTCATGGAAACAGTTTTAAACGCGTGGAGTCGAACTGGGGAAAGTTAGGTGAATAAAAATAGCATATTTTGTAATCTGGGAAGAAATTTATAAACCACGAAAGTTTGAAAGTCGTGCGAGTTCTGGTTCTCCAGTTTTAGGCGGACAAACATACACACACCCACACACTACTTTATAATATAAGATAATTATTATTAATGGAATCCGGAGTGCGTAAGGCAATATTTCATAGTGAGACACCTTCTTCATGGCATTGCGAAAATTTTAAATAAAAAAGTCAAAGCGTCATTTCCTATTTGTTCTCCTTTCAGGAACAACGAAAGGTAACGTCCACGTCAGTTTTACCAGAAGTGCACGAGCTTTGTTATTGCAAGTGATTCCTCCCTTTCTTTCGCATCACAGGTGACCGCGTGCGGCCATTCTCTCTCGTTTCCATTTCGGATTCGCTATTCCACGCAATGTATGCTTGTCGCTCCTCTCAAGGAAGCCGCGTCCTTCCTCAGTGACGTCAATGATGTAGCGTTTTATTTGCGGGCCCCTGTCTTCGCTCGCGCGTTTCGGCCTTCCTCTGTCGCCTTGGATACAATTCCCTTCCTCGTGCTTCGCCTGTTTTCCTACATTTTCAACTCCATACGTTAGCAAACATACGTCATAAACTAGGAAAAACGTCATTAATGCTCTTGTAGGAGATTCTGCGTGTGTTGTCTCGTTGCCAATGGTAACGGAAGTGATTGTGACGGACAGGGTTGTAGAAATGCCGTAATTTCTTAACTCTTCTTGTAACTTAACTACATTGTAGAATGCTGTAATTTCTTAACTCTTCTTCCTAAGCTTGGACCTCCGGATAGCCACGTGGGTATCGCGTTCGACTTCGGTCTCGGGTGATCTCGGGTTCGATTCCCCGTTAGGGCTCACGTGCGAAATCACATTAGCTGTCGAAGCACTTTTACCAATACTACTTCTACTACTACTCGCAGTAGTTTTGCTACATAGTATTACTTTCAACTTTAGTAGTATAGTATATAGCTCGTACCGTATTTTCTGGTAGATAACCCGCGTGTTATCTATACAAGAAATAAAGAAAAATTATAAAAATAATAGTGCGTGATATACAACGGAAAATCTCCTTTCATTGAATATCTTGTATATTGAACTCGGAAATAAGTCACTAAACAACAGATGTCATGTATCGCGGAAGTCACGGAGTATATACTCACGTACTAGGGCAATTTTATTTCAACCAACATATTGTAAATGTTAACGTAATCAAATAACTCCATTCAAAATACAAGAGTAATTATCATAAATATTACAGTAATGAAAAAAACATTCTCGTCAACATAATAACAATTTTGAAATGCGTGTTATCAATGCATTTATCACAGGAGAAATTTTTGAAATGCGTGTTATCCATACATTATCACAGTGAAGACATTTTTAAAATGCGTGTTATCTAGTAGGTCCGTGTTATTTACCAGAAAATACGGTAGTATAATTAGGATTATTAATTTCTCAACAAATATATGATATATAGGAGACCATCCCACAACGACAACAAAGAAGAAAACACAGAATCCACCTAAATTCACAGTGAGATTCTTCTAAAGAGTTTCCTCACAAATGTCAACATAACAATATAGTCTACTGTAAATTCCTACATTGACCCTTTAACCATAGACTTCGGATATTTCTAACAAACTATATTTTCCCCTCATGCTCGAAAAAGTACATGTTCATTTACCCATAACGGAATAGAGAAATCAAATACATAATAATATTTTCGTTTACTAATTTTACGGACTATTCAAAATCATCGTAAATCGCTCTTTGACTAGTTATAAGATTAAAAATTTACACGAATAGCGAAAATCGCAATGCAAAGGAAGCTTTCACGATCCAGTACTTCGAGCTGGAAAAATAAAGCAAAACATCAGCAGTTATTCAGCACCTCTCCGCTAAAACTTAAATGAGCAATAGGACCAGCGATACCTGTCCTCCTCGTGCAGNTTTTTCGACCAATAAAAACCTCGTTTATTTTGACCAATGAGAGATAAACAATCACTAGGCTACGGGTATAAATACTGGACCACTCGATCGGCACTCGGCATTCCTTGAAAATGGCATCAATGGTAGATGCCGAAACGTCGGTGAATAACCACGAACTCACCCGGATGATAACCCGAGAAGAATTCCTTTTCATCATTCACCGGGAAAGCAACAAGTCTTATTTCAATTTTGCGTTTGTTTACATTGTTGCCTAAGATATAATTTCAGCGGAAAAATTTGTTTATTTTGTGAATGAAAATAATAACTTTTCGAAATTTTCTTCATGAACTACAATTTCAAACCATATAAAACAGAATTTTACATTATTTGTAAGAGTTTATTATTGAGATTCAATTTCCAAAGCTTACATTAACTTTCCTAACCATAAAATGTCGGCTGTCTTTCCCCATGCATTTCTTATATATTTCCCATTATATATTTTTCCCATTTATTCGTATGAGAGTCGAGTTCGTCAATCTTCTTGGTCGCCAAGGAGACGGGTTTTTTATAACCACAAAATGTTCGTCTTTCATGTTCGAATTCACGCGATTGCGAGTCTAAATTTATATTCTACGACCAAAATAAGAAATTTCGTTCGATTTCCCTTCTTTTAGTACTTGTCTCGATTTTGTAGGACCATTATTTCTAATTTGATTTTGTAAAAGAAAAGAAGGCTGCAATTTATTTTTCTTATTTATATACTCGACGACGCGGTTGAAGATTTAGAGTTTCACACATTAATGTTCCTTCCGAAATGTTTTGACGCATATTGTTTGTAAATTATGAAGTCATGATTGCCGCATTTATTTAAATCGATCATTAAATATCGATTCTTGTGACCGCACGCGATACTTAGTATCTTTGTAGTAATTATTGAATTCCGTTATTCGATGGTGGCAACATGCCTTTTGCTTCTAGACGTCGCTTTTTGGCGCTTTGATATGAAATTCGCGTGACCCGTCTAATAATTCTCGCAGTGGCATCTTACGGGGGCCTGTAAAAGCATCTGCTGTCGAAGGTGTCATTGAAGTATCGATTTGTGTATTTATTTTGAGCTGCTCCACCTGTGGAGTCATTGAAAAGGAACCTTCTCACCTGCCAAGGATGCCCTTGTGCCCAAACCCAATTCTGCAAAATGGGACAGTGTAGAAGCTTCCTCCGCGGAACATCGCCAAAAGCAGAGGATTTTATAAAAATAACCATTTAGCCATGCCCCGATTTGACTGAAAAATGTTGTCAGATAAATGCGAAATCTTATTTGATGTTTTACGCAACATATTTTTGGAGGAAATATGTTAATCTCGAGATTCTGCTGATCGATATTATGTGCTTTTACCCAGAATTTCGATAAGTTTCAGTTTGTTACTGTTCCATTGAAGTTATCTTTAACTATCACATCATCAAGATAAAATATTTGGAAATTTTTATCAGATATTTTTGATAAGTTTTTAAAAATTATCATTATTATTCGAAAGATAGAAAAAATTTCAATAAAATTTTCATCACGAGGATAAGATGTTTTTACTGCACTTTCAGGCATACGCATAAAAACCGAAGGATAAAAAACGGGAAATACCGACATGTGTGGGACTCGAGCCCCGGTCTTCCAGATTTTGGGCTGATAATCTAACCAGTGAACTAGCATATATGGCGGTATTTAGAGTTAATACACTTCCATAGTCGTGTGCGCAGAAGTCCTTATGGTCACACCTCGATCTCTAACCGTGAGGGCAGCGGGGTTGAATATCCACGTGTCACGAAATGCGAAAATGTTCCAATGCGCATTTTTACAAGTAGGCAATTTACAAGTAAAAGTGCCATTGGCTCTCGATCAGTCTATTGCATTCCATGTGTTGTTTAGATTGACAATTATGCGTTTCGAGGAACTCATTCCCGTTTGAAGATCAACATAATACATGTATTTATTGCATTATTCAAATTGGTTCAATATCGCTGTAGGTTATAAGTATAACTCACTATAATTTTAGTATTGATGATGACTTCGACAGTCTAACGGCACTTAATAAGAAAGTGGATCACATTGTACTATTCTTGGTCATCTTTGTTATTCCTTATAAAAACTTGTTCTAAGTTTCTGTTATACGTTTTTTATTCATGTCGGAATATTACGTGTAATTTTACAAGCTATGAGGTGGTATTAATGTTACATATTCCGAATATTCTCGAGCATAAGACAAGCCCGAAGCTAAGACGCACTTAAGTTTTGGAAGTCATGAGGAGGGGAAATAACGCAATTGTGTGAGGCTTTACTGCTCACCGATATACGTTTGCCGGCCGTCAGGACACGCTTGCGATGGAACAAACTTATATATTGGGGTGACGGGGTGTCAACTGAATCATGGCGTTAAAGTAACTTTTCTCTGCGATGACTATTATACTATAATGCATTTTAGATCGCAGATTTAAGATTCACTCAAATCTTAGACGAATCTGATTTTCGGAAGTTCCAAAAACGCAAACAAAATGGATACGAGAATATACGTTATTTAAGTAAATATTAGCTATACTCGAATAATTAATATCTTCTTTAATTATCGTATACGTATATCTGTGAATGTATACATTTTCCATATCATTATTTTAAAGTCTTAGATCCCCTTGCAATAAGGCTCTGATTTCTTAATTTTGAGTAATATGGAACTTCAGTTCGCACTGCATGTCATCCTTCAAAAATACATTTTGGAACTGCGATTTTCTTGCTAGATTTAGTCTAGATTTCATCGTTTTCTTCTGAAGTTTTCTGCATGTAGGTTATGGCACCATCTGAGGATGAGAATTAGGATTTCGGGTCAGCACCGAAAAAAGTTCGGAAACGCTTCCGTTACACCCTGCAGGAGCTTTTGACAGAGTGGAGTACATTTAAGAAGATTACCAGCTGTACTTCCTCTGATACCTTAAACTTTATTTCTCATAAAGCGGAATCTTCTTCCTATAAATCTTCCATCTTTTTGTATTCTTCACGTTAAGTATCCTTTTATCTCCAATCTTTCATTTTTTAATTTTCGACCTGTATTTGAATAAGCTTTGCGGTGTTTATCAGTTTATAAAACTAAGAAGTGTGCATTAAAGTCACGTAATTTTTATTTATAAGTTCGCTCTATTCAACTTTTAATTCTTACGTCAAAATTTAACATTTGCTATGAACTCTTTATTGTAATGTTGTGCATTGCTGTTGTCTTTGCTATAGTTTTAGCCTGTGACCTTGCCTTTAAATTAATCGTCCAACAGTAAGGAAATGAGCAAATACAGTTTTTTTCAATTGGAATTGTACAACTGAAGTTTCACGTAGTTTCTACCTTCCGAATTGGGACGATTTCAATTAGCAGACGTCGCGCTTTTGGTGTTACCGTCGCGCTTTCTAGTTGGCTTAGCTACACTCTTCACCTTTAGTGGGTCGTTCCCTGGAATCAGTAGATTGGACTAAGGACTTATTAGTTGATTGACTGGACGTCCTATTTCGGTAGGACTGCCCCGCTATGAACAATCGATCCTGCTTATCACACCAATCCAGAAATGTCGAACTTTCTTGACGTCAGGGATTGAAAATTATGAATGCTGTAGCAATCTCTAGCGATGACAGTTTCGTTTTCCTTTCCCCTTATGAAATCTGTTGACTCCATACATTCTATCCAATATATTTTACGATTTTTTGATCTCATACTACTGATCCAGTGGCATTGCCACCCTTTAGTGGTTGGTTTAACAACCTTGTTGTGGTAGATGTGATGTGAGTTTGATTCACAATGCATTTCGAGGACTCGCAAGATGCGAATAATCTTGAAGCTACTTCACTGTCCGGCTTTTAATGATATGGAATATGGTCATTTTATGCGGGATTAGTTCAGATATCAATTGTTATTGCCTCATTTAGCCAATTCAGCTTCAGCTTGTTAAGTTGGATGGCTTTGCATTGTCACTTTTAAGTAGATATGTAAAGTTATTTGGGTATGTTTTACAATCTATTATGGGCATTTTATAAATTTTAATTGGTTTAATTAGAGTTTTCAGATATGCAGTAAGTTAAATGTTGAAGATATTTACTGCTACTCATTATTTCACTTTAGAGTGAGGATCTTCCTTCCAGTTCTACAACTTACCAACCAACTATTAGGCTACTGATCGATTCCGAAGTAAGCCCAGAAGTACTCTTACCCATACATGCTTGGAGAATTTAAAAACATTTTACTTTACATATTATTTTCGTCGATGAATACCGCATTGGAATTCAGATATGTGATTAGGATTCAAAAGTCGTGCGAAATGAAAAGAAAAATTGAGATACGGTACCATTTTCAGATTCCATTGAATGTAATTGATGTTTAAAATCACGGAAAGAAATTTCTGGAACATGTGAATGTCATCTTCCTGAAAAATAAGCTTCATTCATTTGATTCGTGCCTTCGGGTCCCTGACCCAATTCACTTCAGCCCTCCTATGCAGATGTATTTCGAGGAGAATCCTTCAGGTTCCCGAATTAACCGAGGATTTGTTTTATTTTTTCCGTATCCCGGGCAACGTTAGCATCCATTTTCTATTAGGAAGGGATTCTGCTTATTTAGGAACAGCTGGCTTTGATCAGTTATTTAGTTTGGAGATTAACAACTTACCGATGGACATTTTATCCAGTAGGTGATGATTAACCTTGGAGAAATAACGGTTATTTGTATTCGAAGTGCTTCTGTTTACGCCTCGGATGATTATGGCGATTTTTCGATTTAATTTAAGAAAATAATTGACGTCCTCGCAGTAATTTGTGACAATATTGCTATTACTATTTCTAAGTATTGCTACAAGTAATTGCTACAATATTTTTTCGAGTACCTTCGGCTGTTGTTGAGAGCTCATTTTTATCGAGAGTTTGGTTTTCTCGAAGAATTTTGCCATTTCAAAGGACGAACATTGGTTTTATGGTGTTCTTAAAGATACTGTATTTGTAATTTTTCATCTTTAGTCAGAGGCCACTCTTTTCATTCTTATGTTAGCTGACCAAGTTAAGAATAACAAAAGAACAAATTATGTTAAAATATCAATCACTGAAAAATGTCTTAAAAATCAATAAGTTAAATAATGTAATAAAATTTTATTTCTGTGATTTTTGAAAATTTTCTCACTTGTCATAATTCCTATAAGGGATTCGTAGTAATTATTAATCGGTTTTATTATCGGTATCGGTATCGGTTCCAGTTTACATGGTTAAAAATACAGATTTATGAATAATTTATTTTTGAAAATTTCGTTATTCCTTTTTTTTCTAAGAACTCTATCTTCTGAGTCTTAACTTGCTAGGATCTCAATATTCTTCGAAAGTATTTGTGTAGGAGTAAGCGATACAACTCAATTTCCGTATCTGCTCTCCAATTACATTAGCCGTTCATTTGACCCTTATATGGTCATCCATGGTCCGTTAAGTCTAATTACTGATAAGAATTTAACTCTTCATGCGTATACCTCACTGTCTAAATGATAGACTGACATTTGTCCAGTGGAAATTCTTAATGAAGACGTGATGGGGATTTTTAATTGAGTACCTCTTAAATTTTATGGCTCGACTGTAGCTGTTGTAAGAACTTCTGATAACGGTTATTTTTCAAAATTGCTGTCCATATTTCTTTTCATTCATTTTTAACTCAATTTTCTTTATCTCCTGAATATCTTAGAAAGAAGAGATAGCCCCTCAGAAAGTCGTTCTGGATGATAAATTAGGTGTAAAGATTACCTTGCATTCCGTCATTATTTATCGTCGTAGTTGTAAATTTCCGAGGATTACCTCCCAGTATCGATACTTGGAACTCTCTTGCAGGAAAGCTTTTCTTAAGCAGGATATTTTGCTATCGCATTATCTACAACAACGAAACAATCGCTCTTATGTTCTCCTATCTGAAGACAGTAATTATCCATTAACACGTATGTCCTATGATTGCGTCTTTCTTAGAAAATTAAAGCAATTGAAAAGTGTGTGAGTTTTAGAGATACAAGTGGTGGCCCATGGTTATTAATTTCCATAATCCATTCACCGGAAGTGTCCTGAGTCTGATTTCAGACGTCTCGGAAATCGAACATTTTACCTATAGTCTGTTCACGATATCTTTGCGAGTGTTGCTTCGTGTAAGTTCGGGATAGCTCGGCAAAACTCGTGCGTTTCCTCGAAAATGTATATATACTGTCCTGATGTGAGACTGTATAGGCTCTTCATATATTTTAAGAAACACACGAGTTTTGACGAGCTGTTCCGGGCGTGCTGACATTAAAGGCATGTGTGAGGTTCATTGTGATCGTATGCAGATCTTATGGTAAACTTTAAACCAAAACAACGGTCGTATATAATCGAGATGAACAGCGTAAGGAAAATGTCGATAATTTTCAAGGAGAACGGACATGAAAAAAGTCTGACGGTAACGGAATTCGATCCCGGGTCTCCCAATTACCGGTTGCTTGCTCTATCCGTTGAGATATCCCACCAAAATATTTCTCCACGCCTCTCTGGTAGAATAGCTCAATGGACAGAGCAACCAACCGGCAATCGGGAGGTCGGGTTCGAGTCCCGGTCTCGTCATACTTTTTTGTTGCCCGTTTCTCCTTGGGAATTTCCCTAGATGCGCGCCTTATCGTGCCAAGTCACCTAAACCCTTTTCCTTAAATGTCGATAAGACTATCATATAAGAATAAGATAAAGAATATCATAAAGATAAGAATATCATCCAATATTGGTTTCGATTCCAGTCCGCGAAAATCCATATAAAATCTATCAAATATCGTGAAATTTCTGATTTGATGAAAATTTGAGATGTTTCTCATGAAACTTTCTTATGACTGAAAATGCCATTTTTTAGGTAGTTGTTATCCGTAGTTGAATCACACTTTGCCAGTTCTTTGAGTATATTAAGATTCCGTAATTTTTAATAAAGAAAAAGATAAGTAAATGTGAAGTAGACGAATATATTCAGGGAAAAGTATTCTACTTGTTTAGCAAGTCAGGCACATTTCATCAGTTGTTTAGATTTATTGTTTTTATATAGTGGAATTAAATATAAATTAGTAGTATGATTAACATTCGACAGCTGAGGTCATTTCACCGAAGTCGAAAGCGTTGCACTCTTGACTTTCCGAGAGCCTCATGAAGGTAAATTATATATATCTTAGTATGATTGCTCATAAAGAGGTAAATATTATTTGCGTTATTGGAATTGCATCGTATTTCCCAAGGAAATATACGTGCAGAGTTATCTCCTTTCTTTGATTCTTGTCACTGTATTCCCCAAGATATTTTGCTGTTTGCTGTCATTTTTAGCGACTGAGGCTGTGTTTCCATGTTGAGTTGAGTTGTTGCCATGGAAGTAGGAGAACCTTATGAAACTCAGGAAAGGACATGAACAATTACAGAGTACTTAACAATTAAGCAGGTCATTGGTTACTTCGGAATGTTCAGTTTTTCGTGAAGGTACCCAGGAGTAGTATGTGGATAGTTGAAAATCAAAGGGTGCGTTTGATGTGAAAAATCTAAATAACGTTGGAAGAGTGGTTAACTTGCAAAGATGGGCAATTCTGGTGGATTGTACCGATGGTATTATCATGATTATCATACATTATTATGAGATATCCGACATTCTAGGTCATTATGTAATGATTGGGATCTTATCGTCCTTGAGAGTCAAGATAGGGAAGTCTTTGTCTTCCTATCGTGTCATCTTTTGTTAAACACTTTGAGTGTTAGTAAGTTAAACACTCTACTTTTTCTGAGAAAAATCAAGGATTTAGGACTTTGAATCTTCATAATGTCAAGTTTTCAATCACGGAGATAAATGAGTGGGAATCGTCAATGTGCAACGCTCTTTAGATTGTGACAAATAGTAAATTTTGATTAATATTCCGATCGATAATTTTATCGGTGTGCCATAAATAAAAGTTGGTTTTCGATGATAGATCATCATTTTCATATACTACTTTCATGAATTTTATTGCGGATTCCTGCTAGGAAGTACCTCGGAAACAACCGCTTGCCATCAAACAATTAACATTACATTTTATTGTCCACTTTTGGGACTCATGTTTTTTTATGACGCGATAAGAAAATTTTAGTTTTTACAGTGTTGTATTCCTATCAGAGCCGTACGGTCCTAGGGTGCAAGGGGTGCATCGCACCCGGGCGGCTGCATCTTAGGGGCGGCAACAGAAGCGTAGCCAGCCATTATTATTATTACAACAACATTATTTAATGTTTTCTGTAGTAAGCTAGAGAACAAAGTCATAAAGCACTGGTATTTCAAATTCTTACAAATTAATTTTCACCTGTAAATCAGGAAATGTATGGTTTTGGTCATTAATTTTAAGGGGCGGCAAATTATGTTCGCACCCGGGCGGCAAATGGGCAGGGCGCGGCTCTGAATCCTATTAACATCGAATCCCAAACTTCCCGTTGGAATCTGCGGTTTGGAGATTTTTTAACTGACCGCAAGACGTCAGTACTTAAAATTAACTCTCCCTTGTTAACATCCGCCTAGCAAAGCTTGGTGTTCCGCGAAGAGTGCATGTGAACTCTTATTTTTCAGTTTTTAAAAATGTCTATTTTGAAAATCGATGTAATCGAGAAATTTCGCAACTAAATATGAGCTAATAAATTTTGTGCTTCTGCAGTTTAAGATCGTAAGTAAATTTAGGCCACTCCCTATTTTTCCCAGAAAGTTGGCGATAATCTCTGGCGAAGGAAATGGGGTGAGTGGGGGCACATCAACATACCGAAAGATAGAACACTTATGCACGTTATGTTTTAGATGNCTAGGAGCCCAAGCTTCTGATCCATAAAGCAATGTGGGGACAGCCATTACTTTGTAAAATTTTATTTGTGTTTCTTTGGCAGTTTTTCCTTTCAGAGTTCTCCTGATGGTCCCACACATTCTTTGGTAGTTGGTTATCTTATTTAAAATATCTTTATCTTCTTCATAAGTGATATTGCATCCTAAATAATTAAAGTGCGAAACCTGTTCTATTATATTATTATCAATCATTATTTTAGTGCGTATTGGGAACTTTCCTAAAAAGGCCATCGTCTTGGTTTTTTGTACAGAAATTTTTAAGTTGTAATCTTTTGATAACAGATTTAGTTTGTGGACTGCCAATTGTAAGTTATCTTCACTTTCTTGAATTACAACTTGATCATCAGCAAACAGCATTGAACTTAAAAATTGATTTTCTCCTAAATGAATTCCTTTTGGTGTAACTTTTCTCCATTCTCGTAAACAATCGTCGTAAATCGTCGTCGTATTGTAAACTATTAACTCATAATGAACATTTATCATGTCAGCATACGGAATACGCATAATTTATTGTTATTGATGTTATGTGATCAATGTAAGCTAGAGAACATAGTCATAAAGCACTGGTATTTCAAATTCTTGCAAAATAATTTTCACCTGTAAATCAGGAAATGTATGGTTTTGGTCATTAATTTTAAGGGGCGGCAAATTATGTTCGCACCCGGGCGGCAGATGGGCAGGGCGCGGCTCTGAATCCTATTAACATCGAATCCCAAACTTCCCGTTGGAATCTGCGGTTTAGAGAATTTTTTAACTGACCGCAAGACGTCAGTACTTAAAATTAACTCTCCCTTGTTAACATCCGCCTAGCGAAGCTTGGTGTTCCGCGAAGAGTGCATGTGAACTCTTATTTTTCAGTTTAAAAAAATGTCTATTTTGAAAATCGATGTAATCGAGAAATTTCGCAACTAAATATGAGCTAATAAATTTTGTGCTTCTGCAGTTTAAGATCGTAAGTAAATTTAGGCCACTCCCTATTTTTCCCAGAAAGTTGGCGATAATCTCTGGCGAAGGAAATGGGGTGAGTGGGGGCACATCAACATACCGAAAGATAGAACACTTATGCACGTTATGTTTTAGATGAATGATTCCTTAGCTATTCCGGATTACGCAACTGGGTAATAAAATAACTGTGTAATAATTTTAATATTTAACGTGACCGGTTTAAATCAATGTCTAATCATCAGCAGGTGTAGATTCAGAGAAGTAATGGTGATAATGAATGACCAAAACTTAGCTTAAGTCGGCCATGTTATAAAGAATTTTTATATATTCCTTCAATAAATATCTCTTGTTTAACCAATCACGTTACGCTTTCGAGACGATTTCTTTGGCATATGCTTTATCGTGCGAAGTATCTTCATCCATTTCTTTGTTTTTATTCATCACTTTTTATTTAATGATAAAAATTAATATTTTATCCTCCGATTATTGGTTTACATATTCAATACTTTATGCTCGGGATTTCTCTTGACTATCACTTTGCTCGATCGCTTCGAGGAAGTCGAATCAGGAAGATATTCTCAAGTTTTATACTCGCCCATATGGTCACTTATTTTGCATTTTATCGCGAGTTTTCGTTGGGTTTGAGGCACTGGAGTGGCTTGGAGGGTCGGAATGGTGCCTTGGCCCCAGCCTCAAGGTCGGTGAAAACCTGCTTCGTTATCAGCTGAGAATAGCGTATGATCGTCCCCTCAGCAGAGTTCGTGGACTCCGATGCCTCGAAGTATTATTAACGCGATGACGGTTTTTAGTCGAACTAAAGGTGATATCCTTAAATTATAGCACGGAGAATCGGCTTAAAAGCA
>KZ309079.1:20216-126237 GCA_000376725.2 Ladona fulva | reverse complement strand
CTAGGAGCCCAAGCTTCTGATCCATAAAGCAATGTGGGGACAGCCATTACTTTGTAAAATTTTATTTGTGTTTCTTTGGCAGTTTTTCCTTTCAGAGTTCTCCTGATGGTCCCACACATTCTTTGGTAGTTGGTTATCTTATTTAAAATATCTTTATCTTCTTCATAAGTGATATTGCATCCTAAATAATTAAAGTGCGAAACCTGTTCTATTATATTATTATCAATCATTATTTTAGTGCGTATTGGGAACTTTCCTAAAAAGGCCATCGTCTTGGTTTTTTGTACAGAAATTTTTAAGTTGTAATCTTTTGATAACAGATTTAGTTTGTGGACTGCCAATTGTAAGTTATCTTCACTTTCTTGAATTACAACTTGATCATCAGCAAACAGCATTGAACTTAAAAATTGATTTTCTCCTAAATGAATTCCTTTTGGTGTAACTTTTCTCCATTCTCGTAAACAATCGTCGTAAATCGTCGTCGTATTGTAAACTATTAACTCATAATGAACATTTATCATGTCAGCATACGGAATACGCATAATTTATTGTTATTGATGTTATGTGATCAATGTAAGCTAGAGAACATAGTCATAAAGCACTGGTATTTCAAATTCTTGCAAAATAATTTTCACCTGTAAATCAGGAAATGTATGGTTTTGGTCATTAATTTTAAGGGGCGGCAAATTATGTTCGCACCCGGGCGGCAGATGGGCAGGGCGCGGCTCTGAATCCTATTAACATCGAATCCCAAACTTCCCGTTGGAATCTGCGGTTTAGAGAATTTTTTAACTGACCGCAAGACGTCAGTACTTAAAATTAACTCTCCCTTGTTAACATCCGCCTAGCGAAGCTTGGTGTTCCGCGAAGAGTGCATGTGAACTCTTATTTTTCAGTTTTTAAAAATGTCTATTTTGAAAATCGATGTAATCGAGAAATTTCGCAACTAAATATGAGCTAATAAATTTTGTGCTTCTGCAGTTTAAGATCGTAAGTAAATTTAGGCCACTCCCTATTTTTCCCAGAAAGTTGGCGATAATCTCTGGCGAAGGAAATGGGGTGAGTGGGGGCACATCAACATACCGAAAGATAGAACACTTATGCACGTTATGTTTTAGATGAATGATTCCTTAGCTATTCCGGATTACGCAACTGGGTAATAAAATAACTGTGTAATAATTTTAATATTTAACGTGACCGGTTTAAATCAATGTCTAATCATCAGCAGGTGTAGATTCAGAGAAGTAATGGTGATAATGAATGACCAAAACATAGCTTAAGTCGGCCATGTTATAAAGAATTTTTATATATTCCTTCAATAAATATCTCTTGTTTAACCAATCACGTTACGCTTTCGAGACGATTTCTTTGGCATATGCTTTATCGTGCGAAGTATCTTCATCCATTTCTTTGTTTTTATTCATCACTTTTTATTTAATGATAAAAATTAATATTTTATCCTCCGATTATTGGTTTACATATTCAATACTTTATGCTCGGGATTTCTCTTGACTATCACTTTGCTCGATCGCTTCGAGGAAGTCGAATCAGGAAGATATTCTCAAGTTTTATACTCGCCCATATGGTCACTTATTTTGCATTTTATCGCGAGTTTTCGTTGGGTTTGAGGCACTGGAGTGGCTTGGAGGGTCGGAATGGTGCCTTGGCCCCAGCCTCAAGGTCGGTGAAAACCTGCTTCGTTATCAGCTGAGAATAGCGTATGATCGTCCCCTCAGCAGAGTTCGTGGACTCCGATGCCTCGAAGTATTATTAACGCGATGACGGTTTTTAGTCGAACTAAAGGTGATATCCTTAAATTATAGCACGGAGAATCGGCTTAAAAGCAGATTGGACGGGGATGTGAACCATAAATATCGATCTAGATCAATCAAGAGTGATTTTGATTATAAATCGTCTACTTGTCTTTTTTCATAATTAAGCCCTGGAAATCCCCATAATCGATTATTTTTTTGGGATACCTTATTTCACTTTTTGTAATTTTGTAAATTTTCATCAATTATCATATTCATTCGAATGAAATAAATACATATTATTATTAAAATTAATATATATATATCACCTGATGATGGCCAGATTAGGCTGAAACCTAATCGTTAAAATAAACCAAGCTGTGGAACTCACAAAGTTTTATTTTACTTCTCTGACGACATATTATTATTGCTACTAGTAAACGCCCCCGTGAAGCACGAAGGAACTTAATTTAACTTTAAAATATATCTGTTATAATAAATATCTGGTCCTACTAAGCCAGAAAGTCTCCGTCGTAAGACCATAATAACTCGATATATTTGTTATCGGTTTATTTGATCCTGGATAAATTTCGACAAAATTTGCAACTCGTTAAACGATTGCAGGGAATACTTTGTCAATTATGAAATCGAAATTGTAGTTTTCTGTTGGAAACCATAAGATTGGTTAGAAAAAATGCTATAATCTTATATATAAGTCATTCGCAAAGTAGCGTTTTTCATTAAGAAGATCTTAATTCGTAATTTTAGGTTCCCTGCCTTAGCACGTCTTCGAGATAAGTAAACTAGCAGAATGCGTTCCGCGTGTTGCTCATACGACCCATATTTTCCTTAAGTGCGATGTTAAAATGAAATCTGAGCTCATAGAATCCCGCTGACTAAACAGTTACACTCGTCGGTGAGTCATTTTCTTTCCTGTCCTCACCAGAATCATTTTATGGCGCCTTTCTATTCTTCTTTTATTTATGGTTACAAAACACACACGTTTAACAGGTCGATACGACGTGGAATGCTCAAAACCACCCCATTGTTCCATCTTTGGTTAGTTAGTACCCGTATTTCGATTTTCTAAGAATATAAACAATTCTTTCGACTATATTCTGCTGTATTCTGTACAACTGTGGTTTTAATCTATCCTAAGTGTCGTTTAAAGTAATTTCTATCGCCTTTATTGATATAAAAAACGTTCTATGAAGGCGCTGAATTGTTTTATTTTGCGTGACATTTTCTTTGAATAAAATACATTTTCTTCAATTTTTTTAGAGAATTACATTAATTTAATGTGTTTGCGTTTTTAAAATTAGCTGTGAAACATTTGTGGAAATTTCTGATCGTAATGAACTAAGTCTAAACTGTTTAAATAGAGGGGGAATGCGTATTTTGAAACGGAGATCCGTACTGTTATAAGTGCTTGAACAGCTGAACTTAATTTCGCACGTGTGGGCTCCCACTGCGAGCCATTTCCGAAGGCAAACGCACTGCCCACTCGACTACCCAGGAACACCTGGCACTAAATTATTTGGACCAATGATGCATATTGTTTCCTCCTTGTTCTCCTAAACATGCTGAATGAGAAATTAACCGAAGGGAACTGAAGGAAGTAAATGTTTTAATTATCATAAATCTGCGATGCTGAAATTACGTCATAAGTTTCAAATAGTTTGTTATCTGATGCTTTGAATCGGTATTTTACTGCTAGATGAAGCTGAACCACATCATCTCTGTTCACTATCACTTTTCTGTAGATAAAGCAATGGCAATGACATCCTGCTCTTTATCATTCTTGGAATTTGATAATTTTTTCCTCGCTATATTTTTCTATTTTTGTTAATATAGATGAAATAATAATTCTAATTCTCTTTCTAATGTTTTTAATAGAGGTTTCTGGTTGCCGTAGAAATCGTCAGTTATTCATTTCAGACTGTTCGTCAATGTCTCAAGGTCAGAGGTGGACGGCCTTCTCTCGCCATCTTATGATATCGATAATTCAGTAAGAAAACAGTAGAAAATTTTGAGTGTTTACTTTTTATTGTTTCTCAACTATAGGGTTCGATTAGAAACTGTCAACTTCAAGGCAATAAGAACGAAAGTATCAACAATAGTTGATGATTATTTCCTTTAATCTTTCGATACGTTTTGATTTCTTGATAAACTTCTTGACCTTGAGTCTCTTCCTCATAAAATACGCTTATTTCCTTAGGGAGAAAATTAAGTGTTTATTTAACCTTAAACTTTGGCAGTAATGTAAAATATTATCATCCGAAGTGAGCTAAAGTGATATCACTTTAAAGATATGCTGCCGATTGGGTTACCATATTTTAATGGCAGAAACAAATTTTGAGGCGGGTAAAAACCGGGACGTAGTTTTGATAAATAATCTGACAAATTCGTATGCTTTTCAGGTACTCTAAGGTTTGATATTATAATTCATACTGTAAATTGATTAAATATCTCTATCTAAAACGATTATAACTAAACTTCACTTTAGGGCCCGATATAATATTTTGTTAGAGTCAAGATGAAGATAGTCTAGTTAATATCCGTACTATTCCATCATATATTTAAGAGATTAACTATAAAATTCGCTTTAACTCGAACAAACCACTATGATTCTGGTACCTAAAGTTAACATCTGAAATGAAGATTCTTAATGAGATTAAAATTTAATTTAAGTATAGATACATTATAAAACCGGGCCTGTTTGCGGCGTCACTACCTTATGAAAGTTTTCCTTAAAACGGTTTCTGTCAGTGAAATCTTCGTATCTAACTGTATATTCTTTCTCCGAATATTTCCATCAAACCGTGAAAATGGAAAAATTTACCGTGCCATGCGTTAAAATCGGGACAGTCCCGTTCAAAACGGGACGTATAGTAAGCCCAGCCATCAAGAAATAAAGCAGAAAAAGAAAATTTTTGGAAGAATATCGACATTTATTCCCGTGAAAATTTGATACCCATATTGTTAATTCGGAGTAGATTCCCACATAGAACCTCTTCAGAATATTTTGATTCTTACTAACTATCACTCTATCTTATACATCAAGTTGAATACCTGATCATAAACCAAAATATACTAAAAGTGCCCCTTCTAAAATGTTCCTTCCAATGGGACGTTCTATTGCAATGCTCCGGCTAGATGCAGGAGCACATTCCCTCTCCGTTGGCAACTAAATTTTTGGGCATCTATTAATACATTCATCCGTCGACCTCCGGAGTCCTTCCGGGTGGCAATCCTGTGGAAATAAAACTTCTCAAAATTAGAACTTTTCGATTTTTATAACCCGCTCATCTCCAGCAGTGTCCAGTTGTTCAGCGTTTCCAGGATGGAGAAAGATTTGAGCTCCAAAGTGAGTTTCCGTTAGGACGTTTCCAGAAACCTTTCAAACTCAAGGTCAGCAAAAGACCGGCCTCAAGGGATTGCAAAATCGGGGGCCTCGCAAAAGGATGTTCGGCATCCTCTTGCAATTGCAAATTTCCCCCTTTGGGATTGATAACGTTTGGACTCGGATTAGCTCAGCTCCGGTTGAAACTTTCCTTTTAGGAAGAGGTGCATGCCCTTGTGGCCTCTATTGCATGGTATATTAGGAAATAAATTCCTTTAATCCCCAGAGAATGATTCTAATTAGAATTTAACGAAAGTATACGGAATGATATAGCTATTTGATCAGGACTGGCTGTCTACGAAAGGGGGCCCGGGTGTCAATGTCTACCAGGGTCCTTTTTTACTGATACATCGTTTACTATCTACTAAAAAATATCTTCTTGAAATGGGGTTCCTTCAGACTGAGGGCCCGAATGCAACCCCTCTCTGGATTGATCTAACTTCAGGAATCCTACGAGAATTGATTAGAACGTATTCACATATGACTCTTTGTTGTTGCAGGAAGAGCTGTGGTTAATCTTACGAACTGATAAGAAAACTTATCTCTTTAAAGGAAGAGATCTGCCTTGTATTCTCTATTGATGCATTGAAACGTCTCCTTTAATGCCCAATCATGTATTTGATTGCTATGGTAACTAAAGAAGAGGTGTTTTAGGTTGGCTTTATTCTAAAAAATTTATTTGTAATGAATGAAATAGTGTATGAAAACCTAATTTTATAGAATAATGAAAATGTCATGTGGTTAAAAGAATTGCGGTCCTAGTTGGTCTTTCTCTGAATTACAATAAAATATTTCGCGTAAGTTTTTCCTCTTCACATTCGATGAAATTTCCATAAAAACGAAAGTGTTGACGTTGTTTTATACCCATTGGTCTGCTTTAGTATCTCGTAATCGGTAAAGTTATAGTGATGTTATCTATAGAATTTCCTTCATGTTTAAAATAATTTGTTAAATGTGGACTTTTGACCGTTGTGAGAGTATTTTTTCAAGTTAGCTGAAAGAATATTTTTTAGAATGTCTTTTACATAAAAGTAGTGATGGTTAATTTCTGCACTATTCTATAGTGTATTATAATTTTGGAATTTCAGATAGTCTTACTAACGAATTCCGACGAATGCTTCTTTGCACTGGAAAATGCATCCTTTAATAGAAGGCATGCTCCATCTTGTGTTACAGAAGAAGCAACTCCTTGGTCTCTATTCCTCACCTCTTTCACGTGATTTCACGAAATCACTCCGTACTTTAAAACCAGTTAGATGATTCTTTTAGCATTCGAAGTTGGTACGCGCTTCTGTCCAATCTTAGTCGTGATTACGAACGCCAGAGAGCGTCTTAAAGCAGGGGGATCATATGGAGAGACTGTGGTACATTCCGCGCTCAGTAGATGTCCTCCCTATCTTTCTCCGCTTATCCACACGAGATTTCCCGCCGTTGTTATAAAATTCGATAAAGAGTGTCAATATACTCTGACAAGCACTTGCTTTTGTTATTTCTAAATGTAGCTCCAATGAAATTTATTCAACAAAATTGGATTTTTGCAAATTAATTCGGAAATTTATCAAACGTTTTGAAGGCATAAAAATTGTTAATTTTTATCATGTAATTCCCCTTTTAAACATCGCATAGCAGATAATTATGCCGATTGAAACTGGAGTGTTTGCAACGGCAAAATAAGAGGTGACATCGCAGTTAATTACCCTGCAAAATAGGAAATCGTAGTCAGTGAATGAATCTTGAAAACCTACTATCTAGCAGCATGGTGTGAGTTTTCGATGATTAATATTTATTTAGTTATTTATAACGTCAGAAGTAAATACCTAACTAACAATCCTTTACTCACACGGAGCTGTTAGTTAATTAGTTTTAAAGATTAATTAATATCGTTTAATTACATTTTACGTGTTCCTACATGACTTATCATACCTTCGGACTTGAAATCTGGAAAGGAATCGGAAGATTTTGACATCTGCCACGTGCAGTGATAAACGAATAAATGTATTGTTCCTAGACATTGGTGATTTATTAAAACCATTGTTACATTATTTCTTTATCCTTAAAGCTGCCAACCTCTCATGAGAAAATTACTGCAACAGCTGTCAGCCATTCGAAAGTGTTTCTCAAGGATAAATTTCAGTGTAATGTTGCGTTGTATCGAAGCCCTAGGGAAAAGAAATTTTTCACAAAAGTTGCGAAAATCACTTCTCATTGAATGAGCAAGCTCAGTGTATCTTTTCCTTAATCTCTAAAATGATGAATGCTTTGCCTCGAATTAAGTGAGGGCAAGTTTATTACTATGGGCAGTTTAGAATATTCCCACTTACTTTTTATTATTAACGATTTAGGCTACGTTTATCTTCATCGGCCGAATTTAGATTTGGATATATACCACGCGATCCGCCATTGGCATACAGCAAGGGGTATATTAACACCTTACCTAATCTACCCTATTAACATGAAAGTTACCCATTAGAATGAAAGCATACGGAGGGCCGGATCTCGCCCGAGGGCCACAGTATGTCAAACACTATCTTAAGACATTAGAAAAGAATTACTGTCACATATATTCCATATAGTGAGCATATTTTCTGTATATTCCAAATACAGATTTGTAGTACAATGTGATTGCTCCCTCCTAACAAGTCCCAGTTACACAGTTCTTTAGTTATTGAAGCGAGTCATAAATAAACACATTACTTCTCTCCCTCAAAATGTTACATGTTATATAGTCAGTTTTATTATAGATTATTTACTTCACATTCATATGCATTCGCTCTCCTATTGGAATTTCTCTAAACTCCGTTTTTGCTTTCGTTAAGGAGTTTTAAGAAATATGTAGGATGTTCTCCTAAAAGTTCAATGATTTTGGAGCCGTAATGTAGATGTTTAGTGTTTATTTAGTAATTTTCAGCCATTTATTGGAAGTATATTTTATAATACCATATTTATTGATCTACTTTGTGGAGATTTACATACGAAATATAGGTACACATACGTTTATATACACGAATATTGCAATTTGAGTCATTTAGTTAGTAATCCCATGCGATTGAATGTGCTTTTGCGTAATGAGAGAGGTTCAGCAGAAAGTGGAAGGGATTTTAATAAAGATGAATGTCGAAAGAACGCTTAATAAGTGAAAGTGTGGAATCCGAAGAGAGAAGTGGAGGTCAAAGGAGTAGATTATTAGGAGTAGGTTAATCACCGAGAGAAATTAAGAGGGGCAGAAGGAAAGGAAATTCAGAACAGATTACGAAAAGGATGAGCAATCACATAGGCTGAATATCTCAAAATCAAGAGTACGTCAATGATTCCCTATTCTTGGATGAATTTTCTCGACTGTCCAATGTGTCATATTCTTGCAGTGAAAACATTGCGTTCAGACTTTGAAAGAATTAACGCATGCAGCGTTTTTGTCGATGTGAAAAGTTTTTATGTAAGAATGTTTTACAGTAATGAAATAAAATAAAACTTCTTAATTTTCCACAGCATTATCCAGCTGGCTCGCCGGTAAAACTAGTCGCCAATTAAAAAAAATATACTGTGGAAGATTACAAAGTTTTATTTTATTTCATTAGTGATGGCCTTCCACGAAGCCTTATCATATTCATATGTTTTACTCGTTATAACTTAGAAAAATTGACGAATTGATTATTCTGATGAATACGGCTCGTAAACTATACATCCGTGATTTTTTTCAGATTTATGATTTGATACTCACCTCAGTGATGATTGTGATGCCACTCTTATGACTCTCTTATGATACTTTTGATAAAAATACGGTGATAATTAGATAATAGCTTATTTCTTCAACATTCATTCTATTTGACTTGAAGTGAGTCAGAATGAACTTCCGTGTCTGCTGGCATATTTTGTTAATTGCTTTTTTCCGGAAAAGGTTGCTTCAGCGAAAGCCTATAAATATTAAGGGAATATGTTCATTATATTGGACTGCACCGAAATTTTTAAGATCAATTTTTCTTTGGAAAGGCAGTGAATCTGCGAAATCCAATGGTTAGAATTTAGAGAGATCATTTATCTGTTTCGACTTGCTTGAAATAACGTAAAGCACCCTTCATGTAAACCTCTCGGTAGAATAATAAACAGATTTTTCTAGCTCATGATCCCAAATTTAATGCGCGAATGCTTTTATACTTAAAATCTTGAATTTCTCACAACAACAGTCTTTGTGTTTCATGGCAGCATGTGCAATTTCACGGAGTAATTTCGTAAAATAGGTCGTAGTTCACGCTTACCTTTCCTTTCTTGTCTAAATAAAAAAAAATTCGTCCCGGTGTCCTGAGGGAGGTGACTCCAAACGCATTACCGAGTTTGACATTCAATAAGCGAGTGCGTCGAGAAGAATAAAGGGTAGTTATTCTTCCGCTTGACATCCTTGTCCTAGATTTCCACGGTGACTTCGTTTCTAAAGTCTTTTTCCCTTTTTATTCGTCCGCGAAACTCTAATGGAAAAAACGCAACGCGACGGCATCAAATCCATTCCTTCAACAGATAAGATACACGAACATTTCTCGAGTTAGGAAATTGCCCATGGAAAAAGGAAAAGTTCCCTTGTAATTGAATATCTAATGGTTTTATCTAATGGTAATTATTATCGATTATGAAATTGTGATCAATTAACATTGGTTGTTTAGTTTAGTACTAACTATCATGTTATTTATTGTATTTCACCGATATGCTTCTAAAGACTTCCTTTCCGTAAGTTTCAGTTAATAAGTGTATAACCCTCTTTCCTATAGGGTTGTAACGTGCGCTTATTCTGTTTTTAAGTTTCAAGATATCCTTCAGTTCAAGGTGAAGGAATTAGAATATATATTTTCATTTATAAAAATCGGTACCTATTTTCTAGTTATTGGAAGTCGATTACAATTTATTATGGCTAAATATTTGACTTTTCTGATTCAGTTTCGTGAACCTCCATCTTACTGTCGTTAAAGCACTAATTTTGTGGCTTTACGTGTATAGCTGTATTTTAGCTGTTCTCTCTTTCTAATGAAGCTATTTTTTGTATTACCTTTTAACAACTGTAATAAATGAAAGGAGGACTTGGTATTTCCCGCAAATTTTTAAATACTCGACCGGTTTCGGCCATCTTCAGGCACAGAACAGGAAATACTGCGAGAATTCATACTGAATCGCTGAAACTGAGAATTTCATTTGTTAAATGGCGTTTCACGTCGAATCGTGTTGATTGTGTCTACTGTATGTTGAAATTTTATGCTTTGTTTCTTTTATTCGTCCACGAAACTGAAATCTTTGTTTTTGCTGGGGTTGGACGTAGTTGTTATCTTACTATTATCTGTTCAAGCATATGTTAAATTCTATTGAATTTATTGCGAATGAGGATAATTTGTATGTACAAACAGTACGGAACTGGACATTCTGATTTGAAATGTGTTTTATCCTGCTTATTAAAAGCCCTAAGGGACTCAAATTCAGAGTCATATTTTCTTTGGAATTAAAGAATCAATTACGCTCTTTAACACACAAGGTAAATTCGCCTTGGTTTTAGTTTGTTAGTAGCAGTAATTTTAACAGTTAAGGTCATTTCGTACGTGAGCCCCACCGGGAATCGAACCCGGAATTGCTTTCACCGAAGTCGAAGGCGTTACCCACATGGCTGGCGGGTAACGTACCCTTGTTTGGTTTATTGAACATAAGATACTAACTTGAGCAATGTCCGTAATTTGTCGGCGTATCAGAAAACACGTTACCTTCACACGGTTGTGGGCGGTAAATATTTTATTGCGGCTGCCTTTGAAAGAATCGGTTGTCTCGGGCGTTTATCAGCTGATTCGTTCTCTTCTTCCCTTTTACTCTAATTAGCACTCCACTTCTTCGTCGAGAATGTTGCCATTGATTTTTATTTCTGAGATTAAGGAACTCTAGAAGCGCGATTAATTTTGTCGTTTATCTCCTTTAAAAGAGTGAGATCGATGAGTCCCCTTCGGCAAAATGAGGACCATTTAGTTTTCAGCTCGGATTCATCCGAACGAATCTTCATTTTCTCGAAGAAATGGGATTTATTATAACTTCTCAGAAGTAAATAATCAGTTTTTGTTTTTATCGCGTACATTCCTTCAGCTTTTATGCCAGATTTTCCTGCATATCCGCGTTTTTACGGAGCAAAGTTTCAGCTTTGTCTTTGGGCCACTCTCCCGAGCTCGTGCATTTAGGTTCACCTTTATGGAAACTTTTATAACTTTGTGGATTGTCCTTTGGAAGGTGCACCATAAAATGCGAACTGAACTTTCAAGATTGCGGTTAATTCATATCAGCTTTTATTTCAATTCGTTACCTCCATTTACATTTATATGGCTTTGATAGATGAATAGATAGTAGATTTTATGAGCTATATTCCTGTCTGTATCATATTTTATATCTAATCGGATTATATATTGTTCAAAAAAATTTACTGTTTTAGCGTGTCCTTTTACATTTGTTTAACACATTCAGTGATCAATACGTCTCGGGATGTGGTCTACTGTATAAGGAATACTTAAGCTGGCAATGTAATAATCATTGAGACTGGCTTTTGTAGTAAATTTAGTGGTTAAACCCTCACCATCGATAAACTCTGCTCTGCCATGGACTAAAAAAGACGACATTTTTCTTAAAGTGTAACGGAGAACCCATTTAAGTCGTCGTGGATAGTAGTATTTGTTGTTAGGAACCGAAACTATTGATTTGACGTTGATAATATTTCTGTGTAAACGAATAAGTATATATGCCGAAAATAGTTATCATTGATATTATTTTTACATAGTGTGCTGGTGATTTACTACTGCTTGAACGAAAGATTTCACGATAACTTATCTAACCTAGTTTGTTTGTAGATGTTAGCTGTTTAAATCCGTTTACAATTGAACTCTAAACAGTGAAACTACTTACGTATATAGGTAACGGGTTGAAAAATACCCGAAATCAATATTTAAAAACTCTTCCCCAAACATATCTAAATTTATTGTACGATATCTGGAACATTTAACCTGGCTCCACAGAAGACCAATTACAATTGGTTGAATTCTTTCGTACCAAAATCTTGTATTGTAGAAGTGATGAATTTCTTGGTATTTGGTATACTTGCCTTTTCTTAATCTGCAGTTTTGGTTTTCTAAACGTGAACATGTCTGAAACCCCAAAAGTTGTGGTGCTCTGGTAGATTTTTCAATCTTCATTCCTCCTTTGTTAGGTTTTTCGCACACCTTATCTCGTTTATTTACCTTCCTTGTGTATACCTTTTTTCTGGTGGTACAAATTTTCCTTTAGCACTACCGTAATGTATCTTTGCATTTCACTCCTTTCCCTTTCATGTTTTTATGTTATTCCTCTGTGCTATTAGTTGTTTGTATATCTGCAAACACTCATCTTTGACGATTCAAACGTGAGATGAGATTCTCAAGTCTCAATTTCCTAAATATAGTCGTTTGTATCAACCTGCCCTCTCTTCCGCTTACCATTTATCTCTTATCAACCGACCCAACCTTCATTTCCCCCCTGAGGGTGCATACACCTGAGTTCTTTCCCATCCAACCTATATTTTCTCTATTCCCACTTCCATCCCAACTCAATTACCTGTCATTTTGCCCACTAATAAATTTCCCCTCCATTTACACTCCTTTCCTTGAGAATTGTGCTGCATCACTTCCAATGTGCCTTAGACTCCTACTTTCCATTGATTCGCGAATGCCTGCAATGGGGATAAATACATTTCTATTATTAACCCCGTGCTTTCTGCCATGAGCTCTTTACTCACATGTTAACATTTTCTGCGATCACAAAACTTCCTTTTCCTTAATTGATTATTCTCAAGGGTATGTGCATGAGTCTGTAGATATTCTACGGGTTATATGCATACGTTTAAAACTATTACCACCTAATTAGTAATTATCTAATAACGAGAAAAGGGCTATCAGGAAAGCGGCTCCAATCGCATTGTACTACATTGACTATATTAGAATGCTCTCCAGCAAAACGAATCTAATTTAATCTTCATCACTGAGCATTAAAATGAAATTTTTGCTGTAAGTTTGGATTCATGTGGTATTGGTTGTCAACCCTTCGGATTGGTAAATAGCTCAAGTCTTGATTAGAGAAGGGTACTTAAATAGTTAGTAAGTAGTAAGTTAGTATAATAGTAAGTAGTTCATCGATAAAATTGCATTCCATGATATGACATTTTAAAAGAAAGGTCTCTCTTATGAAATGATCCGATCTATCAGTTTACTCATACTTATTCATAATATTATACGGTTATTCGAAATTAATATCTGAAACAGTTTGAAGTGGCTTTTTCTCAATTAAAAATTGCGTTATTTAGTTATCCAATCAGTGTCGGCAAAGATACTCGATGGGTTGAGTCCACTCAACGCATATCATCATTCCATAATTAACCGGTAGAGTTGGAGCTTTGGAAAGCTTAACTTTTGGATAATGTTGTAAATCCGCGAATTAGTTCCATTTAATTTATTAAAAAAGTGGGTACTCGAGCCTCTTTTGAAAATGTAATCATCATAAAAAGGGAGATTAATGTTTATTGATGTGGAATTTATGGATGTAACTAGAAATCATTTCCCTTCCTGCGGTTAAGTAAAGTACACTGAGGCTCTATTGACTCGCTGTCTTTTTTATTGACCTTCTCCAAAGTTCAAAAATATCGGACTCTATTATTACTACGCCCCATGAATTATTATAAATGTATGTATGAAGTTGAGTTACAGTTATATTGTGACGTACAGACGTCGGTTATTGTCACGCTTGATTATCTCCAACAGTGAAGTTGTGTTTTTAATTTTTGCCACTCAAAGTCAGTAGCGTTGATCAATATTGATCAACAAGCAATTACATCATAATTTTTAAAAAATTTCTTCGTTTTTTCATTGTTTTGTATTCACAATGTTTACCGTAATTACCAGGTACGATTAACTTTATTCACATTTTCGATTTTTTAGGATCGGGATTATTTACTTCCTGAGGAAGTAAGCATTCAATGTAACTGAAAAAAGTTATTCTTGCTAATCTGTGAAATATTTCTCTCCTCAATATCCTCATCCGAAGATTCGTGTGTTTTTATGTCATTCTAAATCCGTTATTTTTATCCCTTGATTTCCAAAGAATAATTTTTGATCTCGTATTCTGATGGTAAATACTTCTCTATAAGTATAGTCATCAATCCGATGGTCGGTTGGACCTTTAATCCCTCAACTTTGGGATTAAATGATGGGGAATGGTTGGTCTCTCTTGCTTTCCTCAGTGCGTAAGAATGCTATTAGAGGAAAAGTCCACTACTAAGTGCTGCGCAATGGCCCTGTGAATTTCGTAGCCCTTCTTTGGGAGTGGCCATGATTAATGGCGTTTCTTATTGCAATTCATTCTACAGCAGCTTAAATATCATCACGCCCAAGAACTATGTTGGGATAAAGTAAGTGAAGTATACGTTTTATTCTATACTGTCCCAAAAGATAAGTGAAAGATATTTCATTCGTCAAGTTATGGTAGGGCTTACGGACAAGACTTTGATCATCTTTCGAAAAATGCGATTATGTAAAAGAGCCCAAATGTCCTCTTTGACGATTGGAGTGGTTAAAGAGTCAAATTTCCAATGTTTTGGGGTAAACGTTTTTATTTATACACCATTAAAGTAATATTCACAGTAAAATAACTCCTTAAGCCGTCAGATGTAAAGGTAATAAAAAGAAAACTTATCTTTGGTGTGGTTCTCTGCTGCCTTTGGTATGGTCCAACGTTGCAGGGAAGCATACAAGTATCAAGGGGCACTAGATACGTATTTCGAGAACCATGTTCTCATCCTCAGTAGTTTTGTTGGATTGAATATGATGTGTGTATGTCGTGGTATTTATACCTGGATTGTGTATGTTGGGATTTCCTGTGGTGTGACGTAGTAGTGTAAACAAAGGGGAGGAAGGGATTGGGCCGCTGTCACTATTCATTGTTGGTTGTTGTTTGTGTATGAACTAATGAAAATTACCGCTATTAATTGAATGAAAACTGTTCAAGTAATAGCGGTATTATTTAAAATGCTCCGCCAACTGAGTTCATTAGAGGTTCAAAAACACTCCGTATGTCGGCAGATGGAAGTCACGCTTGGAGGCAAACGGGAAGTTCCCGATTACCGATTTCTAGGAATCACCCTATGCGCATTTCGGAAACAAGGCTTCCATTATCAAGGGTTCCACAATGGGAAATGAAGAATATCCCATTGTGGAACCCTGGTGAAACGCGAGTTCCCTCCACCGACATACGGCTCACGAAGTGTTTTTTTAATTTCTAAGCCGTATTCGATTTTTCTTTCCTTTTAACTGAGTTCGCACGTATGGACAACTTCGGGAATAGAATCCAGGATCGCTTTCATCAAAGGCGAACGCTACACACGTGGCTATTGAGGAGCCCATTCAAACATTTATATAGATTTACATTTCATAGATGAATCGAAATAAATGCTCCTTGATAGCCAAGTGGGTAGCGCGTTCGCTTTTGGAGAAAACAGTCCTGGCGGGAGTGGGGTCCCAATCTTCCCAAGCATTGGCTGAAGGCAGTAAGGACATCCGGCCGTAAAAACTAACGCCAAAATCCAAAATTTATCTTCATCATCACCAATAAGCATCAAAAATCAGCAGCCGACCCCACGAGTGATGGGGGCAATGCTAAGAAGAATCTAAATTTTCATTCTTCTGTAATGGACAGAAGCACCGCAGTGGTCTCTTCCGTTTAATCTCGCGAACTTGCGCTCGCCACTTCCGCAGTAAGTCATTCCGGGAAATCTCGTAACTGCCATAGTTACGTCGTCATTACGTCATTTGGGGGTGGTTATCGCTGTTGGGGTGCAGAAGCAGATAAGGGTATGACTGACAATGAGCCCTCGGAAAGACTTCTGTGATTGCTGCTCTTGTTAGAGCTCTTTCCATTAGCGTTGGTATTCTTCCGTACTCGACTTCCTTTTGGATTGGTCTTATCTTTTACCTACGAACATCCTTCCAAGGTCGAAGTGGGTTGCACGCAAAACTGTGTAATCTTAACTAACCTTGACTTAGGTGCAGCTTCCCGTTTCCTCGTATCGTAGTTAAAAGAATGTTAATCGTTTCATGCATACATTTTATAATGAGGGATAAGAGAGAGGCCTTTCTGTATTATTCCAAGAAGTCATTGCTACGGTTTACTCATTTCTAAGGCTTGTGGTAATGTGATTGAATTTAGGAAATAATTGCAGTTACGAATGTACATCATCGTGTTTTTAAAATTAAGTTTTTGAAATAACCTCTGCAACATTGAGATTATCATCTTTTCCCATGTTAGCTATCTCAAATAATTACTATTTACTGCTATCATCTCAAATCCGTATGTCAAATTTTACTATTTATTTTTTATCTATCTTAAGTAGTTACTATTTTTTCAACCGTGATTATTTCTTCTAGATTCAGTTAACTATTTAATAGTTTACGTGCGTATGTTTGCCTAAATCTCGATATCTAGACATTGTATAGCTTTACAAGTTTTCACATTATTATGCGTCACGTTGATAATATTCTGCTTCCTGTTATTTATTTTATCACAATCCACTGTTTTGTCCTCAACTTTGTGGTAGCTCTTTATGACGAAAGGGAAATAAAAACAATATATTTACTTTTGATAATTTCCCCTTTTCCTGTTCGACGGATCCCTCAAGAATACCGCGTAGTTGTGATTCCCCCTTATTTTCGGCTTGCAAAAATTAATTAAAACCACGAAATAAATATGATTTTAGAGGAAACTCATTAAATTTTCTTATTTTTATCGTCAATTATCTTCTATGGCTAAATACCGCGTCAACTTCCATTTCATATTTCCGCCGACGACAAAATTAGTATTAATTTTTTAAGTTTGCGGCGCGCAGTTGCCATGTTGAGCAATACCATCGTTGAAGTTGAATTTATTTACTTTCTTATCGTTCTCATAAGATTGGATACATGCCCGTAAGGATGGACAGCTTTGGCCCAGAATTTAAACTGCAGGCAATTTCAGAAATTTACTCTTCCGACACAAACTCAGACCAAAGCTCGTATAATTTCATCGTCCATCAAAACATTTTCACTTGTAGTGTTAAATATTCTGATTTAAATTAAATCATACGCGAGGAATTATGTTAATTCCACCACCTATTTACGCCAGGTTTTTCAGCTAATTCTAAAATCGATCGTTATAAATCGTCTCTGTTTTACCCTCAAATTGAACGATGAATTTTTTCGTCTTTCTTCCAACTCTCTCCCCACTGCAAGGATTCCAACGTTTCCTTCGCTCGCAATGAATCAAGTCGAGTACGAAGAAGATAAAATTCAAATCGCTGCTATTTAAAACCCTCCCTGTAACGAGCACTATCCGTTCCTTGTAAGCGCAGCTTCTCATGCCTTGCTCTCTCTAACGTGTCCCATGCCATTCCCAACCAGAGGTAAGTACGACCTTCCACTCCAATTTTCACCGAGCAATCTCCATGCAAATGCCTGCTTAAATTCCCGGCACGCCGTGAAACTTGGACAACGTGTTTTCGTGAGAGTGCGCGGTTATTTTTTCAGTCCTTTCGGAACATCACTCATTGCTCGAGTCCTTGCTCTGCCGCGTTTCACGGCACACGCTAACGTGCTTTTTCGCCTCAACTCCCCCAAATAAGAGTCACGCGAACTTGCATTGCCGAAAGTTGGTCAAGGTCTCCCGTACTCCTGTTTCAGGCAATGAAATGGAAATTAATATTTCACGATCGCAGATAAATTGCTGGTTTCACTTATACGAGCTTCCCATAAAATCTTTACGCATGAATAATGACTGTAGTGGCGTGCACAGGAAAGAGGTCGGCTCTAGAATATATTCTTCGAATTCGTATTCGTATATTCGGGCCTTAACACCGGGGTGTAGCAACCGGGGTCAACCTCGGTTTACCATTGCTACACTTGACCGACAATAAACTTGACCGAGTACACTTCGCCGAAATGACAATTAACCCAGACTACTCTTGACCGACATCACACTTGACCGATACTACTCTTGACCTACGTTTCACTTGACCGACAACAGTTCGCCGACATCACACTTGATCGACATCATACTTGACTCATGTTACTCTTGTATTTTCTCACTATAATTTGTTTGTAGTATATATTCCACTCCTAAAAGCAATTTCCATAATTTTTTAAACATATCTGCCAAAAAACACGTCCCGTTTTACTTAAATTGACGGCAGTCCCTACAAAAGGCTTCTGGGATGCGTAAATTTCACTACTTGTTTTTGTTAATTTTTTTTCTGAAGAATAATTTTATGAATGTGAAAACAATATATTAGTTTTATTATTAATAGATTTCGTTCGTTGAATCGTAGGATCATCGTTATTCAATAATCGAGGTTAATGTAACAGAGTGTTGGAGGAGGATTTGTTATGCGCGCAGAAAGTGAGTTGAGCAACACGCTCATGTTTCCAAATATCATTTAATCGCAGATAAACTTTTACGAGGGGGGAAAAAAATCTGAAAATAACATCCTGCAATAAGGAAAATTTGGGTGTGATGCCTTAAGCTTATCATGAAATCGAAAGGAAGAATATATTAGTGGTGTTCATTTGACTTCTGTCGATATTGGACAGAAAAGGAAATATTTGAGGTACTTAGTAAGAGGACCTCATTGAAGAGATGGAGTGGAAATTCGATGGGTTTGTTATGATTTGACATTGATTGCCAAAGTAAGTAATGGAAGTTATGCTGATAAGGATAAGTTAGAAATGGCGTCAAAGACGAAAGTTTCTGGAGGAAATCGGAGATGTCAGAAGAAAAGGAGATGGCGTTGCTATGGAAATAGAACCTTCCAAAGATGAAATACTTATGGCGACGAATATCTCATTCCATCTATTTATCAATTTTTGTCGACGCAATACATTGTTGCCCTCTGATGCACTGTATGAGATAGAAGTGTTATTGGATGATATCTTTCTGAGTTGAAGTTTCTGCCAAATTACTAAAAGTCAGTTTTGGGAATTTAGGTCAGTGTGAATACCTGTCCAAGGAAAGTTTGCCAGGAGGGCTTTTCCGAAAGGAGTTTATTCATTAAAATAGAGCCAGATCTTCATAACTTGATAAGTGGAAGTACAAAACCATCTCTGATTCACCTTGTTGCATTTATATATGTGTATATACTTAAAGATATATTTTTCTAAGATATATATTTCTTAAATCGTGCCGCAGCATGTCTAACGCCAAGTGTCTGCCTCAATCCCTTTCACATCAACTCTTGAGATTTTAGGAAATATTTACCTACACATAATAACTCACATTTAGTAAAAATATTTACAGTTTTTACTAGGTACAAATTTACAGTAATTGTTGCTCCCTCCTCTCAAATATAACGATTTACCTTTTTACACAAATCTTTACAGGTCCAAAGGCTTTCAGATAAGTAAGTGGGTAACGCGTTCGCCTTTTGTAAATTAAATCCCAGGTTCGATTGCCGATGAGGTGCCATATTTAGAAAGTTGCGAAATGACTTAAGCTAAGGAAGCATCTACATAAAAATACTACTCTATACTACGATTATTCCTCAGTTAAAAGTTACATTTATTCCCAACCGCAAAATTTATGATACATAGCAACATCTAATTAGTCATTATTACAATAGATTATTTACAGTCATTTGTTTCCTTGCTTTAATCTTCTCTTTCTGAAGTTAAAGAAACGAATGACCAATGTTTTTGAATCCCTCATCTTGACAGAGGGGTATAATGGGAGAATCAAATAGTAATTAACGTGCTGTGAATTTAGTGACATTCAGCGGAGTATTTCCAATAGAGTTAGATAAATTAAGAGCAGTTTATCCGATGAAATTTTGTATTTATTATATTATTATTAATATTTTGTATTTATTATATTTTTGGTCGCATGCCAATGTCCGGTATGCGTGTAAACGAAAAATTTCTATATCTGGACTCTGGATTCCTTTTAGACTCGCTTTTGGAGAAAGTAGGATTGATTTACACGACATTTTTCTCGACCCTGCGGAACTTTTACTCAATTGATATATGGATGCCAGCTGGAATGGTTATGTAAATCTTTTTTCCTCCTCTGACTGGGAGTGATTTCGCTTGAAATTTTTATCCATCCTCACTCACTAGATATTTACCGATATATTCGTCGACGAATTGTGAGAGATTAATGCATCGCTCCAGATTCATTTAAAAAAAATCCCTGTGGGGAAAAGGCACTTTTGACGTTCTTGAAAACGTAAAGATTACTCCACTTATACTTTTCTTGAATGTCTTCGATATTTAATATTGACGCTTGATATCTTGATTGAATTCATCTCGTAGTATTGGATAGAGGAATACGAGTATGTATCCTACATTCACCTTTGTCTGAATATAGTCTATGGGTATGAAAGTATGAATACTACTGAGGTATATCTGATAATGATGAATGGTATTCACTTTGGTTACTCCTTACTGAATGATATTATGGAAAGTATTATTCATTGTGTTGCACTTAGACCTTCTCCCCTTGATGCATTCTTGCGGAAAGAGGAAAAAAAGCCCAACTTTATCTCTCCTCATTTAGCCCTGTTGCCTCATCCACTCTCCATAGCTTTTTGTAGCTAATGGCAGAGGTAATTAGGATTATATCAGTCTTAGGGGTGATGACCGTAGAGGTAAAACAGACAGGCGGAGTCATTCCATGAAGTGAAGGCTTTTTAAAAATATATTGATACCAATAAACTAGACGAGACCCCTAGACAATGCTTGAAAACCTGGGATTGTTTCTCTAAATTTAGGTGCGCGCCTGCAGTAATAAAAGGAATGATAGAGGAAGGTCTATATTGAACCACCAGAAGCAAGGGATTGTCTGTGAATGTATTTAATGTGATATGCAGGGGACCTTATCTTCTGGAGAAAAGTATCTTCGCATCCTATACCTATCCTCGCATTGCCAACCCCGTATGATTGCTGTTAACTTTGTAGCTACCTCTCACTGGTTGTGTTAATGTTTCCTCAACATCTCCTTTCAGCCGCAGTGACTGATCTGCCTCGAGCCGCACATGGACAGCCCCTGCGGACCACCTCCGCTGCGAGCGCCGCCTTGCCCCTGCCGCTCCTCAGGGGCGGCCCCGTCCCGTCCTCTGCCCTCAAGGCGCCGCCCAACTTCCTTGGAAGCCTCGGCCCCCCGCCGGCTTGCAGGAGCCGCAGCTCCGCCCCCAGCCAAAGGATAAGCCATGGTGAGGACTTTGCCCATCGGAGAGGCGCACCCTCGTGGTGAGCAGAGGAGAGACGAGGTCCCGCTCTCCCCTAGGCCGCCCACTTTCAGGGAATCCTTCCGCAGATCCTTCCGGCACAACACACGTGAGTAAACCCTTCCTTTATTCGTGTTTCACCTGGTGGGCGCGATGATGTTATGGCTATTAGGGAAGGATTAGGTGACATTGCAGGTCAAGATAAGGAAAGGATTTTGTGTCTATACTCGGTAAGACGTGTATCCTAGGAAAATAAGACCTATAAATGGAGGGTTCCCGAATAGCAAAGTGGGCAACGCGTTCGCCTTCAGCGAAGGCGGTCCCGGGTTCGATTCCCGGTGGGGGCTAATGTGCGAAATGACCTAAGCTGTCGAAGCACTTTTAACAATATCATTACTAGTGTAAATGGACGTGTTAATGTTGACTAGACTGGGACTCGAACCTAAAGTTGCTCTGTCGAATAACTCAATTATCAGTGCAGCCGCCAGACTTTTTCTACGTCCGTTTATCGTTAGTCGACGTTGTTGCAACATCTGTCTTTCTTCGGGAACATGATGTAGAAAGTCATTCCTAAACTGCGGTATTCATATTGCCATGGTACTTTTGTGTATAAAGGCACAGATGCGAAACATTTTTTGCCTCAGTTATCCTCCCGTAACACTGAGGAGATGTGCTGCCCGAACCATTCCTGGTTCTTAATCGATGGATATTTATGACTCTCACGAATGTTTGTTTTTATACAATGAATACTGAACTTTTATTCTGAATTAGACCTTAATTTGAAAGAATGCTGAAGTGAATCCACTGATGCAATCTTATTTCTAATGCGACGACTAAATCTGTTGCGTTCGTTAGTTATAATTTTCTCTTTTCCTATTGGTTACGTTTTTTCGAATGCTCTATGTCATTCGTATTATGTGAAACTTATCATTGGTGTGCATCAGATCGTAAGTAATCATTAATTGTAAGAAATTTTCGAATTCTTTTTTTAAGATACAAATATATTTTCCTTTGTTTATGTTTATTTTCGACTACATTCCATCTGACATATGATTCTGTCTAAATTACTTGCAGTTTGCAGGATTTTCCTCAATTTGCAATTGAGAACTATGCGAAACGGAATTGAGCTTGAAATGCAGAATGAATTGAAGTAGATAATCTCTTTTCCGTAATACATTAACCTTATTCATCAAGACACGTTAACCTTGATACTCCCTGCCTAACAGGAATGTCCAACCAAAACCGCTGTAGAATATATCAGAGCTATCCCGAAGCCCAAAGAAAGAAGGAAACTAAATAAGCGGGCCCTGAGGATATGATTGCATAGGAAACCGAAGGATGCGCACGGCCAATTTAGTGGCCATGGGCCTCTTTGGAGGGTTACCGATGGAAGCTTTGCTCGAATTGTTAAAATTTGTATGTACTATATGTGTTCTCCAACTTTGTCTTTATAAAAATCTAACAGTTCTGAATACACCTTCGGGTTGAAATCTACCTCTTAAGCATTAAAATTTTCGAGAGAACCCAAGTATAAACGCCCTTATCGATCGAGAGTAAAGCATGAGTTATGTGCACATTTTATATCCGTCTAATGTACGAATGTCTTAAATCAAAGCTAGTAGTTTCGTGAGAGTTAACGTTAAGAAGACAACTTACAAAATAACGCCTCATATCCAAATAATTCAGGCACGGACCTGTAAAATATTTATACCATATTGCAGGGGCGCATCCAGAATTTTCGCTTGGAGGGCTGAACTGAAGAATTGTTAGTAATTATCTTTTGAACTCCTTCCAATTTACGATGTCATCTGAAATAATTGATTCTCTCCGTATAAAGTATTTATTATAAAGATATTTTAAGTGTACGAACATTTGCCGATAAGGCCCTTGAGAATTTGGTTCTGAATGAAACATTTGTGGAAAATATGGGGGGGGGGGCTTAAGCCCGCCAGCCACCCCTGTGAGTGCGCGCCTGCCTTATTGAAATTATTGTGTTTAGATTCTTTCTGGTTTACTTTAAGCATCGGATTTATAAATTATGTTGTGGTTATTGCAATATAATATTGTAAGGCTGTACATGAAAGCAGCATATCCAACTAATCAACTTCAATTAGCAACGAACTGTTTTTCATTTTCTCTCAATAATGCGAGGAGAAATGACTGTAACATGCGTTTAGAAACCCTATAGCCGCTAGTCTTAAGTTTTTCTTGTCAACATGATTGCCGAACTATGCATTAGATACTTCTGAGGGTGAGGAGCATTAATTGCCTAATCTTATCTCCAAGTTGTTGTTGTTTTTCCTTATATGGTGCTCTAATATATCTAGGTATCACTTCCTTGTATATTTAAAGGGGTTTCCTTCATGCATTAGGTCCTGTTCGACTCCCGTTTCTTTATTTCTAAGTTCGATGGAGTCAATTCGCTTTAGAACCCCGTTGGGTAACAAAACGGGGAATTCTTTGGTATCCCTTTTTTAGCAGAATAGAGACAACCGTAAAAGGTTTGCAGCCTTCCGCTTTTGAGACATTTCCACCACATGGTTAGCCGTTTTCCTTCCTTTGCTGATAAGTCGTGGCAGAGTGATTAAAGCTCAGTCTTACGGAAGTGCTCGGATGTGAAGGCGTGTACTCGTTGGATCGGTCTTCAGTCCATGTGGACAGTGTTGCGATTGCGACGTTCTGATGGAGAGAAGATCGGAACATTCGGAATGGTTGTCGGATATGTCGGACAAACTATGGACCGCCGTCGACGAACTGGGAAATGGTACGTCTGCATTTTACTATTTCTTCGATGGGTTCATTATCGAGTAGGGCTTCGATTATTTTACTTGAAAATGTCCGATGGGCTATTTGAAGTCGATATTCAAGTATTTCGGTTCATGCGATATTTCGTATTGTTTTAAAGTTGTAGGTTGGTAATTCTTGTATGGATTATTTGACAAAATTTAGCATGTCGCAGGAAGTGGTACCTCGTGTATGTTATGAAACAATTGCATTATTTCTCCCCTTTTATTAAAATGTTATCGGATTTCATATTTTGAGGATAATCTCTCAGTAGAATTAGCTACATTGTATTTTAGAACAGTGATGGCCAACCGATAAAATGTCTCTTACTTCAATTTTATTTTGTATGCGCCGAACCTACGCCATGCATATAGCGTAATAAACTACAGTGGTGATATACAGTAAATGCGTTTTTTGGAAATCAGCGGTAGTTTGTACTACTATATGTGTAAACCTGTACATTTGTGTGTTTATACGTAACTTGCGTAATAAATTTATTTTTAATTCTTATCCGGATTCGATGCTCATAATCATAATCACGTAATGCACCAAATTTGGCTCACGCAACTTAGGCTGGTTTTTCCAACTTTAAATGAACTTCGAATGAATGCGGAGCATTGTTAGGATATCAAGAAAAGAAAGTATGGAAAATCGAGAATTCTGTATCAAATGTATTCGAGTTCCTGTAAAATTGAAATATCAATGATTACTATTGTGTGGATATTCTGGAAGGAATCTATACCTTTTTGGAATATCATCACTCGCAATGCCCAAAGTATTTAATGGATTTCCTTCAAATGGAAATAAATACTAAAAGCCACTAAAACCAGACCAGCGGAAATAACTGCGGGCAAGTTTAACTTCCTTTCTGAGTTATGGTTCCGCTTTCTGAGGAAGTTTAAATTGTGACACTTCTTTGGGCTTATTTTAGCCGAACCTCATGATGTATACCATTGCACTTGGAAAGCGGTAAACGTTTCCTCGTGGCCTATATTTTAGTATATGGAATTTTCTATAGCTTACACTGCATCGCCATATTTTCTGAGTACTATTGCCGTAAAGGTTGTGTATCAATACGATTTAATATTCTGTATTATCATTATTATTAGGTATCCCTTTTCTTGTAGCTGGTGTAAATTAATAATGATTGGTGTACTGGTTTTTACCTGTATCTTGAATATTAAGTTATTGATAATCACTTAGAAACAGTCTAAAGCCGACCGTTGGAGATTGTAAGAGTTAATTTTGTAATTGTGTAGAATATTTTATGTACGGAATTCCTTCGATTCTACTCTTCTACGCCGGTTGCATTCTCAGCTGAAAAGAAGAATGTTGCGTGTGTCAAAATCCTTGGTTTGGCAAAATTAATTACTCCTTCAGTAGAAGCGGTAACTATCTTTATTAACACAAATCACTACAACTAAATCACTAATTACGGACTACGTGGGACTTATTCTTCATGTAGTAACTACTGGAACGGTATTGAATTTTGTGAGCGGCATCATTATATAATTATAATCTTAAATAATAATAACAAGAAAATATTTGAACAAATGTCTGATATTTTACCGCGTTGACCTATTCTCTCCGTACGTACTATTTGTATAAGATGACCCGTTTAAGTCGCAATGAAAGCACGGGTTATTACCACACGAAGTTCATCATTTATATCTTTATCCTATTTTTTTCTCCGGTTTCCCACTATGCATTCTTCATATTCTCTCCTCCTTTTCTTTACCGTTTTTCTTACCAATTTAATGGAAAATACCCTGCCGTTTTTTTTATTTCTGGAGTGCAACCCGATCCTCTATATCCTCTCGCTTCTTTATCTCCTTTTTGATCGCTCCTTCAATTCTTCCAAATAAGTTTCCTTCAAGATATAAGATAATCAATTGGTGTTTAACTAGTGTTCATCCGAAAGAAAAAGTGAATTTGTGGAAATTTTTAAGTTAATATAGATTTTTAAAATCCTAATCTTACATATGACTGTGTTATAATTTTTATTATTTTCCCATCTGACACATCTGAGTTCATTCTCACGCTGTATACATTTAAGTGAATTATTCAACTACATAATATTTCTTTGGGATGCAAAACAACGATCACCAAGGAATCCAAAGTACAATTCCTTGTTTAGATATTTGAAATCTTTCTCGAAAATTTCTGATATTTTGCGTACATTCATTTTGTAGCTATCATAATCAGATTTTCATCTGCTACTTTTACGTCAAGGTATCTACGGCCTGATTTCTCAGTATATTTACTGAGAATATTAGTATATACTAATATTTTTCGGTATTTTCTGATTTCACAAAAGCGTTTTTAACGAATTAAAGCAGTACCCATAACCATTCATCTTCAGTTAAAATTGTTATAAATATTGCTCAAATTTTGGTAGGACCTACACAAATGTTGTGTAAAATCGTGCAGCGTTTTGGTGTAAAATAGAGTTATTCCTCTCAAAATGCCATCTTCCGTGGCAATTAGGGGTTTATTATTTTCAGCTTGATTTTTATAGTCTCTTCTTAGACTATTAGATTGATAAGCGTCCACATTTACAGGAAAACGGGTGACTTTGCGCAAGATGGTGCGCACCTGCACTGGTGGCAGGTTCTGCCAGGATAGCACAACGGACAGAGCACGCGATTGGCAATTGGGAGACCCGGGTTCGATTCCCGGTCCCGTCAGACTTTTTTCAAGTCCATTCTTCCTTCGGACGTCCACATTTACTTAATGAGGCGCCGTTTAATATAAAATATCTCATAAATCTAAACACGAGTGTGATGTTTTTTTATATCCATTGACGCCTTGATTGCGCTAACTCTTTCAGACATTTCCTTCTTTTATGTAATTTGACAGTTACTATGGTTTCGATGGACGTGAAGAGTTTTCAGTTTCAGCCTCGCTCGAATGAAGGCGTTATTTATTTACTTCCGGTGAACAGGTGTGGAAGGTATGAGATGGGCTATTGGTTTTTACTACCGAAATCAGGGCTTCGAATCTTATATCGGGATCTTATTCGCATCGGGATATAATAGTGAATCCGTTCAAATAATAAAAGCAAATGGTATGAAAGTGTCTACTTATTATAAGATTATCCTCATTCGTAGTGATGAAATCATTCTTTCCATTCCGTTATGAGTAGCTCCTTCAAGTACGTCTCCCCGTCTATATATAGGTATCCTACTCCATTATTTTTCCGTTCGATAAGACGCATAGAGCCGCCATCTGTCCCTTACGGCAAGTGCTCCTCACACATTTGTCTCCTACAAAGTCCTTTCATCTTGCTTCTCGAACGCTCCTTTGATATCCGTTTATTTTACGTTCTTTCTCCGAAGCGGCCTCTTTCCAGAGCATGGATTACGCTCTTCAACGGCTGAGAAGGCGCATTCACATCCTTCCATCTCCTTTATTATACCTCTCTTTCGACAGACCTTTAAAACACAGATATCCAATTTTCTTCCTCTACCTTACGCAATTGAATCTTGACTTCCCCTTCCAATTTCGCCCCGCTAGGCCCTATATTAGATTGCTTCCGAGCCTGAAACCAATATCGCATGTCCTTTAGTGAATTCTGGGAATTTTACCCCCTCTTCCAGAAGATGCCCTCCTCCTGTGCCCCGTTCTTTTCTTATCCGTCTCCGTCGCGGAGAATATGAAAATTAAAAAGGATCTCCTCCCAGGGTGATTTATAAAATCCTTCCTCCGTTTAATTGTTTGAATGAATCACCTTCGCGATCGATGCGCTTCAGCTGTGAAAATGATGACTCAAAGAGGCACTTTTCAATCTCTGGATCAGTTTGAGTTGAACGTGAGATATTTTCACCGCTTATTTTCTTCTCTGAAGAATTGTGTAGTAAAGACGACATTGAGCCGGAATTGGGCACCCAAGTCACAAGTGTCGTCGGGGCCAAAAGTGTTAAATCTAACGGATATGCTTCTCAGAATCAGGCGTGGTGTTGTGGAAATCCGGATTCGTCGAAACTGATCGTGCGGTGTTTTTTGTTAAATAAAAATTATGTGAAAAAAGTACCATTTTCCGAGTGTCTTTCTATAAGGGATATTTTCAAGCGTAAATTTGTAGACGGAATTAGCGTCAACAGTATTCAAATCCTCTAATGAAAGTTGCCATTGTTTTCTTTTTTCTTTTTAAATCTGTCATAATTTTAAAGTATGATATATATATATATAGTGTGGATATTCTGGAAGGANGGATTGGTGATCTCATAATGCTTGATTATTTGGTAATCTTTTACTCAAAGAAATGTAAAATTAACGATATATATATGTATATATGTGTGTGTGTATTTTGGTTTAAATGAACCTCTTTATGAGGTTTATACGTTAGAATAAACCCCGTTCCTCGCACAAAATTCAAACAGAATTTGGCTCTTTAAAATAAATTAAGGATATGACAAAGAGAGGTCATACAACTGATGAGTTCAAGCTTAACTTTGTGGTTGTTTGAAACACAGACATTCATATTCACAACTTTTACTAAAACCACAGAATAACATACACGCGACCTAGGTTTCACAGCGAAGCTGCATTATCAGGCCTAATGAAAGAGAGGTCATATTTTCGACGATGATACCGTTGGTATCTAGTTGCAAATTTAAGTCCAATAAGCGTGAGGGAATTCTATCGTTATAATACTTATCAGTTTCTGAGAAGAGAAAAAGAAAACTTCCACATTGAAAATGGTGGACGATTATATATTCGTGCTCGCGGACGGATAGAGAGGTGGATTCCACCGGTGGAAGCCTAAATGTGCGAAATGACCTCAGCTGTTTAAGCGCTTTTAACGATACCATTACTACGATTGTATAATTCGTGTCTGTCGTCGGATTTCGGATCGCATCAAAAAATTGTTTTCATTTATAAATTAGTTTCCGTAGTGTTCGACTACTCTTGCTAGTTTGTCCAAGATGAAAGACAATCAATTGAAGTTTTACAGTTTCTGTAGAATTGTCATGGTGATGTATTTTTTTGTTTCGGTGTTTATTTTAATATGTTCCGCATGCCTAGCTGTTTATAGCGAATTTACTACGCTTGATAATGTATAAGTGGAGTGCCGGTTAGTCTCGCTGTTTGTGCGAGTATATTTGCTTTTATTATTATTTAGTATTTATCATTATTATTATTTATTATTATTATTGTTTGTTACCATGACAGCGCAGGCTCGCTTAGAGGGTTTCAGGGATCAAAGAAGAGTCAAGTCATTGGCGTCCAACGTGTAGTTTATTGTCCCGTTGTTGTTATTACATCCTCTCGCTCTCTGTGAGTGTCGATCACCTCTCCTTCCCCTTCTCTCCGCTGCCACCTTCGCTGATCGTTTATATATTCGTCTTTACCCCTGGGCAGCTTGTCTTTGCAGTCCGAAGGTTACATTTCGGAAGCAATGAGCAGCGGAAGTGAAGGAGCTAGCTTTGCACGACTTTATTGAGAAAGGAGGAACACAAGTGGAGCTTACATTATCATTATAAATGTTATTCATTAGCCTATCACCCCGTTAAGGTGGAATTTTCTATTATTCTGCATTATTAGCCTTATATTCTTTATAGTAATCTAGTCAGGATATCAATTTCAGAAATGCTGATTTACTATTATAGAATTGTATATCGTTACAATTTCAAGGTGTAGTTAACGAGAAATTTATTTAACTATTACCTTTGTTTAATGAGACTTCATGCTCCACCGTATGGCTATACATTTAATAACAGTAGGTGTTTCAATATGAGAAATAGAAATATACTAAAACTAAGTTTATTGCTTTTCCTTGTACGAAAGGTCCTTATAACTTACCCTTGTAAGGTTTTAGCTTTTCCTTGATTTATTTGAGTATTCAGTCATATTTTTATCATTAAATGAAGATAGTGAATATCTTGTTGAATTGACTGCATAATCAACATAAAATGCTATTAGTAATAGTATTTTTGTGTTAATTATGTAGTTGGCGTGTCTCTGACAAGTACAGGTTTTTGTTTAGCTATTTCTTGCTTCTATGTTACGGAATAGCTTTGATGTTCAGCTGATCGTGTGTGAACTTCACTGTTTTATGGAATAATTTCCTAAGTGGTAACTAGGTAACGAGATGTTTGATTTCAGTTCCTTTCTTCCCAGAAGAAATGCTTCCCTCCGAATTCGTTCTCGATTTTGCCCTCTTTCCTTTATGTCACAATCGATTCTTTTTCTCACAATCTGATCTTCTCCTCCATCATTATCTCCCCACAGCCACTTTCATTAGCTTCCCCTAACGTAGACTTAAGCGAGTCCAAGTTCCCTTGGAAATGGACACTTTTCCTAATGAAGGGCATTTTATCCATTCATTACCATTTATTTCCTTTCTTCCGAAACGGTCAAGATGACGCCATTACTTCCTCCGTCGTTTTGAAAATTGACCCAAATTTACTTGGATTTTTGGTTGGTCTTCTCCTCTACCAATCCCATCATGTTGATCCGGTGGCCCTTTCCGGTCGTTCTCGTTACAATCCCTTTTCCTTCCTTTTTGGGTTTTTCTTTCCTCGATATTTTCTTCGATTGTTAACATTCTATTTGTTTTTGTAAGTCTTTTCATTAATTGACGAGAGGATTTGTTAGCTTTTGCTAAATCCGCAATCTGTGAGGATTGGGTTTACCGGAAGGTTTTTGCCATATTTTGGGACAACGAAAAGACGATTTTTCTGTATTCAATGGCATTTTTTCTCAGTAATGTCAGAACCACTTGTTTCACTAAACTACTGGTGTAAAATGCTATTCATCCTGATGTTCTTTGGTTTTTCAGTGGAAAAATTATTGGGGGTTATTTTGTAAGCCAAATAGGTACAATTTTTGACATTAAGGGAATTGTGCTTCGAAAATAAGTGAAAAAACACAGGCATTATGTGATTGATATGGTTGGAGAGGGAGCACCTCCCAACAAAACAATAAACAATTTTTACAGGGTAGTCAAGGATACATGAAGCCTGGCATTGTCCCGAAGGCACACTGTGTCGATTACCTAATTTCTCAAATATTTCCTGAATCATTGATGTTATTTGTTCCGATTACGAGCAATATTTGCCCGAATTCATCGTGTGGTTTTGAAGCAAGGTCTTATAAGGTACTTTTCCTTCGAATCCCTCAAAGCTGAAAGCGTGACGTTTTCGGGAGAAGACCATCTTTCGTGTTGTCCAGTAGTGGTCTATTTTCTTTGAAACCTGATTTTTCTTTCGGTTAAACTTTTGACAACCAATTTATTTTGTCACTCTTCACTTTATCCTTCAAGATCGATTCAGTTTCGTTTCCAGACAGAAGAATGAGTCGTAGATGAAAGTTTTCAGAACTAAATTCTTTCTCTACAACTATGCTGAATCCATACATCATAACGAATCACGTAACTTATTTTCATTGGTGTTGATTTTGATACCTTAATACTTTCTCTAATTTGTCTGTAATTCGGAAAATTCGTATCGTGGGAAATAATTCAATAACCTGTGTTTATCAGTATAAAGTGTAAAGTTTGCTAGACTGTCCTATGTTTTTAACATCGTAAACTCGTGTATAAAGCTTAGCGAACAGCCTGCGCGTAGCTCTTTAAGCTAATTCACTTTTTCCGTAAATAGCACAAATCTTCTTTGATGATTATGTGGCATTTTTATCATTTAATGTAATGATCAGATGTCAAAATCTTGAGGGTAAAAACTGACTAATAAATTTATTCTGACGATCCTTTCTTCCAAACATTGCCGGAATTTCGCCATCAGGCATATTTAGGTTAATAAATCACTGCACTCACGTATTCTTGTATTTTTTATATACGATTATCTTCTGTAGAGAACCAGCACGTACTTTCCAGACAGCTCAATAGATGTACGATAATACTTTGGCCAAGGAATATTTTGGCCGATGCTTGTGTCAGTACAGGTGCGCAAAATTTTCGCTTAAGTCCAAAGAATAATTTTTCAGTTTAATCTTGCTTTCTTACGAATGAAGCTGGTGCTACTAACACTAAAAGACACATATACAGCACTTATTGTTTATGGAAGCCGAAAATTTTGTTTCGACGAACGAAAATATTCCAGAACTAATTATATTCAATGTATCACTCTGTCCATTATGTATGTATTTTCATTGGATTTATGAGATATTCATAGTTTTAATATTTAGTGCGTGAAAGTTATTTCTTGCTAAATTGTGACAAATCAACTATTGAAACTGAATAAGCCAAGCTGCTTTGAGAGGCTGTTTTCAACTTACAAGTTAAACAGTTACAACTTTGTTAGTAAGTTTCTTAACTTATTAATACCGAACTTTATATTGTAGCTTACAGCATTCCTTCTTTGATGTTTTGATTACCGTCTACATTAATTTTGAATAAGTAAAATTTTCCGATAATTCTGTTAGAGAAATAATATTTATCGAGGGATTCCGTTATTTTGGAAGTATATTTCCCCAAATATCAAGTTTTTCTTTTCTTTCTTCAAAATTTACTTGATTTCATCTGATAAGCATTAGTTACTTATTAATCATTTTATTAAATTTTAATTAGCGATATACTTTCTTTAAGCAATTATATCTTCGTTTCATGTAATTTTCAGTGTAACTCGGTCATTTTTCGCAGACCTTACGGTTTAAGCATTTTAGGAACGAAATTTTGAATTTCAAATTCTCAACTTATAAATTGCTCCGTTAAAAACGTACCTATATTTCGTAATATCCCCGCTCATATCGAGGTATGGGTCATTAGTTGCTGATTCAGGATTGGGTTTTGTCGCTTTACGATCGTCCGAAATTCTCACTAAACCTCTTTATGCGTTCACTTGATTCGAACGTAAAGGGGAATAATAAAACCTAAGGAAGAGTCCCTTTCGTTCCTATTTTGGGGATGCATGGGTTTGATTTCTTTTTCTTGGTATATCCCTTTCATTTAGAGGATTCCGCACGCAAATACGGTCAGTCTTAAATCCTCAATTACTAATGCATAAATTAAACTGACTTTAATTCTTTTAAATTTCCGTGTTTCAATTTTTAAGAGCTGTAAAAATAAGAGGGTACGGTCGTCTGGCGAAGTGGTTTGCAATGCCCAACCCCAAGATCCCGGACTCAAGTCCCGGTAATCGGATTTTTCTGGTTAGGGAACTGCAAAAATATGAAAAATTCGTCATCATCATCACCACTAATCATTTTCCGATCCCATGAGTGATAAATTAATGAATAGACTCACTTTATTGCGGTGAAGTTAGACCCAGGTTAGCCTCTCTTCCATCTAACTTCAGTTTTCAATACATAAGTTTAATAGTTACAAAAAAAAAGTTAAAAGAAAGATTACAACAAAAACAGTAAACTTTTTGTGTTTGTGTAGCAAAATATTCTCAACTGGAGGTTGAAGAAGACCAAAATCCCCCTGCGTGGAAAAATACCCACAAAGCAGGGGGTTAAAAAATACGTGATAGGTTATAATGGAGTAAGGTCATAATAGGAGTAAGGCAAAGAAAAAGAAATGGGAACATAATTAGTTTTATATTTCCATTTGTTGCTAATGCCATCCACTAGACTTTTTTGCGACTCTATAATATTAAGTTAATTAACCTTACCTATAATTTTATGTTAGTGGTAACTATTTCCAACTAATTTTTCTGACCTTAATAGGTCTAGTTTTATATTTGTGAATTTATCGCAGTTTATTCATTACAAGATACACTTTCACGTTTGATTAAGTATGAGGTGCCTTTTAGTCCCAATTGGTCCCTGGTTAAGCCGTTTATTGCAGCAACACTGCATCCGAAATTAAATTGCAATCCCAATGCAGCTCTATCAGATTTTGTCTGCAAGACTGTACCTTCGTGAGTGAGAAATTCCGCTAAAAATTATTCTTATCGATAATCAATAAATCCATCTTTCCCAATTCAAAGTTTATTCTCTCGAAATCAGAATTACACGAAATAAGAAATTGCCGAATCGAGCGCAGAAAAATTCCCTCTCATACCTTTTAGCTTTTGTTGGAAGAATTTATCATACGTGATTTTAAAAGACGTACGGCCCGGCATTATAATGTATACTTAAAATGGACTTAAACAAATGTTCACTTTTGGGCAGAGTATCATAATGGTTGGTTAGACCCAGACTGAAGATTATAGTTAATATCCTAATGATATGGTAACCCATCATATAAGTAATACTGGGTTCTAAAGTGAATATGAGTATGTTCATTTTAAGTATATATAATACCGGATCTTAATCTTGTTTTCTGTTGGGTGGGACAGGAGCATAGGATGGCTCTAAGGTTTGGAAAATATCTTATTTTTAGGTTATTCCAATCCGTATGGGAATTGTTCCATAGAGAGTTTTTCCTGAAGATAATTCACTGGGTTGCATTGAAGATTAGAGGATCAAACTTCATTGTAGTCAGATTGTAAAGTATTATTTAAGTGTAGTGAGTCGTAGTCATAAAAAAATACCTCTCATTATCAATGCGTACTCTTTTAGCGATGTGATGCCGTTTAAATTTTCCGGAGATAACGAAAGATTTTTGCTAAATTTAAGCGTTCGATAAATGCTTAAAAATGTTCATTTTCTCTCGATATAGGCAGAGCAAATATGTTTTAGTGTGCTACAATACTATCAGATAACTTACGTTTCCAATTTCCTCTGAAAGAGAAGTATTGTGGAAAACGGAGTAATCTCTATCGCTTGTCGTTCTGTTTAAGCCGATGGTGGATTTTTAAACTCTACCTTTTTATATAATTTTTTTACTCTGTAGTAAACGGCCTTTGAACGGTTCATTTGCGTATATTTCTTCTTTAATGATTCCGACTCACAGATTTTCGCTCACCGAAGTGCTCTGTGCAGCATTACGACCCACGCAGTCCCATTGGAATCGTCCTTCGTCGATGTCGGCGTTATCTTCTTTTGTGGTCAAATGTAAAACGTCCCCTCCCCCCATCCGAATTTCCGTTCCGTGAAGATGAAATTCCGCCTCCTGACCGATTCCTCAACGCTTTCCAATTGCCCTACATTTCTCCACAAGTCGATAACGCACGAAACTTGTATTCGATGCGATATTCAGGAATAATCGAATATTACTGACGGAACCACGTTTTTAGCGTTAAGCGCTATTCCTCAGTATTTAGGACGGTATAGATTTTTGAATTGATGCGAAGTTCTGTTTACGAAAAGCTATAGGAGATTCTTGCTGAAAATACCCATAAAACTAAATATTCTATGACGTTATTCGTGAACTAAAAATTCTTAAGGAATAAGTAAAACTTTGTAATATCCACAAGATGTTTTACTACGACCGGTTTCGGCTACAGCGCCATCATCAGGTGGATTTACAAAATGTACTCATTCCTTTAGAATGTCTTTCCACGAAATCCGCACAGATAGGATGGAATTGATCACTAAAAATTCCTTTTTTTAGAAATCAGTTCATTTGGCTGAGCGTATTTTTGAATTACTGTCAGTTTCGAAGAAGAGTTATATGCGATTCCGTGGTTTAGCCATCATCGAATAATAATAATAATAACTTATTTAACTCAAACAGGTTGCCCCAGTTACATGAGTTGTTTTGATTACCGTCTACATTAATTTTGAATAAGTAAAATTTTACGATAATTCTGTTAGAGAAATAATATTTATCGAGGGATTCCGTTATTTTGGAAGTATATTTCCCCAAATATCAAGTTTTTCTTTTCTTTCTTCAAAATTTACTTGATTTCATCTGATAAGCATTAGTTACTTATTAATCATTTTATTAAATTTTAATTAGCGATATACTTTCTTTAAGCAATTATATCTTCGTTTCATGTAATTTTCAGTGTAACTCGGNTTGTTCGTTAACCGACCTACTGATTCTTGGGATAAAACTTGTTAGATTCCTTGAAAATTATTAGATTTCTCCATTAAACTTGATTAACCAGTTAATTTACGTATGAGATTTTGAACTTTTTGTGATATTACTATGGAACGTCATTACACGTAGGTCAATACCGTTAGATGTAAGCTTAATTTCCTCTATTTAAAAAAGTAATATTATATGCTGTCCACAGGATGTAACCTGTGGACAGTAAATTAGTATCCCTTTTTGAAGTATTTTAAATGACGTTCAAGCAAATCTCACTGGAAACAATTTATTTACATTTATTTTCCTCTGTAATTCTACAGAGACGTCAGCCTCGGTGTTACAGCGATTAGCATGTTAGCCTAGCAACGCTGGGATCCCGGGTTGTTGTAAACTTAATTTCCTATATTTCTGAAGGCAATAATAATCTACTGTCCCGGGTTAGAATCCTGGTTAGGGGATAATTTTTTGTGTTCGTGACTTGAAAAGGGTTAATTGTAAGAGTGGTTTCGTAAGATTACTTCACCTAATAAAGTTGTTATTTTTGTTATTATTATTGTTAAAAAAGTTGTGAAGAAACTTTTTTCCGGCTTAGGTATCGAAAAGTTATTTTCTAGAGAGAAAGATTCCATTTTATCTGGACTGGTTAGTGAAAAAAATTGTACTGATTGAAATGCGAGTTTATGTTTTTCCATAAATGGCTCGAATACCTAAAAGTCAATGGAAAACGGGTAAGGGTGATTTTGTGCAAGATGGTGCGCACAGGAAAAACCCCAAGGAAGAATGGACTTGAAAAAAGTCTGACGGAACCGGATCTTCTTCCTTGGGATCTAACGGTCATTGAAACACATCTCGTCATTGTACGCAATTTGTATTTTCAGCGAAATAATCTACAGGAATTTCTCCAAGAAATGCTTCTGTGCTCCATGGATTTCTGGTTTAATATTGTGTACCTTTGCCTCCTTAAATATTATTTATAATGGTAATTCAGCAAAATCTCGATTATTCGGGCTAGTGATTCACGAACAATCACCAAACACGGATAATCCAAACTTTCGCTCCTATTTCTTATAATTTTCCAAATTACGTAAAAGAACAATTTAGTATTTCTGCGCTCATAGTTTTTTATATTTTATTGTTTCATAGACCCATTTCTTCGTAATCCGGCCGCGGATTTTTTAGTGTTGATGTCATTACAGTCATATTCCCAATTGCTTCATAGGAAAGGTCTAACGTATATCCTGCTTGTTGTCCTGCGAAAATACTTGTGTGTTTTTGTGCTCGTCTTTTTGAAAAGAACATATCGACCTGGGGTAAAAAGTCATACACGGATAATCCATCCGTGAAGGATGGGGATTTCGCTGTACATGTATCTCTTATGGTATAAAGACGCCTACACGACAGGCTGAAAGTTCACTAATAACATTCACTTACGACTCCTTGAATAGAGTATCATATACCCGTTATTTTGGCTCAAGGCTCGTCTGAACTAAGTTGGTATCATTGTATCCGATGTCTATTCTACCGAATGCTTCCCTGTTTTTCCGTCTCTTGTCTCGACTTTACTAGGGCGCCTCTGTATGTGGACCCAATGCGTAAGGGTCGTTCACATCTCCTGGCGCACAAACATTGCCATCCTACGCCAGTAATCGAATCGCCATCTTCCCCTTCTTGGGATACGCCTCTTGCCCTACTTTTCCCTTACATACCTCTCCCATTCAAAAATTTCCTCCCTTTCGAAAACTTTTATTCCTTCCTTTATGCGTTTCCATCTTTTCTTCTCGCACTATTCCTTTTTCATTCATTTCTGTCTCGGTTTTCAGAACTCTCAGCATTCTTAGACATTTTTAATTCTTTGTGCTCCACTTTCTTCCTTATATATCTTATGTGTTCTTCTTCGACTATAGGAAGAATAGGGGAGGAATTGATAGATAAACGACAGTTAAAATCCTAGCCCCACCATTCTTACATAAGTGGTAGGCTCACTGCTTTAATATTTGCCATTCAATGACATTTCTTTCGTTTCTTCGTCAACGATTATACCTGTACTTAATCAAACTGTAAATTAAATAGCTAAATTAACTGTAACCGTTAATTAAACTTTTTCGCATGATATTTGAAAGTAAAAAGTTATTTGAATAATTGTGTTGAACATACAAACCTTTACGTTCAATACTACTACTATTATCATACACACAGGGCCAGTTTATAATTAGGCCCTTTCTGAGGGCCTCATCCATACGGGGGCCTCAATGAGACTGTTCCTATGAACTCCCAATTACTTATTACAAATTGCTCATGTTTTTCGCTTCAAGAAAGAAGATTTTACGTATTGAGCATGTCTGCAAAACGTATGATTATAGAATATATTACATAATTTTTCTCCATGTAATGTTTAGTCTATCTTTCCTTCATCGCACATTATAGAAATACTACTTATAATTCAATAATTAGTTTATTCTAGCAGTATCGAAGTAACTGAGATATTTATGGCAACCATATTGTTCAATTTTACGAAAATGTTTTAAATTTTTATTCTCATAATTCCTACTCGAGGCCTCAATCCGGTCTTAGCGCTTAGATACTGAGATAGGTTAAATACGCTTCTGCTTATACATCAATCACGCTTTCGAGATACGTAAACTCTTTGCCGTATTTATCCACAAAAATCCTCAAAATTTTATTAATTATCTCGTACATCTTTCAAATTAATCTGTGGATATTTTCGGTCACTCAATTTTATGCTTTAAATACGTCCGCCTCTTCTCCTAAGCGTCCCATTTAGGGCGTCTAAAGATGCTGCAGACTCGGGGGAAAATTAGGAGACTATCCCCAACTTAAAAATTTTTGTAACTCTTTCCCATTATCGAAGCAGATTTATAGGAAACATCTTCGGCTTAAATAACGGAAATGAAGAGTGTTTAATACTAATGCTTTTCGCACCTTTCTATGATTTTTAGTTATGCTCTGGTACGGATTCCAGAAATAATTGTGGGCGTAGCTGCCGTAGACTCCCCGTCCCTCCTCATCGGCACTGCATCTCATTCACTACATTCAACCAGAATTTAATGAAAAATTCTTCCCTAGGAGAAACGGACATGAAAAGTATGACGGGACCTGGACTCGAACCCAGGTCTCCCAATTTCTGTTCTCGCCGGATAGCTCAATGGATAGAGCAACCAACCGGCAGACTTTTTTCATGTCCTTTTCTCCTTAGGATTTTTCCTAGGTGCACTTCTTTACGTACAAAATCACCTCAACACTTTTCCTTGTGAAATGTTCTTCTTTTTGGCACGATAGCTCAATTGACTGGAGCAGTCACCCGGAAAGTGGAAGATCCGGGTTCGTGTCTCGGTCCTCGACTTTTTTCATGGCCGTTTTTCCTTGGGAGTATTCGTTGGCGTTCATGTTAGTGTGCAATATTTCCTTTCACTCTTTTCCTTGTTTTAAAAAAATCTTCTTTTCCGGAAATTTACCGATAATCTGGTTATTTATGCATTTGTAAGCCCTTACCTTTATTCTCTTTTTTAGTCATGCGCCCGAGAATATCGGTCTGTATGTGGAATCTTAAGCAGACGTCTGTTAACAGCGTCGGTTATGGAATATTCCGTTGTCTTGTCTCTGACGTCTCATGATTTCCCTACCCAAGTCCCTACTTCCCTGTCAACTTTAAATTTCGTTTCCAAGGAAACATTATTCCCACTTTTCATAAGAAAGCAGTCCCAATCTCAGTTAATCTCAAATTATATTTTTTCTATTTAGATTTACCTCCTTACCTATTGTGCGCGTTCTATCAGTCCCTTTCGCTATTTTTAAATTCTTGCTTGTCTTATAAAGGTATTTTATCTCCTCAACTTTTCAAACGACTCTAACAATATATATTCGTTCCCTATTCGCTTAGTATGGAAATCTTTTGTACGTAGTATTATTACTACTTTTTGTAGTTTGACCAATTTTTAACAGAAATAAATAAAATACAATAGTCCAGTAATTTCGATTATTAGGAAATCCACCCATCTGTAGTGATGCAAAATACATTTAATCTGCGGAATTGTAATTTTCGTGAAATTTACACAACGGAAAATCTGCAGAATGTATCGATTGAAGTCGATTGTGCAAATATCAGTATATTATGTTCAGTTCTGTTATAGTTACTTAGTTGCCTGTATGCTATGGTTTATTGCCTTTGTATTGTGAATTTTGTTTTTGAAACGTAATAGTATTGCAACCCCATCTTACATTGTCTCAGCAACCTCTCGTTGGTTATCTAAATTCTGGTGATGCTTTTCATATTTGATGGAGTCAAGACACATTTGATGGAACATCGTAATTATATAATAATAATTTTAATATAATAATAATTTTTTAATGGAAACCAGAGGATGTCAATAATAATAATTTTCGTTGGTGACTCACACAGCCATTCCCAAACTAGAAAAACCCGATTAGCAGGGGCTCGAACTCTGGACCTTGGGGTTGGAGTGCTAGTTATTGCGCCCTAACCACACTGTCCACTGATAATATTTATTAGCAACAATTGTTTGTGGACTATATTTATTTCTTTTCCTTTGTGAAATGCTTTTAATTTGCAAATTGCTTTAAAATCGGTAAAATATTAAATAAATCAGTTGTAATTACTTTTATTGTATAGAGAAACTTGCTTTCATTGGAATTGGGATAAAGGACTCTGGAGGAATAGCATCGTTGATCCATCTTCCATTCAGCAGCTAGTTCCCATCTAAATAATTTATCCCTTCACCAACTACATTCAACATCAACCCCTTCCAGTTCCGTCTCCCCATCCACTCCCGGCATTCCACTCTTCCCTCCAGCATTATCCCCTTTTTCATTCATTTCTTGTTTCTTCTCGTCCAACTCCCCATTACCCCTCTCAGCCTCCCCCTCATTCCCCCCTCCTCCATCCGTAATCTCCAACGCAGTTCCTTTCGTCTCTAAACCCGCAATATTTCTCTCTCTCTCTTTCTGTTCCGCAGCCACACCCCTCTCTTTGGCCGAGCCAAGATCAATGGGCCGTGGATCTCCAGCCCCCTACGTTGAGGTACGCGCCCCGCAATGCGCCTCATAACCGACCGAATCACGCCCAAACACTGCTCTCCCGCGGGAAAAAAACTTGGCCCGCGTAACAAGTAGAGGAATCGAAACATTTTTTATTGCCTCGGACCTTTTGCGGGATCGATCCTTGAAAGCCTTTAAATTCCACACACTGCCGTCTGAGAATGCATCAAACTTGTGGAGTGTCTCCCCGAAATGGATGGATTAAGTCTGAGGAATATGGATCGCCATGGCAGTCGTCGCTTGCTCATGATTTACCTCTTGAATGTATCTTCTTGTCGGAATTTGTCTTTAATTTACCCGCTACGTTATATCGTTGTTTGTGCTCGGCCACCTTGGTTGCAAGTCTGAATTGACGAATCAGGATCTGCAAAACAGGAACGCGAATAAAATAAAAGGGGATTATAAAATAAAATTAAATATAAATTACCTGAATCCTTAATTTTCCCTATTCAATGCCACTTCTTTAGTTTCTTGGTAACTTACCCTTTATACATCTTATATTATGTGTCTTTGGATGAGAAAATATGGCTTCTTAATTACTGTAGGTTAAAAAGGTATAAATTAATCCAGTGTGCTTACGTATAAGTATTTTAGCTCGTGAATGAAATCGACTTAAGTACGAAACGTTTGCTCACGTAAATATTGGGAATCACGAAATTTCTTCTAATTTTCGATGATGTCAAAGTAATTTCTTTCTTTTGCTACGTCTTAATATCAAATTACCAATTAAAGGAAATTAAGTTTGCGGAAAATAAAGAAACAAAACTTAAATACTATTAAGTTCTTGCAACGACTGTTCTTCTCATTGGGAGCGAACTTTGTACTTTAACGAAAGTAGATAAATGAACGGTATTATTTTCAAAGGCGAAATTCAATCTTTGATACTGTCACAAATTTCTTTAATTTCATCCCTCCCCGTGGAGGAAGAGAACATAGAGGAATCTTTTATGTTAGAATATGCCCGATCACTTCACATTGAAAGGAAAGAATTTTTTAATTAAGACAATATATTTTTCCCTTGTGTAGGAGAAAACGACTAGTTTCATTTCGTTCATAAGACGAACATAGTCGCATTCTCCTTTAGAGCAGAAAATATATTCAGTGGAAATTACGATTTTGTTTCCTTTTTAAGTATGGCAACGTTCCTTCAGGTCTAACTCGAGCATATCAGATTCACCTGATCAATTTCTTCGAATGAAATTAAGTACCATATATATATATATATATGAATCTATCAGAAACAGCTCTTCAAAATTGTCGGACAGACTTTGTTAGATTTTCGTGCTCAAATCGGATTTAAAGATAATGAGCTGAACTATCAAATGAGTGTTCTTTAAGGTTACTTTTAGTGAACAAATCGATCATTAAAATGCAACGATTGCGGTTCAACCAATCACAGACCCGTATTTTTGCGTTGTGTTTGTTATACACACTGAATGACATTCTGTGGGCCACATTTAAGTTACATGAAAATTAATTTAATCGGAATGTAAAATGAATCGCTTTCGCTAAACTCTAAATCGCGAATCGCTAAACAAATTTTAATTCTGTTAATTTAACCGTTTTTTTTCTCCCATCGTGAGTTAACTGTTCAGCCTTTTTATTTGCGGATATCGAAAAAGCATTTCCATTATTCAAACATGAGTACACCTTATTCTCATAGTCTACAGAAATAAGGCATTTTCGAATAAATATATTCATCTAAACGCAATCGTGGGTAGTACGGAGAGATATTTTCAAAATAATTTCACATCTATGGACTTAAATAATAATTATCTCATTGATTAATTTACGTTTCCAACTATTTAGGTTTTTCGGTTTGCTTTATTGTCGTTTTACTGTAACAGTTATATGTATATTTTACATTACGTTTGCCTTTATTACTCTCCTCTTTCTCTTTACAAGAATGTTTTCATGTTACGTTTTTACTATAAAGCCTAATGAAACTCCCAACGCGAAGTGGGCATGAATACGGTCTATTTCCGATTGCACGAAAATTGCGAAAGCATGAAATTTCTCTCCATTTATTCTATTCCTTTTTTCACTCTAAAAATCTTTTGTTTCGAAGTGGACCACTTCTGCTTCCACCATTAAAGCTTAAGCTGATTTGGAGTGAATAACCCTAACATACATTCGCTCGGCACTGGGAAGATGGTATAACTAGTGAAAGCGAACGGGACAGAATTTCATTCCACTGCTGCGGCGCCTTTTATCTTTGATTGTACTGGAGAAATGAAGAATGCAGCATCCAGAGCGGACGAGCTATTCATATCGAACCCGCTTCTCCGCTAGCAACTGGAATTTCTAACGAATATGGTTTCGATAACTCCATGATCCAAATTGAGGGAAAGTCAATTTCAGCTTTAAATTATTGAATACTGCGTTTTCGTCTAGAATATTGATTTTGGTGTGTTTGTGAACCTAATGGAAAAGATTAATGTGCTTCACCGATACTCTCCTAACCTACTCCTACTTCACCCTTCTACTCGTACTTCTCAACTTTCTTTTCTCCTGGTTATTTAAATAATGAATTTATGGAATATGACGATGGGTTAGATTCGTAGAAGAGGAGACTTTTAGTCTCAATATAGCCCAAGAAAATAAATTATTGGATCTACAGTGCATGCTATTGACTTCGTCATGGATTTTTATTTTTAATGTTATATTTTTAAAACTCTCCTTACTTCACTTTTTACTAATTTTTCACGATTTACAGTTAAAAATTGCGAAATTATTTTTAAATTTTTTTCTCTTTTTTAGTTGATTTATCGTTAAACCTTCGATAAATTATAAATTTAAGTCAAAGCCTCTGGTAATTTATTTTGGTACGAATGATCTTCTATTTTACTTTGATTTCATACATATATTTACAAAATGATATGATAATGGAGAAAGAAATCCTGAGATTGTGTATCACCAAGCCCCTGGAAATGCTGCAACCGATTTGACACTTCCCCTGTTTTCAGCTATTCCACATAACATCCAATTCGTTCATTTATTTGATTTACTATACAATTTATATATAGCAATAATTTATAGCAAATGAACGCTTGGTCAGGTGGTGGTTAAAGTATATTACATTATCGACTCCAACGATATTCAGAAGTTCTACAAACATGAATATCAAAAAATACAATAGTTTGTAGAATTCACTTCACAATCTACAATTTAAACAGCTGCAATTTACATATTAAACTACAACGAATACAAATACCCTATCTATGTTACAAACAAACATAATATTTCCTCAAAATCCTTCCATGTACTAATACAGAGTGCAGTACATAAAAACGTTGATCAACAGCTACAAAAAATGAAAAACAGCGCTATTCGATAGCTGTAATTATTCGTGGGAACTGCAACTATATTGAAATAAAATCAGCACCACTTCTTAATATTACTTTTTATGGAAGATTTTTCAGGATTCGTATTACATTCCTAATTGTCCGGACGCTGTTTTGGGATCGAATTTATTTCATACTTTTATTTTATTTCGTAGCATTTATTTAGTACTTCAAGGAATAAATTTGAGACCTCTTTGATAGAAATATTATTTTCTCTGTCTTCCTCAGAAGTGAATAAAGAAAACTTAGTAGTGACTATGTTTTGGAATTTCCATTTTGATATCAATAAAAATAAGTTGTACTCATGTTTTTTTGTGTCATTGATTACAAAGATAGCATCGTGTAACATCTTACCCCTTATATCGTTGATATCATTCTTAATTTTCGTTTTTCAGTTATTTTTAACCTCAACACGCAGTATATCTTACTTGTGCTCTCTTTCAAACATGTTCATTTATTCGAAAAACATAGAAAATTGCTTAGAATTTGATTACCCATTTATGGATACAAAATTATATCACAACAAAGTTCATTTCGCGGTTACCTTTGAAATCATTGCGCCACTTTAATATATTCGTATTAAAGGAAAGCGACTTAATAATTTCTATCGAAATGTTTAACACTATCGGTTTCGACAACATGTTTACATCTACTCGCACTTATCAATTATGTTAAATCTATTTGACTGGATAAAGAGGTGAAGTTTAATGGAAATATGTACTCTTCATCATAGCGTTCTGTTTACTGGAACGCGTAACTTTATACTGCTTATTTTTTACGGCACGAAGCCTGGAAATAGTGCTTCTTCTATCACTAGGCAGGAGCGTAAACGTTGGTGCGTTGATTGATTGCTGCTTTTTCATTACGTCCCGGGATAAGAGGCCAAAAAAATTCCGTGAGGTCATATAACGCTCCATCCTGTTATCGTGATGGATCGACTGGTCGCTTTTCCTAGCCTTAATTTTTATGAAGAAGCGACTATATGGGCTGCGAGGATAAGAGGCACAAAAGAGAAATGAACGGATTCGATAAATTGAGATACTGCGTTTGTTAGATGAATTCATCATCCTTTCGGTGGTACTACTTATCATCGAAGAATGGAGGTGACGGCGTGAGCGCTTAAATCAGTTGACATCAAGATTTTTCCTTTTTTGTTCGTGGAGAGTATTTTCTTCGTCTTCTTGGAGGCATTTCCGCCTGTTCTTTCGGATGATTTCTTCCCCTTACTCCTAAAGTCCTACCCAACTAATACTGCTGTTCTGATTAAAAATATGTCACGTTCTTACATCGTCTGTGCTTTACTATATTGAATTTTTGCCAGATTTCATGTACTCATCATTCCTCTCCTCATTCGTTTATACGAATTGTCTGTAAGTCTTTAATTTTTTTATATTTATCATCATCATTATTTTTCATTCCTCGTCTCACCTTGTCTTTTTTATTCTTATCTACATTAAAAGACTATATACTCGTATTCAATATTTTATTTATAAAATGAAAGATCCTCTACATTTTCTTAGGAAAATTGCTAATTTTCAAATAATTGTCATAGTGTGATTTCCATTAATAATATTTTACGTATTCATCTGTTTCTGATTTAATTTTAAACTATTGATAGCGAACTCTTAGTGAATCATAGCGGTTATATAAGGGTAAATACTGATTATTCTAGCAGTGCATACATTTATACACTATTGTTTTTAATTTACCCAACAGTTCATAGAATTTGTCTGTGTTCTTTCGTAATGGCTTATTTTATTGGTAGTGTCCACTATTTGTAATACGTATAATTTGTGTTTTAATTTTCTTTTGACCATCGTTTTATTTCCAGGTTATAAGGGGATTTTCTTTACTCTCTTTTAATTATAACTATCAGTAGGTTTGTGCACGTTTACCACACCCCATTTCCTTATGGGTGTTTTCCTGCTTAGGGTGCTTTTTTTAACTCCACTTAGGATTTTTCAGTCCCCAAATAAATTTTGATTCCTATAAATTTAATTACCTTTTTTTTAACTCCACTTAGGATTTTTCAATCCCCAAATAAATTTTGATTCCTATAAATTTAATTACCCATTATTATTGTGTATGTATTAAATCTAAATTGTATTGACGATGGGTTGAATGAAAGAGGAGACCTTATAGTCTTATTTTCGTCAAAATGAAGACGTTACTTATTTATGTTGCTTTTTTATCTGTTCATTTCGTTTGTCTATCTTTTGCATTGTCCTCCTTCTGCCCTTTTCCTTTGGCATTTTATTCGCATGTTCTGTATTCTCGATGTATTTTCATTCCAATCCTTCCATTAACTTCTCCATTCATTTATCAGCCACTTTTTTCGCAGATCTCTAATGTCCTCATTTCTTACCCTTTCCCGACGGGTCCTCCCAGCGTATTTTTCTTAATACGGTCATTTCTGAATTTTTTGTTTTGTTTGCTGACGCTGTTGAGTGCGTGAGAATGGCTCTTGTAATCGCCATATGTATTATTCCTTTTGATGAAAATCGCAGGAAGTTGTCTTCTTTCTGATTTCATCATTTGTTCCTTCAGTCATTCGTCTAGAAATCCATGTTCGGATAAATGGAGTATTAATTTTCATCCTTTTTTTAGTCTTGTAAAATTTACTATACCGTTCACTGTTTTCATACGTTTTATTGTTTTTAATGTCCTATTGTTTATTTCCTTAATGCTTTTTAAGTGATTTTTCTATTGGTAGGTACCTAATTAGTATTACTGTTAATATTATTAAGTTAGTTAGTTATTGGGTGTTAGTTAATTTTGTTACAGTACTGCTCAAACGGTTTCCATGTACAGTTTCCTTCACATCTTTTAGTTTTTACTATCAGTAGATTTGCTCTGGTTTTTCACTCCTCCCCTCTTTTTGGGTGTTTTCTTGCTGAAGATATATTTTTTCCTAAGATATTACCTAGGTTTTTTACATCCACTATTCCTCCTTGTGTTTTCCTCTATTTCTATTTTGAATTATTTATTTATAACTTTATTTAGATACCTGAAGACAGTTTACATGGAAGAAGAGACTTTTTACTCTGTCTCGACGTAATAAAGAGCTTTTAGATCTTATAATGCTTAATATCAAAGTTTTTACTTAACTTTCCCAACTCTAAAAAGTTGCACAGGAAAACGGTTAAGGGTGACTTTGCGCAAGATGGTGCGCACCCAGGAAAAATCCCAAGGAAGAATGGACTTGAAAAAAGTCTGACGGGACCGGGAATCGAACCCGGGTCTCCCAATTGCCGGTCGTGTGCTCTGTCTGTTGAGCACCCAGTTTGACGGTCCCGTCAGACTTTTTTCAAGTCCATTCTTCCTTGGGATCTAAAAAGTTGGTCTAACGACTACAAATCAACGCAATGTCGATAATCAAGACGGTGCCTTGATTTTATTGTTGCTATAATTATTCCAATTATTAGGATTCCAGCTTTTGAAAGCAATGCCATATATACTTTTATTATAAACTGATTCGTTTTCATAAACATTATGTCGTGGCATTACATTCTGCTTGAATGTGTTACATTAAGGGCAAAGAAATCCCTAAAAGGCGACGATGTTTATCGGGGTTTTGTCATGGATTTCGAATGTGTTTTCTGTTTGCGCTTACAGAAGGAAATATCTCAAAAAATCCGTTAATAAACTCCATAATAGATGGATTCATTATATGTCTGCGTTTGTGAGATATCGCTAATATAAAACATGCTAGGAGTAAGTCGCAACTAAGTTGCGTAATCTAGTGTCAAAATGCTATAATTGACAATTTTTGCGCTTCCAGTTCGGAAATTGGGAAAAATGTGGTATAACGCTTCCTAATTGATGATACGCACAAGTTAATTTGAGAGTGACGAAGTTTGTCTGAATTTAAAACCGGATGAATGGTAACCAGAACCGTTAACCAACGGTTGCGAAGTAGGAAAGCTTTCCTTACGTTTCACAGAGGTGAGGGTACATTGACGGAAAGGTAAAGTAATATTGATGGAGTAGAGATATATATGGACTTCGAAGGAAGGGAACGAGTTGAGGACCGAGGAATGGCGCTCTCCTCTTTTTTTTCGCAAAGAGAAAAGCGGCACACTTCGGGACCCTCTCTCCTTCAATGTTTATGGGGTAGAGAGCTCTTTCGGGTTACGATTTATTGCGAGATAGCGTTTTATAATTCGAATTCTTTTGAGGATCCCTCCCCTCAGGAATATTTGTCCTCTTATCTCATCTTTTCCCGTATTTCTTCTTCCATTCTACAGTCCGTGGAGGAATTCCCCATTTCTCCGTCTCTCGACGTCATGGAGGAAGTCGGGTGGAATGGTAGAGTCGCGGCTGTCAGAGAGTGGAAATTGTCTTTATTGCATTTACAGCACAGAGTCGTCCGTAAGCGGCGATTTCAATGGAAGTGGGAAATTACGCGTTGCTGGCTGCCTTCAAGTTCAGAAATGTCGTTAAATGGCCTTCTATTGCATTCTTCCCTGGAATGTGCGTGGTTTATAAAGGACGGAAATTTGATATTGCGGAATGTATCCTGCGCTATTACGTAGCTCATATCGTTCGTTTTTGGATGATTCATTTTAGTTTTTGGCACGAATGAGCGTAAGGCTTACTTGATTGAGTTACGTAATTTAAGACGATTTTCAAATTGGTTTTAAATCTAACAAAATAATGAACCATTTCCGGCAAGTTTCGGGTTTTTTCCACCTCGTCATCCAGCTCCCCTCTCTCCTCGATGCTTATGTTTCCTTCAAGTCTTGTTGCCTGTATGAAAGAACATAATTCGATGTTTGCAGTCATTTTTTGCTATATATATCAATCGTTGACTTATTATACTTTCAGAGAAAGAGGAGATATATGTACTTCTTTATTATTGACTTATCAATAATAAAAATATTTGCCACGAAAAGTGTACATCCTTCCTCTCTCGTTTCAACATTTCGGCTGCGTCCGTAGATTTTATAATGAATCTTTCATTTGATTTATTCTAATAATTCTCTTCTATATATAGGGCATCCGAACAGCCAAGTGGGAAACGCGTTCGACTTCAATGACAGCAGTCCCCGGCTCAGTTCTCGCTGGTGGCATAAGTTTGAAATTAACTTAGCTGTCGAAGCACTTTTAATAATACTAATAATTTAATAATACTACATTTAATAACACTTTTAATAATACTATTACTTTCTTCTATATCATTATAATCAATATGAAAAATATGATTTGAATGGAGCCATTTTCCGATCATACTTCTCTAATCCCTTCAAGTGTCAATACATCACATAATTACATCCTTATATTGATACAATTAAATGCATACATATATGACTTCACTCTCATGTAAACGTAAATTTAAACCGCTCAGCCGTCTCGTATATCAGGTAGATTTTATTTCAACGAATTAGAATTTATTTCCAAATGTGCAAATCAATGAACAAGGGGATACAGTTAAATAACGTAGGCTAAGATAAAATTAAATTTAGCATCACTTTGCCAGAGATTTTTTTCGTCAGTGAGTAAATGCATCTCTCGCTCGACTCTTCAGAACATTCCTTTTCCGAGCTTAGATTCCGTCTTTCTGATTGGCCGTAAAATCGTCAATATCGTCTTCAAATCGTCTACTGGAATTTCAGGCAGTCGCCAGTCTTTGAGGCTACCCTCTGAAATCAGTGGCTCTTGGGTCAATTACCTCTTTTTTTCTTCCTCATTCGCGCACCATTTACCTCTCCATCACCGCCTCGGAGTCTCGGCTCTGATTTCTTTAAGGTTGGGGAACTCCTTACTTCCATAATTGCTTCCGATTCGAGTGCGATATCTGTTGCCAAATGCGTCCGAGTGCTCCGGACCAGACGACGTTATATTTTTCTTCGTTCAAGCCAGAGATTATCTTCGGTTCTTGCTTTCTCTTCGCATTGGGTACACATCGGCCTATGGGTTCCAATAAAGCTATGTTATATAGTAGTACCTTTGTAAGTATACGAGGGAGAAAGAATCTCTAAAAAGTAGATTAGAAAGCTTGATGAATGTAGTTATTTTGCATACAGTTTTTTGTATATTTTAGTTATTTAACTTGAAAATAAAATACTATACTACGCAGGAAGAGAAAGTAAATTGGAGAACTTCCAATACGTTTGTTTAATGTTTTTCATCCCCTTGGATACTGAATTCCTGCATGGCACTTCGTTCTTAGTTCTGGATCCAAGTCGTCTTTCGACAGAAGCAGTAGATTTTTTGATCGATCCAACTAAAGTACGTCATTTACTTTCTTATCCAGTGAAGCTATACGTCAAAGCAGATTCTGAAAATTAATTCTAAAATCAAATTTCTAGGGAAGAAGGTAAGAATAGCGACAAGCTTTCTCTTTACTGAATATTTCCCTTATTCTTATAAAGCTGAAAATTACTTTAAATTGTACGTGTTCACTCTGGACACCCGGCACATACGCACACAAAGTCTGGCAAAAGAAATAAATACACTCACTTTAAAAATTGTAGTAAAAGTTTTCATTTAACGACGGCTTGGCCTCTTCGCAGATAACATTGTTTAGCATTCGCAGTAGAATATAAGTAATAAAATACAGGTACCTTTAGGTCTATGAGATATGTAGATTTTTCTTACCAAGAATACTTCAGAAGAAAAATGAATAAATGAATTTTTCTTCAGGATGGAAACTACCTCGAGTTCGTGGCCGATTTAGTAAATTCTAAGACTACCTCCTATAATACTCACAGAGATAGCCATGACTTTATTGGTGTCATAGCTACAAAAACAGAAAATAAACAAATTGTATTTTCAGCGACAAGATTTATTTGAAGCAGTTAATTAGGATTATGATTTTCTAGGTGTTTCAATTCTATGACTTCTAGCATGAAATTAAATCACGCTTTGAAATGTATTTCATAGAAATCTATAGACAATAAGAATTATTTAATTGTATTTAAAATCTTTGATGATCGTAGAACGCTGGAAATGTGGCCAAAATAAATCCGTGGAACTTGAAAATATTGTTGATTGTAGTGGTGCCTTCTCACGAATCGTAAGGTATTGAAACAAAATATGAAATGATACCTAAGGAAGGTCGAATTGTTTATTATTTATTTGTTTTTTCCTCTTGAAGCAATTCACTCATCTCTGTAGAGTTCATAAAAAATGTCATGGTCAAAAATATTCATGATTACTAATTATCAGCCAAGAATAGATCATGTCTATTCTTCATTTCTACGATTTTTCTCCTTCAATTCCTCTTGAATCCTTCTCTTCCTCCGTTTCTCTCTACCCCATTTTTTAACAAATAGTACTTCCTTAAAGAATGTGCCGTTCGATTTATCTTTTTTTCAATGATTAATGTGTCTTGGCACCCTTAAATTCTCTCATTATTCGTCGCTCAGTCCGACCAATTTCTTCTTGTTCTTCAGCATTCCGTTTGATATTCTTCAATTCGATTCGATTCAATTCTATACATGGTAGAATCCATGCTTCGTTTACATGCGTCAACACACACTACACCGATCACTTTCCCATTATTTTCCTTCGTTTGCGTTCATATTGCTACATAGTACCTATATTCTTCTTGAAAATGTCTATTCTTGTTTTCTATCTCCACCCTTACCTTGTAAATATACTCATATTTATCTACTGTCATACTCCAACTACAGGAAAACGGTTAGGGGTGATTTTGCGCAAGATGGTGCGCACCCAGGAAAAATCCCAAGGAAGAATGGACTTGAAAAAAGTCTGACGGGACCGGGAAACGAAGTCCCGGTTCCCGGTCCCGTCAGTTCCCGGTCCCATCAGACTTTTTTGAAGTCCATTCTTCCTTGGAAAACTCCAACTACATCATTCGGGTAAGTTCATATCCTTATTCTGCATTAATGTCGCATTCGATTCGCCATAATCCATTTCAATTCTCTAAAGGATCCAAATTGAGCTGCAGGTTAACAGAGATTGATTATATCACAGTTGAATACGTTCTGAAGTCCCTCCTTCCCATGACTAATCTTGGAATAGAAATTCTCCGTCAGTTCATTTCTACGCGTATTCAGACTGCTGAGTTAATGTCGAAGTCCCCGTTTACGTTATTGATTTAGACGTCCCGTTTAAACATTCGCTATTTGCCTCTCTGGATATTATCATTCTGAATCGGCTTCCAAGAGCTTGGATAGTTTCTTGAGTAATGCTTAGAAGTGATCGTGTTCGCCTTCCGAGAGATATGTTTGCAGTTTATTTTATTTTTAACGAAAACTCTTCATTACTCTGTAAAAAGTAATCTCACATCGTAGGTTTGCTTCCTAATATCCAGATCGTTCGAGAAGTATGCGGTTGTTTCATTTAATTGGTTTAGGATGTTATTACCTCGAGTCAAACAATTATTCTTTTTGAAAATGTGAAAACGTAACATGTTTGTTAAATTATTCTTTCTAGGAGGAGATTTTTCCACGATAATTCTGTACAAAATATATATTTATTATCTTAATACTGAAACTACTGTCTGAAGATACCTTTCAATCTTCTTGTAAATATCTTGTTGCGAAATGTAACATATCGTCCACATAACTGTATTTTTATGATCAGTGTTCATTCATAAATGTAAAACCCGTCATCAATTTCTTAAAGTCTAACATAAGATAAAATTCAGTTTCGTGCTATATTTTGCAATTATAATTATCATGAATAGCAATTATAATTGCTGTTTAATTATATGAATTCGATAAATAACAAGATATATAAATGAAACAATGTATTGAATTAAGTGAATAAGAAATATAATTGCTGCAATTGAATTATTTTAATACACTTGTTTCAGCAATATTTTAATGAAACGCACAGTTATTCAAACCTTTTCTAAATATCGGCCTTTGAAGGTCTGTCTATGTCGTTGAACTTTTCATTTATCCTCGTAAAGTATATGCCGGCATAATCCAAGGTTATGGTTAGATTGCTTCACGTGGGGCATTCTCTCGTCAAAAGCCAAACTTATCCATCTCTATGAGATTGCCTTTCATCTGCAGACTCCAATTACTCGACGCATGTATGACCTCCGACCTAGCTAGTGGAGTGACTACAGCTGCAACTGACTCTAGCCACGATTTTCATCAACTTTTCTCATTTCTCATAAAATCATCCGTTCGACAGAAAAATGTTCATTTTAGACTCCAACCGATCATAAAAGACGCAGTGGTTAACTAATAACCCTTTAGATGAGATTTGCCCTGATTTTAAATCACACCTAAGTTACTTAATTACAAGTATAGCCTCTTTGTCTCTATGCTTTACCAATTTTCATTCTAGGATTAACACGACACTAGAGCGTTTTCCTCGCCTGGAAGGGAAGTAACCTCATCTCCTAGATGAACTCTTAATCAAAACTCAGCTCCCGTCTTGTAGTTGCATTCTCCGCTGAATCTATTACTGGGAAGTTTGATATCCACTCATTATTCTCTCAAGATCCAAGTATTCCTGCATCATCCCTGAAGTCTTAGCGGTTATCCGTAATATCTCATGTTACAACTGCTACTCTATTAAACATCCTATATGGCTGTTGCTGAAAGCCAGATTGAGGACTCTTTACGCTTTTTCCAAGTTAACGATAAAGACTTTCTTGATGTTTTACATCGAAAGACGTCTTTAATACTAAAATGTCTGCCGATAGATGCCCTCAGCAGTGTTCATCATTCTTTTCTACTCAATCCTGTAAGATATTCTTCTCATCATCGACTCAATATTTATTTATTATATTGTATTCATTTTGCGTTTTAATTCACTTAAACTCGTTTTTGAAATGTGTTCGAAGCGTCTTCATATTTATTAGAGCATTCATAGCTTTCCCAATTTCTATTCCAGTGGTTTTCAATTTCAAATCAGATCCAATCATAGATAAGGGCATTTTATATTACAAATATGCATGTAAACCCCTTACAGAATAACTTTGGTTTTATTAGTTTCTATTTAAAACTTAAATATCTCTATTTCATCATACTATATTCATGCTCCATTAACTCCATTCCCTGATTTTGTTAATTTCCTTGTCAATAATACTGTTGTTTTTTATTTAAATAAAGGAGGACTATTTACTCTTTGTGAGGGCCCCGTTCTCTTGAAATTAGGCTGATGTGAATAAATCGTGGCACAGCGAACTCCCGATTATCTGTGGATGAATTATCCAGTTCGCGGATTATCCGTGCACGACCTTTTACTCTTCCTAGGTACTTAATGCATCATTTCTGAATAGTTCAAACAAAAAAAACAAGATTTTTCATGTTCTGATTGAAGCAGGACATACGCTAAACCTTAGGACTACAGCGACATTATAGTTGCTAAAAAAATCCGTGGTCGGGTGAATACCACGATAAATTAGTTCACGAAACAGTCGAAAATAACAGTCTATATCCGCAAATGGTATTACGTTGTATGTTTACGTAAATTATGGGCATAATAAAAGATGAAAGTGAAATTCTGGATTATCCAATTTTCTGGTTATTGGTGCATTCTCCACCCTCTTCAACCCGAATAGTCGAAAGTTCACTGTATTTAGAAAATGCGATGTACTATTTCAGCTGCATTTCATGGGATCACGTAGTTTAAATTTGATCAATAATTAGAAGGTAGATATTCGAATTACATCTTGGTCGTATAATTCCAGTTGAATGTGGCCACAATAAAGAAAATTCCATGAATACTGAATAAAACACAAGTATACGTCAAGCTGAATATCACCGAAACTCCAGTAGCGCAAGTGTATGGGGTTGAATCTTTCGTTCTTTACATTGATGGTACCCCCCTTTCGATATATAATTGGTCTTCAGCAACCCTCCATCCTTTTCTTATTCACCCCCATATTTTTCCCTTCCGCACATGCTGCTCCATTTGCTTTTCTCTCCCTCTCGCCTCTATTAAGCCCTCATTCTTCGCGTTGCGGCTCCGACCTGTTTGCATTTAGACGCGCTGGGGGTTCGACTCGAAAACCACTTTTGTTTGCACGCGTCTCCTAATTCGCTCTCACGAGTCCCATTCGAGAAACTTCTGGACAAGTTTTGAATTATTCTCGTTGAGGTCTGGGAAGGGAGCGGAATCGGCCAAGGATTAAACCGTTTGAGACCCTAACGAAGTAAGGAGGACCCGCCACCGAACCGTGCGGTACTCCCAAGTTCAACTTATACCTCCTCTGTCAGAGCCGTCTAAGATTCCTTTAACTCCCTTCGTCTTTCGTTCACTACTTCTAAGTCCCTTAGTAATACCTTCAACGTTCTTCAGATTTTGCTGTCGAGATGAGATCTCACCAGACTTTCTTTAATGTTTCTGGCCTCCGAGGATGATTTCTTTAGTTGTTTCGTGTTAATCCGAATTAAAATTTGTGTTTGATATTTTCCGTTTATATCAACTGATACTTTCCTTTGATGTGCGTATATAAAGTAATTGGTTATTGAGGCACTTTATTTCCTTTACAAGAAAGCTTCTTGCTCTTGACATGAAATCTTAAAATTATTTCCAAATTTAGTCCTTGCAAACTTTCCGCTGACAGTCTTTGGATAATGAAGAATTTCGTTTGTCATGAGATCCCATCTTCTCAAAGTCTCTAATTGCTACACGATTGTGCGAATTTTATTTCTGTACACCACGGAGCATAAAAGGCTCTGCCCCAAATCAAAGCTACAAACTTTCTAAGATTGGGTTTCCAGTATTGGGTTCCTTGTTCAGTAATAAGGGAAAAAATCGTCATATGTTGGATGAATTAAGGCGATTTACCTCTTGGTAATTACATTCAAGATAAGTTGGAAGAAGACCCGACTGTGTTTATATAGAGATTAATGATTCACTCATCATGGCGTGGGAGGAAAATAGTGAGGTAGTAAAACAAGAATGTAGTGTAGTGTGGGATACACCATACGACAGGTAAAGGCGACTGTTTCACCAAAAGGAACTCAAGGTGAAACGGCTCCTGTTCTAATTAAACAGACCGTAACAAAAAAGATTCACGAACAGAAATTGGGGAAAAAGGAAAACAATCGCGCTGACGTGTTCCTTCTTCAGTAAACTTGGTGTGCAAATTGAACCCAGTTTCATAAACCCAAACCAACAACCCAAATTCCAAAATGTAATAAACAAGCAAGTGCATATAAATTCCCAGAACGATTTTTTAATATTATCGGGAATACAAGTGAATACTCGGTTTAGAAGTATTTTTTCAAGTTGCAACTTCCAAATTCCAAAGGATGTTAAATTTGTATTCCAGAATTAGAGAGGGTGCCACATACATAGCAGTGAAATGAAGTAACCACATCATAATACATCCGCATAATATATGCGGAAAAGCACTTAAAAAACTCGGCTTCGTAAAGAGAATAGTCGGTCGGAGCGACGAAAATGTTCGCGAGCGTTGTTATTTTGCGTTAGTTAGACCTCATCTTGAGTATGCGTGTAGTGTATGGAACTCTGCCGATAAATATTGTATTCTAGAATTAGAAAAGCTGCAGCGAAAGGCGATACGTTTTGTGAAGAATTGCTACGACAATTCAGTGAGCGTCACTCAGATTCTTCAGGACGCAAGATGGGTATCTTTAGAAGTTAGAAGATTTCAACCAAGGATTAATTTACTGGATAAATTTATAGAAGGCACGTTCAGAGATGATTTAGCCGATATAATGCATTTACCATGTTACATAGGCCGTTCTGGTTCTGCGAGAAAGATCAGGGAAGTAGATGCTAGAACAAGTCGGTTGAAGAACTCATTTTTCCGGGAACGACACGCGAAAGAAATCGATCAGGGAAATAGAGTCATGGTGCATACACCACGCCGAAAGGCGGCTTGCAGGGTACTTACTTTGACATAAACATTAAACATGGCGTTTACAAAACAACCTACAAGTTTACGAAATATCCACAAGATGTTTTAGTGCAGAAAAAGAGCAATGTAAATGGATTATTAAATAAAATTAAAGAAAAAGAGCTCCACGTAAGAAACGTTGTTAAACTACCCCAAAATCCAAATGGTGTAATCCGCATGTGTAAGAAGGCACCAAATAGGTCCTATCAAATCGTTAGCTTTGTGAAATGAAACTTGAAACGACACAGCAATAAAAAATAACAGTATTGGCATACCTCTTAACAAGGTTAGAATCACTATCAATCTTCCAAAATTGCATTGTTATTTCGTTGCGTTTTTAACCATTAGTTTTATTCAGTGGTAAAGATAATCTCACATCTTTTAACGTGATATCAAAGTATCCTAAATCTTATGCAACCGAAGCGACACAATCGAGAGTTGTTCGACCAGTTCTATCAACTTCGTTTCCTCATCAATGGATCCGTATTTCCTATGTTTTGACCACTTTCACAGCTCAGTTGGTGTCGCTTTGGATCCATCAAGAAATTGCGGAAAAGTTTGTTTCATGCAACAATTATCCATCGATAGCTTTTCCGTCGTTCAGTCGGATGGAATACCTTGTCATGCTCTTAGCAACCGTTATATCAGCGTAGCTTGGCAACTGTTTTCAAAATCGAAGATACGAATTTTCGTTTATTTATAAAAAATGTCAACAAAAGTTAGTATTTTACATATTATATGTGTACTATCCTTTGATTATCGTGTGCTTGTCTTTTGATTCTGTCTGATCCTCTTCTCGCTGGAAGTAGACTGTGATAAATAAATGAAACGTTTTCGTTCATTCTCTCTTACAAACTTCTTTTCTTGCGATTTCGGAGGAAGTTCATGCATCAACTAAACACTTCATTTCAGATTTTTTCGTAGTATTAATCTGGAAAAGAGCAAATAATCTTCTTAGGAGACTTTTTAGAATTTTGACATGTTTCAGGACTTTTATCGCAGTCGCTATATTGCTCCTGTCTGTTCTGCCATTAGTTTTCATTAAAGTTATATTCTGCCTTGGTTAATCAAGAATGCAATCAATAAATTTTAGATGTTTTGAGACGATATTTAGGAGTCGTTTTTAGGCTCAGCATTTGAGTTACTCTCTCGAAATTTACCATCGCATCACAATCCTGAAATGAGAAACCTGTAGCCTTTACCACAATTGCGGTATTTTTAAGCATTAATGTTCTTTTTTTTCAAATTTTCAAACTTGAATGTTAATAAAATTATTTGTCTCATTTGTCAACTCTTGTGAAATAAAATTGAAAGTATTCTCTTTACATTATGCTTTAACCATTTTTATTCACACAGTCACACATTGAAATTCTTTCGATTTTGCACTGTGTGAATAAAAAAAAACAATTCAACGCGAAGCAATGATTAACCTTGATGGTTTACGTGTTGTCTTCCTGTACAGCGATTTTTTCAAATCCGTGCTCTAACATTATTGAGACATTACATGGATTTTTTTTCAACCTGTGTAGTAGTATTTTTATTTAGTGCTTCGACAGCTGAGGTCATTCTGCACGTAAGCCCCCACCGGGAATCGAACCCGGAACCGCTTTCCCCGATGTCAAACGCGTTGTCCACTTGGCTATCCGAGAGCTAATTTACCTCTCCATTTATATCCTTTATTGTATACTATGATGTTCTTTTATTACAGCGCATGTAATTGGGGAAACCTATTTACGACTATAAAAAATTATATAACAATGATATGGAGAGTAACTTCAAAATAACAATTATAAAGTAAACCCCCGTTTGAGAAGATTCTCCGTTAATGTTTCAGGTATCACTTACATTCATTCCGTTCAACTCTAAGTGCAGTGGTATGTCGAGTATCATTTTACACTCAGGAAACCTTTGTGAATTTCGTCAGTTGATTTGTAGACCGTAAATTTTGCGGAAATGATCCGCCGTAAAGCAGGTCAACCCTTAATTATTTGCTGGGACGTCCTGAGGTCGACTAGGAAACAAGATCGCCGTTACTCTGATCATCGTTCCTTTGTTTGCCTTAGAAGATGGAAAGAAAACGCCCATGTGGTTGCAGTGCCCAAATGGTTTTCAGCCATTTTCTGGGACGGAAACTGTTTGGATAACCCATTTTCCGTGGGCATTGCGGGGCAATCTAGCAGAACATTGATATGGCGAAAAGGTCAAGAGAGAGGATCGACGTTTCCAGAATCTTTTCCTGTTGATATTTTGAATGAAGATTCATAGCTCTTTGTGATATTTTCGAAGTGTTTTCAAAGATAACAATTCTTTCCCTCTAACGTGTTTTCATGTTGGAAAACTTTCCGCGTTTTTCTTATTATTTCTCATTACTTGGGAGATTCTCGAGAAGAGGAAATGTCGGTTCGGTCATTCTTAGAATTAAGTTTTTCGGAAACTATGAAGACTAAAGAGTAAAAATGGATCAAGTTATCCGAGTTTTTTTTCTCGTAAAATATCATCTCATATTTACGTCGGTTTCTTCAATTCTTATCTTTAACTTATCAGAAAATTCCTTTTCTAAACATTTCATGTAGTAAATGTTCTTTGGCTTTGGTTCTTTCCAGCATTTCTTAATAAATGAAATGCTTTCAGTTTTCTTTCGGTGCAAAATATAGGAAATTTTGTTTCTCATTTCTTCATGAGTGTTTTGAGAGCTACTGACGTATGAGGGATGCTGAATTATCGCAGTTATCGTGGTCAATTCTCACGGTATACAGTGGAAAATGTTTGTCATTGGGTCATTTTCAAGCACTTTTTCTTCTCAAATTTAACATTAGACGTAAAAATCGCTTCATGCATACTAGCAGCAGTATTGTTAAAAGTGTTTCGGCAACTGAATTCATTTCGCACGTGCGCCTCCACAGAAAATCGAACCCCGGGCCTCATTCTCGAAAGGCGAACACGTAACCTACTTGGCTATCCGGTAGCCATTATGCTTAACAGCAAATAGAAATTAAATTTAGTTGGTGTGCTTCGAAACTAATTCACAATCTCAGTATATCGTGGGGTAAATTAATTTGGTAGTCACTAGCTTAATCTACTGCCATCTACCAGTTTGAACTCATTAATCAAATTACTTTCTTTTCATCAGAAATAAGCGTGATTTTTATTGTATGGCATTTTATGTCTGTAATTTTCTACTGCTAATACCGTTGAATTACTTAATTATAATAATTTTCAAACGTCGGAACGTTGATGACCATTTTTTGCTTGCTCTTATGCATTCGTTTGCTTAGTTTTGCATAAGCTTGCAACGTATCGTGATCCGCGCAGATTTTTCTCGTTCAATTCGTGTGTTTTCATGCTGAAAAATCAACATTTTACCGGAATCCGTTCTTCGCAAGGAGCACCGACTAAAGGTGGATGAAGCGCTGTCGATATGATTGCAGACAGATTGAGATGTAACAAAATGCGCGTGTAAGCGGATGCATTTGAAATTGAAATGAGTGGGGATCGGGGTAAGTTGCACGATCCTCGCTGTATCCAAAGGGTGAACGGCGTGATTGGTATGCATAAATGCATGAGAATAGCACCCTGTCGTTTACTTCTCGGACTTGAAGAGCTGAAATTCTCCGTCGAAATTCCTCCATTCGCATGCTTTCGATTATGACTTGGCGGGGAAATTGCTTTCCGTCCTGTTGCGTAAAACTATCCCGAATCTGGCGGCGTTGTACAATCCGACGCTCGGGGATCCATCTCAGTTGATGCCCGGCGGAGGCAAGGTCAGCGAGAAGCATATTGCGCTCTGCACTTTTCTGAAATGAGCGCTCTCGGAAGCTGAGCTTCGTTACGTAAAGCGAAATATGGCAAGTTTCGAAGCGCGGCAATATCTCGTACCTAACCTAAGTGATCTCAGAGCTGACCTTCTACGATGAATTTTAATGTTTTCCACATCCAGTCCGGGATTGAGATTCGCCCCAATTTCATGCAATCGCCTTTGATGAGGGGATTTGGATATGTGAATCGGGAACAAGTTTGTCGATAGATAGGTAGACCCTTTATTGGCGAGGTTAGGCCCAATTGGGCCTCTCTTCCACCTCGTATTTCGTTATATTATGTAAGGATATTATTTAAAAACGAAAATAAAGAGTATAGTAATTTATAGTGACATAGTGGGATGTATAAATAACTTTTCTACCTTTCGGTAGGTTCATGTGCCATAATATTCCCCAATCAACGCCATTTCTTTCTTTTCTCGGAAATATACCCCACCCTTCATCGGAAAACTTTTGTCTTTGTCTTCCCCTCTGCTTTTTCCCTTGTATTCTACCCTCAATTACATTCTTTATCATCCCTCTCCTCTCGATATTTGACTCACCCATTTCCTTTGTCGACGTTTAATTACTTCAATATAGCGGGATATAGCAATTTAAAGAGATACAGTGAGATATAGTGATTTTTTAAAGGAATTTTCTTGTAAGCGAAGATTGAGAAACTGCAAGAAGCACTCCTTACATATGGGGGGTATCCATACAGATATAAACCACTCCTTTATATATGGAGGGGTATAACGTATCAAAAATATTCAACCATCAGTGAGATCAGATATCTGATAAAGGCTATTCTTAATTACACACTGTTCGTCATTCAAGGAAATGGGTTAGATGACTTGGCACGATAAGTCGTGCATCTCGGAAAATTCCCATGGAGAAACGGACATGAAAAAAGTCTGACGGACTGACGGACGGAAAAAGTCGGACGGACCGGGACTCGAACCCGGGTCTCCCAATTGCCGGTCGGTTGCTCTATCCATTGAGCTATCCCGCCAGAACATTTCTCCATGCCGTTTGGGAGACTATGTAGGTATTGGGCGCGTGAGTTCGTCCTACTAAGCGGCATCGTTCACAGCCATGGCCTCTCCGAGGCACCAACCATACAAAGTGGACGTATCTTGAATATAATTACCAAGAGGCAAATCATGCATCATACGATTCATTTTTGCTCTTATCGCTGAAATGTAATGAATTTTTCATTATTTTCAATCATTTTCGTTGTTACCGCCACACCTCAATTGTTTGTAATCTTCTTAGCTTATACAGTCGATGTTTCATAGCTATGCAATAGGGCTTTCCGTATGAATAATTTTGTAAATAGTTTTCTGGCATCCATGCCTGTATTATTTGTTGTCAGAAATCGTTTTATCTTTTTCGTAATATTCCACTTAATACTTCTTTATTGCTACTTCTATCGTAGGGAATCTTCTTACCTAATTAGCAGTTTTTTTCGACTCCTTCGAGTGTGCACATTCCTGATTTTACCTTAAGATTTCAGCTGCCTCTCCTTCCCACAACTATTCGTATAAATCGAAATAACCCTTACTTTTGCATTTAAAATTATAATAACATTTTATCTTTTAACTTAATCAGTTTTTCGAATGTCTTTTTAAGAATTGTTTAAATTTATGCCATGATATTTTGTAAAACTTGAAATTTGTGTATTATTTTCGATATTTTTCTAGAAAATGCGCATCATTCATGAAAACCAACTCGTCTACAACAGACTCCTCAGATTGCCATCCGCAGGAATATTGCGGTGTATAGATACGTAATTTCTTAGAAATTTACGATTCTCTCGGTTATCTACCTAATGGCAAATGTCTCGACGAAAAAGCGCTTGCAAACAAAACTAAGTATTTTTCCTAGCGTTTTTATGTACCTAATAACGATGCTCGGTATGATTTCAATAGAAACAAGTAAAAATAGCTCAGTTTCAGGTTCTTCCTTGTGAATAAGCTTTACTAAACGTTATCCTTGACGACCTAGTGGACTATAAGTAGGGATGATGTATCACCAGCCATAAATCAGAGATAAACATCTCGGTCAAGGCACGAGAACAATGCCGTAAAAACAGCGAATTTCATTTTGCTTTCATCGAAATTACGTACTAAATGGATTAATGGAGTAGTTTCCAAGCTTTCGTGCTTATAAAGCGGCTTTCAATTGTTTTTATGAGATACCTTTGTTTACCTAGAGGAGGAGGACGTACGAATCCATAGAAACGGCATTCATATCTAGGTATCCTATCCCTATCCATTTTAGAGTCAGCTTTCTTCTATTTTAATTCTTGGATAGCTTCCTGAGATTCCTGTCTAGATATCTGATAATGACCACATGGTTCCATGTTTCCTTTATGTTGAGTTTGTTTGTAATAGCCTTGATTAAGCTCGTCGTGACCATATTTCAAATAGTACTTTTCGACTTTTGATCTTTGATATTGAAATAATAATTTGTTTTTAAGGAATCTACGGGGAGGGAAATGTCTAATACTTCATTGGGAAATATGTATTTTTTAGCAATAATTTACTTTACTGGTGAGGAGGAATAATCTTATAATCTTACGCGCTATTTTTTTCCGAAAGTATTCTCTGAGAAAATTCTCACCTCTGGAGATGAAGGCAAAATCCTGTTCGATTAAAAGCATATGGTTGAATGAATTTTTGGTTTTCTTTTGTAACTTTAATACATTTTTAATCTCATGTCGTCCGTAGTTGAGATTTATAAGTAATAGTGAAACGGTGGTTTAATAAATTTAATGGTTCAAGGGAAGACACTCTTGATTTTCACGTATAATATTGTTCTTCAATTAAAGAAATTCCTCCAAAATTATGGCCATCATTGCGGGAACGTGATGGACTATCGTTTATTAATGTAATAAGTTGACAAATATTCTGAAAATGTTTATTGCTAGAACATCTTAAGTTCTCTCGTGATGTACCATTAGTATGATGAAAGTTGTAAAGCTAAATATCCCGGATTTATTTTCTATGGCTTGATTGACGTAATTTTGTTTAAATGTCGATTAATATTTCATCCAATGAATTATTTAATATTTATTTGATTTTTTTACTAAAGCCAATGTCAGCGAGAAGCATATTGCGCTCTGCACTTTTCTGAAATGAGCGCTCTCGGAAGCTGAGCTTCGTTACGTAAAGCGAAATATGGCAAGTTTCGAAGCGCGGCAATATCTCGTACCTAACCTAAGTGATCTCAGAGCTGACCTTCTACGATGAATTTTAATGTTTTCCACATCCAGTCCGGGATTGAGATTCGCCCCAATTTCATGCAATCGCCTTTGATGAGGGGATTTGGATATGTGAATCGGGAACAAGTTTATGTCGATAGATAGGTAGACCCTTTATTGGCGAGGTTAGGCCCAATTGGGCCTCTCTTCCACCTCGTATTTCGTTATATTATGTAAGGATATTATTTAAAAACGAAAATAAAGAGTATAGTAATTTATAGTGACATAGTGGGATGTATAAATAACTTTTCTACCTTTCGGTAGGTTCATGTGCCATAATATTCCCCAATCAACGCCATTTCTTTCTTTTCTCGGAAATATACCCCACCCTTCATCGGAAAACTTTTGTCTTTGTCTTCCCCTCTGCTTTTTCCCTTGTATTCTACCCTCAATTACATTCTTTATCATCCCTCTCCTCTCGATATTTGACTCACCCATTTCCTTTGTCGACGTTTAATTACTTCAATATAGCGGGATGTAGCAATTTAAAGAGATACAGTGAGATATAGTGATTTTTTAAAGGAATTTTCTTGTAAGCGAAGATTGAGAAACTGCAAGAAGCACTCCTTACATATGGGGGGTATCCATACAGATATAAACCACTCCTTTATATATGGAGGGGTATAACGTATCAAAAATATTCAACCATCAGTGAGATCAGATATCTGATAAAGGCTATTCTTAATTACACACTGTTCGTCATCATCATCATTCAAGGAAATGGGTTAGATGACTTGGCACGATAAGTCGTGCATCTCGGAAAATTCCCATGGAGAAACGGACATGAAAAAAGTCTGACGGACTGACGGACGGAAAAAGTCGGACGGACCGGGACTCGAACCCGGGTCTCCCAATTGCCGGTCGGTTGCTCTATCCATTGAGCTATCCCGCCAGAACATTTCTCCATGCCGTTTGGGAGACTATGTAGGTATTGGGCGCGTGAGTTCGTCCTACTAAGCGGCATCGTTCACAGCCATGGCCTCTCCGAGGCACCAACCATACAAAGTGGACGTATCTTGAATATAATTACCAAGAGGCAAATCATGCATCATACGATTCATTTTTGCTCTTATCGCTGAAATGTAATGAATTTTTCATTATTTTCAATCATTTTCGTTGTTACCGCCACACCTCAATTGTTTGTAATCTTCTTAGCTTATACNGGCTCACGGAGAAAAATCTCATCTGAAGGCTGAAGATGACAAAAAATAGCATTCCTCCGCCATAAGCAACAAAATGCTATGGAGAGGGGGCAGAGGCGATTAGTTACAAGAATGCATGACCACACCCTAGGTCATGGTTGGCGAACCTTTTGGGCAAATATAAAGAAATGTCGTGCACTTGTGGTGCCAGAACATAGAGTGAGATACTGATAATATCTATTTTATTATGTCAATGATGGGATTAATATGTAATGTTTGGCGTCAATGATCATCAATAATTATCACTAATGAGCAGACTCCACATTCAATTATTCTGGGGCTTAATTTTTTAAGTGAATGATATATAATAAGGCTAGTATCATAAAAGTTCAGCGTGCCAATAATATTCTCTCTCGTGTCACTCTGGGCACCCGTGCCATGGTTCGCCACCCCTGCCCTAGGTTATCAAACTGGAACCGAACCGAAAATGAAACCGTAAACCGAGACGGGAAAAGTCATGTTTACGAGTTTCGGAGTGAAATCCGAGCCCGAATCGATTAAAATTCTCGAACCGGAACAGAAAACGGGAACCGTAATTTATTTCGACCCGAATTCGTTCGGTTCGCAACAGTTCCGTCTCTGAACGGTGAATAGAAAAATACTAAATATGTTTAACCACGTCTTACAACAAACTGAAAGTAATGCTTGAAATTTACATTAATCTTATATACAATTTTGATAATTATTTCTTCAGCACCGTAAGTTTTCTTCTAAAATGTTATCTAATGTTGATGGAAAAGGCTGTACACAACGAAATTCTAAAATCTAATGTAAATGAAAAAAGTTATTCACAATAACAGTAAAACGCATCGAAGTATTCCCTTCGAAAAGGTATGATTTTTTTCATGATATGGAGCGAAGGAAAAAGGACAGAACCGGTTCTACTTAGGCAGATGGTCGGAAACCGGCCGTATCGGTATCCGGAAATCGAAGTCGAGTTTCGGTTTTCGGGAAACGGAGAATTTTATAGTTCGATATTCGGATACTGATACGCTTTTATCGTAGGTTGATTCTTTGCTTGAAATTATTTTGAACTTCGAACTTTCATTTTGGTTCGAAGCTCGCTGCTGTCTGTATTATTACCTCTCGGATTCATCGGGTAGTTAAGTTGAAGTAACGCTAAGCTTCTAGTTGAGAGATTCCTTTCTCCACTCGAATTTCCTTGTTTTCCTGATTCATACACGTGTTTCATTAGCAGTTTAATTTCTCTCAGTTCGTATTTCAGCTCGAAAAGTCGTACGAGGTATAGTTTTGGTGCTATCTGGTGGGCAGTGATTTTTAGCGGTTTTTGATTTGCTACGCTAAACAAACTGCAACGCTGTTAGAGATTTATTCAGGAGCTCAGTTAAGTGAAGTTTTCTTTTCGCTGCCTTTTTCCGTCACCCTGAGTTGGTGCAACTTCTCGAAAATTACGGATTTGTGGCAAATAAAAACAATGTTTCTGTCAGCTGCTGCTGTAACAGTTAGATTTATTTTTCCTGCTTTTAAAATTCTTGGCATTTATAAAGTTTTTCTGAAAGTGATCTTTTCGTTCGCCAATTTAAGCAGAGCATTTTTGCGAAGAATTGAGAATAAATTAATTAGTAAATTAATTGTGTGTGAATTATATAATACTACGATTAGTATCTGCTTGGCAAAATACATGGTATCCAGGACGCTATCTGTATCATATATTTGTGACGACCAACCGTTTAGTTGCCAACGAGATTGTTTATTCAATGTTTGTTGAGTTACCTTTAAACCCTGCAAGCCACCAGTGACGTGTGGCAGGGAAGTATAATGAACAATATATCTTCGCTTTCCTGGACGAAAGGCATTCAAGGATATCTTGTTCACCGGCACTCTTCGCAACTGAGAACTATTTAGCAAAAAAGAAAATTACAAACTTGTGAGGTAGCTTCAGTCCTTATTCTGCGCCCAGTGATTCCTTAATATTTTTTAAAAGCAATAAATTACCATTGTTTTGATGCTCACCTTTAGAGAACTTCCGCATAAATGGATATTTTTGGCAAAGTCGTTTGAATAATATTTTCGGGAAATAAGCGATTTTAAAATCGTCAGAATTTATCATATTGTGCCTTCCAAATTTTCCCATACTTGTGCTTTATCTTAATTATTATATTTTCTATTTTCGATAAAACGAGTCCTTTTGGATGAGAACGAATCTCAAATTTCTCGGTTTCGTAAGGGCTGAACCATTAACATGAAGATAAGACCACAAATAAATCATATCCATTTGTCCATCAAACAAACTGATAGAGCAACCGACCGGCAATTGGGAGACCCGGGTTCGAGTCCCGGTTCCGTCAGACTTTTTAAATGTCCGTTTCTCCTTGGGAATTTTCCTTATCGTGCCAAGTACCTAAAACCCTTTCCTTGTTTGATATCCATTTGTAGTCTTAAGAAATGCGTAATTGTATATATTTTCTATTTTGAACAATTTATAGTCCGTATGGATGACAACGAATCTCGAATCACACGGATTACTCGTGAGCAGACCATTCACATGAAGATAAGACCGCAAAATCATTCATTTTTGTTTTGACTCCTAAGAAATGCTACATAGTGCGTACTTTCAATTTCAAAATTCTATCAATACCTCTATTACCATAGCAGCTAGTATGTTTATCGGAATCGTTGAAGAGCTCCTTTGGCATTTTACCCGATGTAAGGATACCGTTTGTGATCCTACTGTCCATAAGTACATTTCGAGAAGTTTTGCGGCGTGTGGCGGGGGCTGCAAACACCAATGACTACTATGAACTCCGAGTTGAAGTCGTATAAGTCATAGATAGGATTCACTTCGGAAAGTAAGTTTTCCAAATTTTCTTTGTCACTTGAAACTTTACCTATTTAAATTTTTTTAAGATTGCTATTTTATGAATAGTTGGCCCAGCTTCATTCATTTCCGCGATAGTTAGGCACCGTTTTGCTAAAGAGGCTCCGTTATACTGATCGAGGTTAAATTAGTACACGTATTAAAAAATCTCCAGCCAATTTCGATATGCTTTCGAAAATTGATGGAAATGGTTGGCATAGGCCAAAAAAGAAAGAACTTTAATAATTCTAACGTTATTGAATAACAATTTACTCCTATTCAAGAAATGGAAACTAATGGTTTCTTCCGTTATTCAGCACCTGAGTACGCTTGGGCACCAGGTCTGAAATCTTTTGCAAACGGGCCATCTGCAGCTCCAATTCGCACCTGGCTCACTACCCACGAGGTCCCTTCCAGAGGTTGCTGTGGACAACGCTGTTTGCGTGTCTTTGTATCGACTTCCTTTCCATTCTGCGACCCTCATTCAGTTGAAATAGAGAATGGTTTACTAGACCTTCTCACTTGTAATCGTGGTCAACATCGATTCAATTCATCAACCGTTTTTGTCTTTTCCCTTTGGAAATGAATTGTCTTAAATCCTCACTTAGTCTCCTTATGCTTTATTCGTAGTTGTTGTTTTTACAAGTATTAATTTTTGATGCCAGCAGGTGCACTTTTTAGAACAAACTTGTTGCTTTTATGTTGGATTGTGTGGTGGAAAGTTTGATTTCACCAAGCACCATTTAATTTATCGTCTTGCCGTTGTTTTGAGTACCCGCGTGGTTTCTTATACGTTATGACTTCTTTATGATAAAATCGATGGAATTAGCCGTGACTTTGTGTCTCCATAATATTAATGTTAAAAACAATTATGCTAAAGTTTTATAGAAATTGTTTACTGGCGAAAGGTTTCAGCTTTTAATAGCTATCGTGAGGCCACATGTACAAGGCACCTAATATGACAAGTCTTTGACATACTTTCATACAGGCGAGACTATTATGAGCTGTATGCAAATAATCCTAGCTGTCGAGGTACCAATAAAAGCAATACTAATTTTATTAGCTGATACCGTTCGCCAATAAATATTTTCTGTGAACATTTAGGATAGTTATTTTAATCTTTAATGCTCTTTATGTTTTTGTTGTTTTATGCTTACGTTTATTAGTCTACGAATGGCATGAACTTATTCTGGAATTAGGGGATCTGCATCTAACGAAAATACCTTTTAAATATTGCTATTGAGGAAAATAATTTCACTTTTCTAGCCAGCAATTCGGGGCTCTGAAACACCCCCTTCTGATTTGCATATACATGTGCGAGAGCCTTTTAAAGGTTTATTAATGAAACCCAAACATCAGTCTAACTTTCTCTGATAAGGTGAACCCTTCCTACTTGTCTTTTTTTTAGTTTCAAGTTGTACGTCGTCCTCTTACACCATCTTCGTCAGGTAGACGTCTTCCTGGGTGAAAAAATAGTGTAGCCAAGCGGGTGTACGTTTCGAAAATAACAACGTCTTTCCGATCGAAGAAAGGGCCACTCTTCCCGTCTTCTCGCTTAATTAAGTATTCAAAACCTCGCGAAGGAAACTCCAGGAGATAAAAAAAATGACGAACGAAAACGCGAGCGACGCAGCCTCCCGATGGAAAACCCGGACGATCTCGTAGCTCGTGGAGTCCCTTTTAGGCGCCAGACGCTGGCGCCGCCATGCGGCATTCCGACGCAACATCTCCACTCCGCGGGAATTGCAGATGAGTTGAATAAAGGGAGAGAGAGTACGAGAGAGAGAGAGGGCGAAGTCGAATGTGGCGCCTCCGTCGACGAACTGAACAGTTCGAGTCCGTCCTCGTAGAGTTAGGACGTACTGAAAAACGTTCGTATCCAAAGCAGCCTCTCAAAACCGGCGGGGGATTGGGGCGTTGGACGAAGTAGGTTTGGGACGAGGTCCCAGCCACCGAACCTGAGGGACCGGGTTCGAAAACCGTTCTCTGTTTCGAGTGTCGTCGACGATAGCGGTGCAGGAGTGGTATAAACTTAGTGAAACAGCCCTCACTGTGCTCCTCTGCCTCGCGACGATCGAAACAGGACCTGTCATTCCCAGTGAGATGTTCTCGACGTACGTCCGGAAGACTAGAAAGCGAACGGACGTGCATCGGCCCCGTTTTGCAACGTTAACGACGTCCCCGCTCGCGGCGACGAATTTCTCGGTGCGCATGGTATAAATAGAGGGGTCTCCCTCTTGTTAGAATGGAGGATTTTTTTACATGGTGGCTGTGATTAGAACGATGGGGCAGGAGTGCTTTGTTTAGTAGGGGATAAGCTGGAAAATACGTATTATTGTTCCAGGGAAGGAAATAGGGGAAAAACCTGCGCATCGGAAAAGGAAAGCGATAGCAACTCCCTCTTTTTTCTTCTCCGGGAAATTTTCGCGCGATCTATCTCACTCTCGGGGTGAGATAGTGGGGATGATTCGTACCTCGCGTGCCATACTATGCAACGGGAGGAAGGTCCCCTTTTGGTCATGGAACGGTGGTTGGGTCAAGAACCATGCCGTTCCCAAGGAGAAGCCATGTCGTGATAATCCGTCCGGATTGTGAGTTTCCCTTTTCCCACTGCGCGGTGAATAGCGAAAAGGGTGCTCGTTGACAACTTAAAGGGGTTTTGCCATGTGGTGCCCCGTGTTTCAATCGACCACCACGCCGCCTATGCGTCAGTGCGAAGGATTGCCCCTATAAAAGGGCGGTTTTTTAAACTCCCGCGCCCCCATCCGGTTAAAAAGGCTACACGAAAAGGGTCGCCATCCCAAATTTTAAATACCCCTCTCAACGCGCCCCTTCAGGGGAGAACGCATGCCCACTAGAGAGTTCATCCCTCTCCGCGACCCAACCATAGAAGAAAAGGGAAAATAAAAGGGAATCCCCTCCTTTATTCCCGTATTTTTCTACGCAACCCTCGTGGTACATCCCCCCTCCTGGAAGAACCCTTTTCCTTCCCCGTGGAGGGGGAAAGAGGGAGTGGGGGAGGGAGGAAGCCAGTATTGTGGAGGTATTGATTGACCCTCAGCCGTGTCTGCGTTTTAGTGGGGGACTGAGGCGAGGGGAAAGGGGTGGACTTCGGGGAAGGGGTGGGAAAAGGTGCGTGGGGGGAGATAGTGTGTGGTGTCTACGGCTTTTTTCGGTCCCGCCCCCTTGAACCCAGCGCCTTCGGGTGCAGCCGTACGTAAGGTGCGTGTCGGAAGAAGACCTCTGCGCACCCCTTCCCCTGTGCTGTCCGTCTGCTGCCTTGCGGAGGGGAGTCCTCCGTGGTCCCCCGAGCAGAAGGGGGCGTGTTTCGCCGCTTTAGCCGCGCGGTGATGCGTGTGCCCAAACACGGGATATTCACGACACCGAGGAGTGATGGGCCGCACTGAGTTGCGGTGGACGGCGCGGTGTCTCAGGGAGTGTGGGTGAGACTTTCACGCGGGGTCAAAGACCGCCGCCGGGCGTCGAACGAGCGACCTTCTGGTGTCGACTACCGGGAAGAGTTAAAATATCGCGCCATGGACGACTACGCCTTCGAACTGGAGGTGTTCGATGTGAGCGAGTCGGAGGAGGGCAAGGGGGCCTCGGGGGGCAGCGCCCCGCGACCGCCCCCGATGGACACCCTGGGCCTGCCCCCGCTGGCGCAGATGGAGGACGATTACGTGGGGCCTTCACACACCCCGACTCCGGCACCTACTCCCGCACCCTCCGCTCCTGCCTCCACGGCCTCCAACAACAACAACACCGCTCCACCCCCTAGACCGCCCAGGAGACCCAACACCTTCCGGGAGAGCCTCCTAACGGTGTTGGGGAAGTTGGTGTGGAGGGGGAGGGGAGGTGGGTCTGGTGGGGGAAGGGGTGGGGTGGAGGGAGAGGATGTTGGGGGTTGTGGGTGTGGGGGTGGAGGCGGTGGGGCAGGAAGAGGGAGAGGCAGGAGAGGGTGGAGACGTCGTGGGGACCGTCTCTTGAGGCTGAGGAGGCAGGAGGGAGGGGAGGAAAGCGAGGAGGAGGACGAGGAGGAGGCGGTGGAGGAAGGGGGAGGGGGAGGGTCACTTTCCGGACTGTCCAGATGCAGATCGGAAGGCGAAGGGTCTCAGTCACAAGGAGATTGCCTAAGAGGACTTTTTAGCCTTGGTGAGTTATATTCCTTGGAGTTCCTTTTGACCGCATTTCTACCAAGGAGGACAGAAGTTACCTTTCTAATTTACTCATGTTCAAAAGGTTTGGACTCCTGAGTGGCTCACTGCCCTAACCTCGATGGTGGCAAAGAAAAAATATATTAAACTCCGATTAATAACGGACTATGTTAGAGATGAGATAATCGTTCCTCGGTTCCATCATATGATGATGTATCCTAAAGGCGGGGAACTTAAGATCCTATCGGTCGATGCATTCGACCTGTTTATTTTTCATTAAAAAAGCACTTGAATAAATATTCTGTTTACGATTCGCTTATTACATGACGTGAAAATATTGAATATATTTTATCTGTTAATTTGGCGACTGAATTCATATCCCATCCACGATTTCGATCTAGAATTATTTAAATGTGGGCAAAACGCCGTTCAAGTGTGGTCGAATATTTTCATATACGGCCGAATGGTTTCAGAAGTCTCCTTTCATCTACATCTACATAAATACCCTGCAAGCCGCCTTTCGGCGTGTGGCAGGGGGTGTGAACACCAAGAGTAGAATTACCTCTTTAAATTATTGTTATCGCGTATCGTTCGAGGAAGAAATGAGTCCCTAAAACGACTCGTCCTCGCATCTATTGCTCTTATTTTACCCTCACTGTCGGATCGGCCGGTGTAGCAGGAGGGTAGCATAATACCAATTACGCCTTCCGAAAAGGTATTTCCTTTGAATTAATCTAACAATCGCAGTCTAGCTTCTGATCTCCTTTCTTTCAAGGACTCCCAACCTGCGTCTGAGAGCATTTGCGTTTTGGTTTCTTATGCGGCTGATGTTATCAGAGGCCATCCAATGAAAAAATGATCCCCTCACCCGGTATAGCCTGTGGCTCAAGAGATTGTCATGGAGATAACAAAATAGTGGTACAAGTTAATATCCCAAGGGAAATAGTCGTCGCAAAAAATCAGTGATTATTTATTACTTGAATGCACGTTCTTTGCCGATGGTTACTCGATTGATTGATTGTGCTCCATAAGCCATCCGTGAATTGAGTGACAGTTTTCTATTTAAATAATTATAAATTATGAAAAATAACGCAAGAATTCCGTATAAGAATATCTACTGACAATATTGCTTAATTGGGAATAAAAAGGTTTACTAAGAGGCAATGTCATATACATTTTGTTACCTTACATCCCTTACTTTTTACTGAAATTTTTTCTCTTTCTCATTGCTTTGTATCTCTGAAATATTATAAAATGTACCACTAAACTATATTCGTTACACATACTTTTCCGAAAGTTCGTTGCGTCGCTGATGTCATTGGTAAAATTATGGTATCTTCTTCAGGCCATTCAGCACTCAATCTCACTCATGAAAGCTATTTCTTGAACTTTCAGTTATCTCAGAATAAGCGATACTTATCTATCCTTTCACATCAAAATTGACCGATAAATCGTGCTACAACCGGGGTGAAATACACTCTTCTTGTATATAAGGAACGTATTGGTCGTGTGCATTATAGATCTTAAATTAAACAAATTATCCCTCCAACCGAAATTTTATTCATGATCGAATTCCTGTTTTGGCTCCAGCCAAGATGTTTGCATTCATGTAATCTTATGTATCAATACAGTTTCCCATAAGTGTCCCTGCTAACACAGTGTTCTTATATTCCCAGGGAGAAAAGGACGTGAAAAAAGTCTGACAGGACCGGGATTCGAACTCGGATCTTCCACTTTCCGGGTGACTGCTCTAGCCAATTGAGCTATCGTGCTAGAGGAATTAGGCATGCAGTTCGAGAGACTTTAATTGGCTAGAGCAGAAAGTGGAAGATCCGGGTTCGAATCCCGGTCATTTTAGATGTTTTAATGTCCGTTTCTCCTTGTGAATATTCTCAGGAACACACCTTAATATGCAAAGTTACCTTTCACCCTTTCCTCTTTTTGAGATAAGTATTAAATTCATCCTTGTTAATAGTATATTAACATTGGCTGCGACATGTATGTGAAAATATGAATGTCACCAGTATGCAAGATATTTTTGCTAGGAAGTTAAATGATCTCTTTATGAATAAAACAATACAAGCGGAGTCTATGTCTATGTGAGTAAACTGCGAGCCGCCTTTCGGCGTGTGGCAGTGGGTGCGTGCACCAGTCAGAGTTTATCTCTTAATTAATCAATAATCAATCTACTCCAAAAATACCTATCCTAAAATATGATTTGATGCTTTTCGTCGGATTATATAGCAAAAGCTTTCTCGGGTTATCACCCGGTTTTAAGTATTGGTAAATCCCGACGTTTCGGTAATTATCGCAGTAGCCAACATCAGGGTATCTGATTATTGATATTACCCTTATGATGGGTACTGAGATAGTTACCGAGGCGTCGGTATTTACCAATACTTTAAACCCGAGAAAGCTTTCGGAATCCTTATCCTATTTATATTCAGTTTAACCGCATCATTTCATACTTCTCTCCTCTTTGATAAATTTTCTCACATTTCGCAATTTTATTTCCTTCGCATTCTTTGAAAAGTTGATCCTGTGCAGTAAGCACTAAGCGCCCTTGTCTTTCAGTTCTATTGATGTAGGAAGTATCCATTTTTCTGCAAACTCCGCTGATCCACTGCTGATATTCCGAAAATTAGTTAATTGCCGTTCCCGACCATAATTATGCCAATTCTCCATATTGTAGCTTAATCATGGATAAATTGATGCTATTTTTATATCTATACATTGGCCTGTTTTACAGTAGCAAACAACTTTTTCCGATTTTCTTAAATTCACATATTATCATGAAATCTCCCAGTTAAAAATGAAATATACTTGCATCGTTAAATAACTCTTTTAAGCAACGTAAGGTTCCTTTTGTGCTGATATTTCTTTAAGCAATTCCTACTTACGCAATGTTCAGTCATTGTAAGTCTTTTAAAATTGATTTAAAATTAAAATTATTATCCAACAGGAGATCACTTGAAAATTACCATTCTTTGAAAGCACTCAGTTGAATAGTTTTGAAAGAGTACGGTCAATAGTTGCAGACCATTTCATTTCTTAACTTATTCCTCTGAATAGCGCATTACTTCCATCATAGTATGAAACATCAGCATAGCTGTGAACTCTATTATGAAACGTTTTCATTCCATTCAAGAATGTAGCGATTCAAATGCATATCGATGGTGATAGCGTAGGTTGGATTCCTGGTGAGATTCCCGTCTTCATTTAGAGGGGCCTAATATGATTAGAGTTCGCCTAAAATAGGTAAAATATTATTATTTTACTTCACTTCTACTGTACATTCGTGGTTAGTAAACTAACACCATTTTCTGTCAGCTAAACTCCGTACTATAATGGGAGTTTTGCTTAGTGATTGAATATGTGCCACGTGTGTTTCCAAAATTAGAATTTTCCTAGACCTATACCCTTTTTTCATTAATCGGAGGTTCTTTCATTGCGAAGCGGAACTTACATCACCTACTCCTGCGAAGACGAGGAATACATCCTTTGCCAACTCGGGCGTTTCTTATCTTGTTCGCCGTCTTCAGAGTATAACTCGAGAATTGCTGCCAATTTCCCGAACTCTTATGAAATCTGACGTCTCGAGAGTGAAGCCTCTTGGATTGCAAATACTTTCAGGATAGCGGCGACGGCTGAAACGCCATCTGATTACTATTGCGCAAATTAATTAGCCTCTCATCTCCCCGCGGGTATTTACTGCCGCAGACGACAGCGCGTAACTGATTAAGGAGGATTCATTTATCAGACTGACAAGCAAATGAGTTGTGTTTCCCAACCTTTCCTCTACAGGCTAAGTATAAAACTGAAGTTGGTCGGTGCACTGAACCACACTAAGATTAATTTATAGTCGAATTCGTTTAGAAAAATTATGTTGAAATTATTGCGGACCAAAATCCAAACAACCCGACCGCGATTCTGAGTGTGCCGTGGACCACAGTTGAAATTCCCTGTACCAAACCATACGTTAGTTCGTTGCAACCTGAATCCTAGTTAGGATAAGGGCACCCAAGAACAATAATAAGAATATTTATAACACGAGATTGAGACTACCAAGTCTCATCTTACATCTAACCCTTCCAAAGAGTCAACAGGAGTGAAAAAATTGACAGGACTTAAACCTAGGTCTCCCACTTTAAGAGTTGACTCTAATCTCTATGGAAGGGGTGTTTTATGTATATGATATGATATATATTTATTGCTTTCAACATTGAAAAAAATACGTAGATGAGATTTTACAAAATAAATAAACTGAAAGCTTTAGATTTACCTGTGCTGAGACAACCATCAGACAAAAATATACATGCGTTGCGGAAAAAAAAACTAAAAGCACAGAAATAACAACTTGACCAAATTATAAGGATAAGAAAGAACTGAACATGATAGGAAGATAATTAGATAGAAAATATACACAGTACAACTCAGAAAAATACTTATAATTCCCTGAATGATTTGGTATTTATCTTTACCGACACCTTCCATAGAGGAAGGTGCCGAAACGTCGATGGACTTCGATGCAGTGACCCGGCTGATATCCCGAGAGAACTTCCTTATAATTCCCTCATTTGCCAAAAACCATGACTTTGTGAGACTAAATAATTAAATAATTTTTATAATTTTTTATACTTGATATATTTCGAGGTAACACATTAAACATCTTAAGGCCCATATAAACAAAACATTTCCCCCATATAAACATATAAAATCCCCCCCCAAAACATAACAAACATATATAACGAATGTTTTGATGAGCTAGAAGAAACACAGCTGTATCGAAAAAAGTCAAAACTTACTTATATCGCTGATACTCGTTAGAACAGGCTACTTTTTCGCTTTTCTCATCAATATCTTTCCTCTACGAATCCAAAGGAAGGCATATTTCTTGGTTTTTTTCGCTTCTCTCGCTGAATTTAAAACCTTACGCCTACCAAAGCATAACGACTCATTAATATATCGGGAGATGTGGGATACCTTCGACGGTTAAATGAAGTGTAGAGAAATCCCTTTTGAGCCTTCGCTTAGCCAGTAAATTCTCCTGCAATTGCAAGCTGTTGAATCTGACATGTATGCTACCAAAGGTGCCATTAGACTTAGGTTTAGATTGGTAACAGTAGTCAATATCGTTTCCATTCAACTACATACATACATTGGTTGCTATTTTACACACTAACAGGGGCAAGTTATTTGCTAACATTCTTTGTACTAGGTCATCTGAGCGATCTAGAACTTCAGAGAGTTTCTTTTTCAGAGAAAGATTTTCAGTTATGAGAATCAATTTGCTCGCAACACTCTTTCAATTTTCTAGTCTGTTCCTCAATAATTTTAACACTGTCGTCAAATCTTTCATAAAGTAAATCGAATCACCTAGATTTCTCTCAGTCACTATTAGAACTCCCTTGATGTCACTTATTAGAGTAAATAAATCATCTAAGGATTTACCCTCAGATTCACTTCTACTCGCCAAAGTCACCCTATCAGAATGCAGACTCCTTCTATGTGAATTTTGACAGCCACTGCACTTCCATGATTGCTTGCTGCCTAAAATTACTTCTATATCTTCTTTACTCAAAGGATTCTCGAGGCAATGCCCATGAAAGCTCCTCCGAGATCCAGAGCAAGAGATATGTATGGCGTTGCGAATTGTCTTGCGGCATACAAAACACTGACTCATAATGTAATACAACTTCACACTACTATCACCAATAGCACTTCTTAACAAAACCTTCTTTGCATTAACTACAAAATCAACACTCTTTATGAAAGTAAGAAACTCTGTGCATAATCACAGGGGGCAACGCATGACCTTGATGAAGTCGCAGAGAGTGGAAAGACATCCGCACTCGACGACTCTATGTGCACGCTTTTGCATGCAAAGTCACCTTTTACCCTTCCCTTGTGAGTTAACACTACATTAACAGAACCAACTGGTTGCTTAGTGTTTAGGAAACTTGCCCGCAAATTGGGAAAACATATCAAAATTTTGTAAGGAATTCCGGTCAAAAGATAATGTGTATTAAAGAAGATAAAGCGCGTATTCAACGCAATACTAGAAGCATATGGTTAACTTAAATTCAGGTTCCTCATTATGAACGTTCTTATTGCACTCTCGTAGTGAGAAAATTTCCATGAAAACCTACCTATTTAAAAGTTACATTATTCCGCATCGGAGTAAGCAAATTACCTCAATTTTCGTCATTTTCTTTGGTGTTTGTTGTTTTAAGGATTAATTTGTGGTGACATTTTGCGTAACTCTAATAACGGAAGCTATAAAGAGTCGATAATCCTGTGGAGACTTCTTCAATTCTCGTGGTAAAACATTTTTCGAGCTGTAAAGCATATCAATTTTTCATCCTTGATAAAGGTTGTTTGCACTTCTCTCGCTCAAGTTTCTTCCCATGAGAGAATTCTTAATTTCTTTGTCATGTATTTTTCAAAGGCCAAAAGCTTTGACGTCTGATTGAACCGCATCCATCTCGCATAATATTAGCAAATAATCATTCCTCTCTTTGTGGTAGGATCTAAGAGATAAGCTCGTATTTGCTAAAAATGTTATCTTATGCTGGAAGAAATTGTGCATTATCTTTGAGGTCAAAGAAGCTTATTCTAAATCGTTATTTTCCTTGAATATGCAAATCCGGCGTTGTTATATACCTTTTGGATAGTTTTGGCGATTAACGGAGTGTTTTAATGGGTTTTTTGTCTGTAAGAGGAAAAGATGTTATGAAACTCAGTTGAATTTTTCTTGTAAGCCCTATAAAGAATTAATAAAAATGTTCATGTAATTAATCCATATTTTAAATTTGTACCATTACTTAAGTGATCTTATCTTAATACCTATCTTTCGGTAGGTCCATGTGCCCTAATATTCCCTATTCAAAGCCCTTCAGAGGATTAACCTCCGTGAAAGAATGATGTTTTCTGCATGGTATGTTTAAAACTATTTATCGGTTTCCTAGTATGTCTCACGCATGACGAAAAATGAAGATTTCGAATTACAAACTTGTGTGTGAGTGATATGGCTTAGTGATTCTTAACTGCTGTTCTACCGATCTCTGTCCGTGAATTAATTATAGTTATCCTCAGGTTGTGATGTTGCCTTATCCGAGAGACAGCGAAAGATTTCACTCTTAAGCTGATACATCACTGTGTGTGAGAAATTTACTGTTTTTGTGTATTATTTATAGGAGAGGACAATATGAGAATATATTAGGGGTCCGTGATCTCAGAAAGGATGGGAAAAATTGCTAGAGATTCAACTCCGTACAATTCCAATCCCATTCTTTAAAACTAATGATAGATTTATGTAGTTTATAAAAGTAGTTTTTATTATAACCATTAGTCTTGCGACGTCACGAACAAAGATTGAATTCAACTAACGTAAACATGTCTTTAAGTCACCGTAAACATATATTAATACTTCTGAATGTGACGTATGGTTATGGGTGAGATTTTTGTCACTATTTCATCAAGAGTCTCCCGTATTACGGTAGCTTAATGTGCCTTAAATTTCCTGTTGATCGCCCTTTCCTTGATAACATGCTCCACTATTTGTATCACCTAGCATATTTTGCCCATATCTTTTTCCATTCGTGCTATCTTCAATTACTTTCTTTTTACTTTACTACCCTCTCCTCTTAATGATTAACACGCCCATTTCCGTGCTTTTACTATCAACCCAATTTAATTTTTTAATTCTACGCCTCATAAGCGTTTCGGAAGCTTCAATCATTTGATATCCTTCCGTTCATAAGGTCCACATTTCACATCCAGCAGCAATGCACATGCAGCAGAATACTCTACCTGGAATTGAGCCAATCTTTTTCTGATTTCAAGGCTTTCTTCATCTTTTTATGTGTGTATTCCCTTTGCTTTATGAAAGCCCCTTCTGCTATTCTTTACTGTGAAAGTGTATGCATCTCAGAAGGGGTAATTTTATTTCTTTCGGATTTTTGGTATTCTTGCTCACTAATGGTTTCCCTATTTCGCGGTTCTCCTTAATCCACGGACATATTTGCTTCTCGGCTTCGGCTATCCGTTTTGGCGTGAGCTTACATAATAACCCGCCGAAGCCTTAATACTCATGAAATTCCTAAATGGATTAGCTGCCACTTCGTAAGAAAATAATGCTGGCACGTTGATGCCTTCTTCATCCGAAATACCTTTTCTCAAGTATATTATGTATCCTAAAGATTTTGGGAGATTATGCGATAAATCGCTCTATGTAACGAGTGATTCATTTCATTGGATCGAAATCTCTTCCTTTACTTATAATTGTCTGTTTAAATTGCAATATAACTTCACGAATACGAAGCCTCTTTGAAATTTATATGTAGAAAGAAGTTTTTCGTGGGTTGCGCGTTCGTCTTTGTTGGGAGCGGTTCCGGGTTCGATTATGTGTGGGAAATGACCGAAGTAGTCGAAGCACTTTCAGCAATAATTATAAGAAGATTTTCCAGGGAAAAATGACAAAATTTCGTTAGCACCAATGGCGCTTATTCTTTCTGTACTGGATTGACGTGTTACAATATCTCAGAAGTACGGACCATCTTTTCCAGAGTTCCACAATAGCCAGTTTATATGTGCTATCAACTACAAGAAACATCTCCTTGTAGAAATCCAGTTATTATGTCCCTTTTTCTAACCATCTAAAGGTTCGAAAGGTACTTGCCGAACAACGTATTAGGATGATAACTTTACAAAACTATGTCTTGATGAATGAATTATTTTTAATTTTTTGGTACAGGATTAAGGAAATTTTATTTTACATTTTATTACGTCATGGTCTTTTTCATGGCTGTGATGATACGGAAGCTTCTGAGGTATAAGTGATGCTGATTAATGGTAATAATTATGGTTTCTCCTTATGGAATATTGCGAATAATGTTACTAGTAGAGTGATTGTGCTTCATTTACTCGAACTTGTTCCGCTTATAGCATTCTGGCTCACGTAGGAGGGCAAACTACCTCACTCCTCACCTTGCTTAGTAAACCACACTACCTTCTCTTAGTAAACCACACTACCTTCTCTTAGTAAACCACACTACCTTCTCTTAGCTATTCATCGCTGATGGTAGAGGGGATAAGGTCCCAACCGTCCTTCGGGCTGAATACTTAACAACCTAGCAAAGCGCAGTCACTGAGAACAGTAACTCCCGCTAGTTGGAATTGTCTAACTTTTGGTTTTCTTGCAAACTAGGACTTTTTGGAGTTTAATTAAAAAATAATGTATTAGCACAGCCGTGTTTCTTTTCCTGATAGAAATTCCCAAAATGTTCAAGATATAATCTTATGAATCGTCTAAAGACGGGGTAATACATAGTAATCTTTGCTAATGCCATAACCTCTTTTAGCAACTCCACGGAAAAGCGGGCACGTAAAAAGTCGGTCAGGATCAAAACTCGAACCTGGATCTTGCTAAACCAGCGAACGGCTGTTCTTAGTTCTCGCCTTTCTCTTCTCAAATCCTCCTCCTCTTGAAGCTTTTTGGACTGACTTGAATTTATTCATCTGCTATTACAGGAAGTTGTTCACACGGGCAGATTTATAAAGTTGCCATAGATGGATTGACTATCATTTTTTTGTATACTCAACTTTAAACATCCATACTATTAGCGCCTTAACACTACTACAAATTAAAAGTGTCATTTTTATCGTAATGAACAAGGGCGCACCCAGAATTTTCGCTTGGGAGGGACTGAACGTAAGGGTTGTTAACCATAATCTCTAGAACTCCTTCCAAATTACGATGCAATTTAAATAATTGAATCTTATCATAATAAAGCATTGACGGTAAAGATATATATTAACCGTACAAATATTTGTTAACAAGACCCTTGAGAATTTGCTTCTGAACGAAATATTTGTAGCAAATTTGGGGGGGGGGGCCTTAAGCCCAACAGCCACCCCCCTGGGTGCGCACCTGGTATGAATGCATTCTAATTTTAGTAATCGTAATAACAGCTCGCTCCTCATCATATCACAGGCAAATGATTTTTTTCCTTTCCTTTTTCTTTCATTCCTTCCTAACATGTTATCAAACATCTCCCTCGCCCCCATCTAGATACGCCAATGGTATTACGTCTTGGATAAAAGCTGTGTGTTAATCTTCTTATTGGTAGAAGTTATCTTCATTTTCAGCAGGTGTTTGTTTAAGGATTAGAAATATCTCCCTCAACAAAAAGAGAAGAAAGACAATCTAGGTTGATTCCAACAGCTCGTAACTACGTTTTTATAACTCATCATTTTATGATTTCCTCTAATTTGATTGTGGATTAATTCTGTCCACTCCTAGACTTTCATTTCATTAAGTTTTGCCTCAAAACTCCTTTCTTCTAGTCAAATTTGAACACCGGTTTCTAAATTTTTTTCAAAATCCTAAGGCATCTGAATTTTTTCAGAAATTTCTTGTATGAATTCAGAGGATTAAGGCAGGTGCTTTCCATGACAACCCTTCCAGTTACGAAATCACGAGCGGTGCTCGTAACTCATCATCTTCCTCTCCTTACCGATCCTTGTCCACCGGAGATAAAAACAGCTTTGCCAAGAATAATAACAAAGGTTCCATGCTCTGGCGTCTCTTCAGCGCACTATCTCGTACAAGTATTCTAGACGGACTAATTGCTGTATTCGGAAGCGCCCCAGATGTTTATCCCTCTCGAATTTTGAATCGCGAACCTCAATCTCTGTGAATTTGGACCCACCCACTGGTAAATAATACGTGTATAGGAAGCTATACTGAGGTGACAACGTTAATTTTCCGAGAAATAAATGGCTCGAAACGGAAGTATTATTTTGAAAGGAAATCTCAAATTCTTGTGGAAGTTTAAAGATAATACTCAGCTGCAGGACCGGTTTCAGCTATCGCAAAAATTAGACTATTTATATTGTCATAAAAACTTAGGGTAGGCTGATAGATGGGTTTGAAATTTTTGAGAAACCGAAACAAATATGGATGCTAGTCCTTAGCTTTTCGCGAAAGCGTTTGTGGTGAATCTTATTTTTTATATAACGTAGCTCAATGTTTCGCAGCCAGTGTAAAGTGGTACAGTAGCGGAGCCTGAGCCGCGCCGTCCTATGGGTACATCGCACCCGGACGGTGGCATCTAAAGGGCGGCAACAGAAGCGAAGCTACTACTATTATAAATACAACAGCATCATTTGTTGTTTTCTGTGTGGTTCACTAGATAGTAGATTCCTAGATAGATTTAACTAGGCAGATTATGATACGAAATTAAAGATGAGCAAACCTTCAGAAGGAAGAATTATGGATAATTCAAGACAAAAAGGAAAAGAAAGGAATATTTGTGTAGTGGATTTAATTGAAGAATTTAAAAGAAGAAAGAAAGAATCTATAAAAGATTTCTGGTACCAAGAGTAAATCCTCTTCAGGTTTTGGAATATATCTTTACTAGATATTTGGTCGGAGTCTTTCCCAATTTGCAAATAGCTTTGCGTATGTTATTAACACTTCCGGAGACTGCTGAGATGCGGTAATTCTCGAAATTCAGTTGATCGTGAAACGATTGCGTTTATCAATTAGCAAAACAATTTGCCTCTCATGAGCACAGAGAATGAAATTTGTGATCGACCTGTTTTTGATGATATTCTACAAGATATCACAGTCGAGATATCTAAATGTACGTTTTTTAAGTTAAATGCTATCCTGTATTTTTTATTTGCCTCCATTCCCTTAATGCATGTTTACTAATGCTGCAGTACAAGTTTTATAGAAACGTTCATATATAATTGCGAAAATAATTTCTTACAAATCATATCGTTTTAATTTATGTGCTTTGCGATGATAATGATACTCGAAATTAATGTGAACTGTTAACTCACAATGTCAATTCACTATGCCAGCATACGGAATATGCATAGTGATGTTTTTTGACCAATTAAGCTGGGGAACGAAGTCATAAAAAACTGTTTTTTCAAAGTATTACAAAATAATTTTAACTGCAAATCAGGAAATGTATGGTTTGGTATTTAATTTGAAGGGATAGCAAATTGTGTTTGCACCCAGGCGGCAGATAGGCTAGGCGCGGCTTTGGGCGTAGCATTAGCTCGTGCTTTGCACAATTCCCAACGGTACAATGTTCTTCTAATTTTACATATGTTCTCTCTCGATTTCCCTTAAATTATTTTATCATTGATTAATTTGGAATTCTTGTTTGAAGTATTTAAAAATTTTACGTTCTAAGTATTCGTTAAATCCCCGATATTTACAAAAATTAAATTAGCAACCTCTCTCCTTAAAGTCTGAAACACGAGCGAACGGTAGGTGTACCGCGAATTTTGAGTTAATAAAGTATGGCCCAGAAGAAAAAGCTTGTTAATCTTTGATGTAGATATTGTGAAACAGAAATCTACTATTGTAACGATATCCTTATGTTTTAGTATCTATGTTTATTTTACTTTTATCAGTCAATGAATGTGGGCGATGACGATTCTGTGTATATAATTGAGATTATTATGTATATTTTATTTATATTCAGAGGCGTGGCGATAATTTAAGTCGCCTTTGGCGGCGTAGCTTCTGGAACACTGTTAAAATTAAAGCATTATGAGCTTGCGGTTTTAAAAAGGTTTTTGAAAGCAGAAAAACAATTTTTTGTTCGTATTCCTGTATATTGTAAAATTTTTCTTCTTACTCCTGTAAAAGAAAGATGGGTGGCGTCCGAACTTCGAATTTACTGTACATTGTTCTCATAATTCCTACATATTCTAATCTGTTTTACGGGGTAATCGAAAATTTTCTCCTTTTTTATCATTTATAGCACAAGGTTTCCATTTCAAAATTGATAATTGAACTTTACGAGACGAAGGAATCATCGGTCGATTTCGATAAATGACAACTTCCATTCTGGGCCACCCTGAGGAATCGCAATGTGCATTAGTGCCCCTGTATCTCCGCCCTCACTACTACGTATTTTTGAACGTCGTAGCCAGGGGGGTTTTTGGGGTTAACCCCCCCACAGAGCCAAAAATGGTCTTTAAAAATCGAGATAATGGGAGGTCAATTGTAATTGTTTAAATATTTACTATTACTCACGCCACTTGTGACTCGCAGGCAATATATTGTAATAATAATGATTAGTCCACCCTAATACTTGTATAATTCTCAACTAATGAAAACAAAAGAAGGGAAAAATGGAAAGGGGGAATATAAGTACCCCATAAGAACCATCCATATGCATCTGTATGTAAGTATAACTTTGATTTGTATCTTTTTTAAATTTAGGGCAGAAGTTTGCGTGTCTCAGGAATGTGGGCAATTTTCCGTTTACTCCATGGCTCAGGAATCCCCACCCACCAGAGACATCCTGGCTACGCCCCTGGAATTGACATGCGTAACCATACATTCTATTAAATAAAAGTCCATCCCCCTCTCTTTAAGGCTGAGTTCTAGCGAAAGCTCTATTGAGAAATGCAGAACTCTGCTTACGAACTGCATAATTTGAAGATGGTGCGCATATTTATCTCAAGATGATCCGCGCCGTACTTGTCGGAATCCGTCCTAAATCGCATTATTTACCCCTTACGTAATAATCCCATTTTCTCTCCGCCGTCCGTGACGTAAGCCCAGAGCGCCGCGTCTTTTTTCACGGCCCGAACCATTATATTTGCGAATTACGGTCGGATGAGTTTTGCATTCAGAATGGAGGAGAGAAGGGCATTGTGAGGAAACGTTGTCAGTCCTGCGTCACTGCCGTGGTAGGACGTGGTCCTTGTGAGGGCGGAAAGGTTAAGGGTTGGGATCCTAGCAATGGCTGCCTCGTTCGTCTACCCTTATCCTGGCAGGATCTTCAGCTGGGCGGTCGTAACGATGCTCAATTGTCTGTTCCGTCCCCCGTTTTAGAGGCCGTCTTCCTTCCTTTAGGCGCCTGTGTGGACTCAAGGAGAGGAATATTCACTATTCATCGCTTGACGATTTAATCCCATGAAAAAGTACTCCCTCTCGGGCAAGCTCGTAAAGAATGCGCTGATCTGATTTTGCTTACTTTGTGTCGACATTTTCCAGATTTACTTTTCTGTTTCCTTTCGAGGAGTCCTCATCTAGAGTTTGTATTAGACTCTCTCCATCACTTTTCAGAAATGTCGCCTCATTTCTTTTCGTACACATTTGAGTAATTTCTTCTAATATTTTGGTACCTTCACGAGCGAGCGACTACGCCGAATGATTTTTCGTTAAAGAAGATTATTCTTCCATCTTTTCGAGATTTGCTAATGAATACGGGTTCATGCGAGTATGGGGATCCTGCTGCCTACTCGGGAGTTTAATGCGGATTTTCGCCTATTTTAAAATAAATTAAAGACTTTTTCTACCGAAGGTAAAACATTGGATAATAATATGCGGTAGAACCACCGGTATTTCATACCGTTAGGCCCGCCCGTTTTTTTTTCAGTCAAGATAAAACATTGTTGTGGGTATCGTACAAGTTGGTCATCTTGGGCTGGGTTTTGATTGTCAGAAGGTGCCGGTGATGCGCAGAAAAGAAAATAGAAATTTTCTTGAATATTATTCTAAATACGATGGGTATGATGAGTATGAAAGGTCACAACTTTTACCAGTTCCACCAAGAGGTACCTCCTCTATTATTCTCATCGTCATGGAAACCTAACGCGAAATTAAGCCGGAAGGAATTGATAATTTTACTACATCGAAATATCCATGCGGTTTTTATAACGGTATATGTATGACACTCATGACGGAATGAATATTTGCGAATTAATGCGGAAAAATTAGATAAAGACTTAATAATAAAAATAAAGCAAGAAAGAGCTGCGAAGCTATTATAAACTGTAGTACTGCGGTTTATGTTCTAAAGGATGATCTTCCTGCCTTTACAAAGAAGACTGTATAGTGACTAACTATCTGTCGACATTTTCCTCCCAATAAAATACATAAAGGACGTGGTGGGAGAAAAGGTGGGGAAATTTCGCTTTTCTCTAAGCTTCTTTTCTGCGACTACCTAATTCCTTGTTTTGTATTACAGTGTTATTGAGGCCTTTGAGAGAATTGATATGTACTGTGGTGGTTGTATGCGCCTGCGCAAATGGGGTTGGCACTATTGGAACAGTTCAAGTCAGTTTGTTCAATGCCAAATCAATCTCATTGGTTCAAATCGTCCCTCTGAATTTAGCTTGTTTATCGACGTGGTTGTAAAGGCATCGGCGGAGTAAACTTTGTAAACAACTAACGATGAATAGAGTAAATAATTCTCGGGTCTCTCTTCATCGCTATCTTCCTCATAAATAAGAAATCTTATTTTTAGCTTCTCTCATTTCATGTTTTACCGAAAACAGGCACTTATAAAACCTTTGCTTAGGTTTTGGAATATAAATCCATCTGCTTTCAAAGTTTTTAATGCAAGGTAACGTAACAGCAGATTCAACTACTTTGGATTAATCCTTGTGATAATTTTGAATATGTTTAACAAATTAAAGATACAGCAAAGCAGAAAGAACTCGTCCTCGCATCTATTTCTCTTATTTTGCGCGCATTGTCGGATCAGCCGAAGAAGGGATCGCATAATGCCGATTACATCTTCCGCAAATATACTTTCTCTGAATTTAGCAAGCAATCGCAATCTAGCCCTTTTTCTTTCAAGGATTCCCAAACTGCATCTGAAAGCATTTACGTAACGCTTGCTAGTAAATGTAATGTAACGTGATCAAACTGTATGTTCAACTCTTTTAGATGGATCACTATGACAATTGTGAAAACGTTTGACAAATACAAAGACAGAAAAACAATTAACTTGTGGTCCGCGTAGTCTTAATAGGAATTGATGCGGCCCACTGGCGATAAAAAGTTAAACACTCCTATTCTGTATTTCTTTCCCGTCATTAAAAATGTTGAGACTTTGATCAGCTAACTGTTCTTAAATAAGCTTTATAGGAAGAAGTTAAAAGGACGTCCGTGCTTTGGTTGATCTGTTTAGTTTATTTTTATGGATGGGATTTAGTATATTTCTGTTTCCCGTCAGCATATGGGATTAATTTACACATTTAATTTAATTTTTCGCTGAGTTCCCTTTTTTGGTCTTCTGATTTTTATTATGGGAGTTTAAATTTTGGTAGATAAGTGTGGATTCCACACGGCGATGAAACATACCGTTTGATTTACTTAAAATTTTCTATTCCCGTAAGCTGGGGAAAAAGTAATTGTACGTCAACAGAGGAAATTGGTGGGTCAAATATTGCGAGGAGAGGGATCGCTAAAGAATGTGATTGAGAGAAGAATACAAGGGAAAAAGCAGAGTGGGAGACAAAGACAAAATTGTTAGATGACATAAAGGGTGGGATAAGTTACCAGGAAGCGAAAGAAATGGCACCACATGGTCATAATTGGTTAAGACACATGAACCTACCGAAAGGTAGAATACTCATGTTTGTAAGCTGGGAAAGATTTATTTTTTATTCATGGCATCTTTCATATCCTGGTTGTGATGTCACTTTCCTTGGGCTTGTAAATTGACCATTTCTTTTCTTATTCGAAATGTCTTACTCTTTTTTTACTGTAGTCTACGAGCGTTTTTAAAAATATCTTTCAGTTTCCTTGTCCAGTTAATCATATGTAGGTTATTTGGCTATAAATGGGTGGAGAAAAGTTCGAAAATGGTTGAATGAGATGGGACTACACCGTAAATTTTCTAGCTATATCCCTAAGAGTTGAGCTATAAGTCTAGTGGAATCATTAGGAACGTAACTATGCAAAGGACTGCGATTTTATCTATCATTCTGATTCGCATGATCATTTCCCATGTTTTCATGTGATAGCTTAATTATGCTTTGTGTTGTAACTGACACGATGTTGAAATTGGGTCAACTTCTATCGCGATACTATCGTTTTATGGATGCTTGTATGTATCTGGTGAACTGAGTTTGAGCAGTAAGAGGGCCGTAGTCAATTATGTACGTTGCGACTAAGTTAACTCAATTCTCAAGCCGATTGAATCGCTTCATTAGCTGAGATGATTGAGCTCTTCAGCATCATCATAATGTTTTGTTTTTAACGTTATAATCGAATCAGAGTAATTGCTAATGAAGCATTTCACGTTAAAAACATTTGTGTCAGAAATGGTCTCCGTTACATCTTTGCAGCTAATTTTCTTTAGATGGATATTTGCGTTGAATTAATTGGAGAATTCAGGAGGGTTGTGAAGGTGATGATTCCCCCCCTCCCTTTTGGTGACTTTGCACTGATAGCAATTCGCGTAGAATATTACAAGAAACTTGAGTTATAATCAGATTGTGAACATTTTCCATGATCACTATTAATTTACTATAATTATCACGAAATATTAGCATTTAAAAAGTTGATAGGAGATGAGTTCATAACAAAATTGTCCTAAGTCACACCCCCTTAGAAACTATCCTCCCTTGATAGTTTCTAGATCCCTTCATTGTGTTTAGATGTTTCATGTGAAGTTCCTTCCTTAAAAATCGAACGGCGTATTGCGTGGTGCGTAAGATTGAGGGGAGAGGAAATTCGATGCAACCCCTTCCACTCTTTTGCTCAATTACTTGTGATAACAGTTCACATGGGACTGCGGTAGTATAAAATTCCCTTTTGTCTCTATTCCAGATTTCGCAGGTTTCTTACGGGAGGCTTGGAGAAGCCGAGGGTTTGATAAGAAATTTCGGTATACCTTGATAGAATACTTTCTTATTTTGAAATAGCAGTAAATAGCTGTTAATGATTATAAATTCTCTATGTTCTCTATTCTCTATATAATTCTCTATTCTCTATCGGGTAACCCAACATTCTTCCCCTTTTTGAAATTTACGCGTCCTTTATGCATAGCGATTATAGCAAACGTATAAAATAAACCTCTTTAAATAAATTACGGTGCAATCTTTGTTGTAATGTTGGTTGAGAATAAAAGAGACGCGACACGGTAGTTCAGTGGTTAGAATACCTGCCCGGAAAGTGGGAGACCTGGGTTCGAGTCCCAGTCGTGTCGCTATTTTTCACACTTGTTATTCCTTTAGAATTCACGTCCACCAGTAAATATACGTTGAAAAATATATGTTCATAATTATTTTCCTCTTCAAGCAGTATAGTGAAGAAAACCATTTATAGTAACAATTGTGAAAGAATAGGTCTTAAGTATCAAACTACTGTCTTTTCTTATGAATATGCTTAAAGTTCTACTAAATCTCTTTATTTCTTGTCCATTTTGTTGATTTTATTTCTGTTCCATTTCATGCTTTTTTCCAGCAAAACCTCACCATCCATTCTCCTTTGTTGACTGTCTGAAAGGCAGTAAATCTATCCCGCATTAGTTATGTATGCAAAATAAATTTCCTCTCGCCTCAGGTTCTTATAAAGAAAACGCCATCTCTTTAACCGGAAGTGATTTAAACTTTTCACTCCCCTCCTGTTACAACTTTCTTCGAATAACCGATCCGATACGGTGTATTTTCGGACGTTTTTCCAGAAAAAGAGAATTGCTTATTTGTGGAATCCGGCGGAAGCTATTTCCTCTCTCAGGGCGACAAACTTTTAATTCGAGGACTCATTTCGCGAACCGTGAAATGCGCAAAGAATTCCACCTCCGGATATTTATCGTACGCGTTGAGAAGCAAAGATGACGCCCCGCCGGAAGTACTCAACGGCGCTATATTTGTACTCAACCATGGACCATATGAGACGTGCGTAAGTCACCGCGTGCCTAAACTTAAAAGTCATTCACAGTGAAAAAATATCTCAGTCGAAATCTTAGGTTAGGTAGAAAAAATCGGAGTTTTATCCCTCAGCGTAAATAATTGCACGTAGTATAAGAAAGTGAATTTAGTAGCTTTGCAGATTATCGTAAAATAAATGTTAGTTCGAAATATATAGATCGTCACCTGTTTGCTGAACCGTAATTTACTCCTTAACCATCTCCTGAGTGATAATTAATTCATGCGAATCAGTTATTTGCTTCAAAAATCATTCTTTCTATCTTTAATTCCTATTTCTCTTGATTTCGCCTCCTCGAAGCCAGTTTCTAATGTTACTACCTCATTCTTTTAGGTATATTTAATAATATGAGGTAATGAGTTAAGATACTAGAGATGGTTGAGTAGAAGAGAGTTTTGATTGAAATAATTCAACGTTGACGAGGAAATGTTTTATAATAATATTGAGAGGAGAGGGATTGCTGATGAATGTAATTGATGGTATAGTATAAGAGAAAAGGTAGAGGAGAAGACAAAGGTAAAAGATGTTAAATGACATAAAGGGTGGGGTTACCAGGAAGCAAAAGAAATGGCGTTGAGTAGGGAATATTAAGGCACTTGAACCTACTGGAAAGTACAACACCTATGTATGTAAATGGGAGGTGGGGCCTTTGAGTTCCAATTGAGTCGAATTCAATAAATCGGTATCGATCATTTTTGCATTTTTCTCTTTTTTCTTTTTAATCTTAATTGAGCAGTTTTATTTCTCAGAATTTATAAATTAAATTTTTAAAGTTCAACGGAATATATTTGTATGAAATAACGAAATAATAATATACGAAATAAATTTATATTTCTGTTTTGTCTTTCGAATTCACGCATTTATTCAAAATGTCTTATTGTTGTGTTTCATTAAAATTCTATCAAGCATCATTCATCGTGTTAATTGGATTGCTTTGTCATATCTTAATGTCCTCTAGGAGTTTCTCTTGTAACATTTCTTAGATGTTTCTATCAGTTGGTTTTCAAAGATTTTTCATTCTTCTTTCCTAATGAGTTTTCCCTCCTTAAAAGTTTCCCAAAATACCAGTTCTAATTTACGTTGCTCCCGGACGTCGATGGCGGTTATTTTCCCTGTAATTTTTGGATAGTCTTTTTAGTCATTCATCTGCCTGGAAATTTACTTGGGCTAAGATCAAATTTCTTTAACTTGGCAAGGTTAAGGACGTTTTACAGTTGTTCTCCATCCGAAAGAGCAAAGGATTTAGTAATCCCGAGGGTTCTGTGGAGTCAAGGGCTTAAGCTTCAAAATTGCGGAAAATTATTTTGAAGTCCTAAGAGGGTGGTTTTCGTAATAGGGAAGGAAACGGATGTAGAAGAGGTGGAGCGGTGTTTTGGGGACTTATTATTGGAGGACATAAAGAAGTTGATGGGAACGGCCCCTTGGTTGCTATGGGCGGAAGCGTCTCCACTTACATCTGTTTCCTTCCCACACGTTTAAAAGCTCGTTGAATTTAGCCCTGGGAATAATCCTCTTTATGAAATGTCTCCTCCTTTTCCTGCTCCTCTTACAAGAATTACTAAATCCGTCTTAAGGTTTACGTTTCATGATTTCTTTACAGTTGCTTTGACCTATTTGCCGAGTTTGAGGTCGGATTTCTAGATTATCCTTTGTAAGGCGTAAGAGATTTGGACGTGAATTTTCACCCAAAAGAAATTGGACATATTTTGAAGAGGGTTTCCTATTCGTGTGACATTTTATGTATAAAAGTGGAATAAGGGCTAAATTTCTGACGATTTGGATGCTCTCTTTGTGTACGATTAATTAACATTGATCGGGACTCTGATTTTGCGTTGGGGGCTATTTGCTCTTCTGGTCAATTGCGTGTGAATAATTTTATTCTCAGCGCTGCCTCTCCCTTTAAATATATTTGCATATTTTTATTAAATATTATAATTAGGTATATTCATTCTTAATATTATCAAAATAATCATCATAAATTATCATATATTATCAAAATAATCATAATTATCATATCAATCATTAAATTATCAAAATAATCATAAAATTATCAAACCTATCGAATTGATTTCTACTTAAAAACGGGTGCGGTGCCGGAGTGGTAAGCGTGATAGCGATCCGACCGCAAAGTCGCGGGTTCGAGTCCCGGCTAGATTTTTCCGGTTAGGTAATGGCTGTTTGTGTTCGTAAATAATAGTAATTATTATAATGAATATAGTTGGGATCTTCTTCCTATTTCCATTAAGAAAACTTATTATTATTTTGTTATTATTACTTTTATTATTTTTGTTATTATTATGATTATTAAAGACTGTCCGTAAACCGTCCGTACATTGGCAGATAGAAATGGCCTTTGAAGACAAACGGGAAATTCTGGTTTACCGATTTCTTGTATTTTCGTATGCGCAATTTGGAAACAAAGCTTCCATCTTCGAGGGTGTCCGTAAAAGGACTCAGTTCCACATAATCCACATTTATTACGTAAGAAAGATAAGAGTTATATTCATCCGAATATATTCTCTCGCTTTGGACAAGGGTGCTATGGGTTCGCCACCCCTGAGCTATGCGATTACAAATCTGATGCGGATGATCACCAGAAAGACCTAGTATCTCCTCTCAGATAATCTCAACAGGTGCTAATGTGTATGTGATTTAATTTCTATAACTTTAAAAGTTTTGCAATATTTTATAATTTTCGATTCATTAGCTTCCATCGATTTAATTATTTCTGTGAAACGGTAAGAGATAAATCGATCCTCGAATATTATACGCTTTCTGACATATGTGATGCTTTATTCTTTAACATAAAAATTTAAATTTAAAGGTTAATTGTAGGGAGACGCCAGCTTCAGTCTCGTCCCAAGAAAGACGACTATCGTTATTATTATATTATTTTCAGAGTCAGTTTTTGTCTCTCATAGTTCATTGGTTGCTGCAACGTTGACGTTTCGCTCTTAGCCTGTCTCTCGATGTATTTCTCTCAGTTAGAAGTAAGTGTGGCACATCAACCTTTGAGGCAACCCCATTATTCGCAGGCGAGAATCTTTTTCCCATCTCTAGAGGAATACCTGCGCCGTGGTTATTTCGTCCCGTCTTTGTTTATCCCTCGAACTCAGCAACCGAGTTTCACTTTCGCGTCAACAGATTGAGAAAAACAATACGCTATCTCTTGCAAGCGGCTGAAACATTGGCGAAAGATATATTTTTCTTGCCTGGGAAGAATGGGTTTCGATGACGAAAAGGAACAGTGGGCGTGGATGGGCAAATTGTTGCCAAATGTTCAGGCGATGCTGCATTGAGAAGAGCTTCAGCGGTTGGTAACCTTATTAAATGTCCCAGAGCAAAAACGTGCTTATAAATCCTAATGCAGTCTACTCCAAGTAAAATCCCATTAAGCTAAAGGAAAGGAGGAATATTATTGGCGAAATCCTATTACTTAGGTATTATGACAATTAGGTACTGATTCATTAAGCATTAATAATATTAGAAAAGATAAACGCGCTGTTCTTAAAGTTAATAACTCGGAGACAACCTTACAAAAACTTCTCACGATCCATTCGGCTAATAAAAGAGATGGAAGAAAGGGGCTTTAAGTGTGTTTGTTTTATTTCCTGAAACTCTTTGTAGTTTTTTATTAATTTTTATCGCATTTAAATTTAATTCGTAATCATTTAGCATTTTTATTTCTCAATTTTAATTCCTTTTTCAATTCATACGGATAGTCCAATTCAAGGGCTGGGGGATGGAGGTTTACCAAGCAACATTAATGTTTCCTCGAAAATCTTTAAAACCCTTCTTTTTGGTTTCACATCAAAATCTTGTAGCTCAGTGCGTAGCCGAATCTTAATTAATTATGTCTAAATTGTGTGGAATTTCTTCTTTGATATTTTTTGCTGTCAAGTCAAGCTGCTTTTCCTCTTAAAGCCTCATAATATGTTATTTCAAGGCCATTGACTTTTACGCAGCATTGCTTTCGTTAGATTGCAATAGGATTTTCTTATTTTACTATCTCGTTGTTAATTTGATGTATAATATTAATTCGATACGACTTGAGTAAAAAGTATCTAATGACTTTATTTCAATGTTTAATTAACTACTGAATTGTTGACAATTTTCCGATTTTGCAATCAATATGTAATTACATTTATTTATTATAAACAACGATCAACATCCTCAGTAATTTCTTAATAGCTTTTTTGGGAAGAAAACGAATTCATTGTTGTTTTAATTTGTTTTGTATGTTTAATTACTCCGACAACAAACCTTAATTAAGTGCTTTGTTAACAGAAATTCGAATGCACCTTCTCTTCGGCATGTCACGTGAATACCTGCTATTGTGCGAACATTTTGTTGCACATGATAATGATCAAGCTACACATGTTATTATAAAATAATTTATTTACTATATGCTTGTAGTACTAATATGTTAAATATACATGTAAAATTTTTAACACATGTGAATATAACAATCCACCACTTTGGAACGGTAACGAATTTGAAGCTTCAAATGATACTTGAGAAATGCGTTTCTATTAGACATAGGGTTAGAAATTTCATCGCAATGAAAATAACAGTTTGAATTGTTAGGAACTGAAATAAATATCCGATGAAATTTATAATTATGTTTAGATATCAATTGTAGATACTTATTTTATGTACCCTTTGATTTTAGATTAAGGAGTGAGAATTGCACCCCTTGTGAATGCTATCCCTTGCATGTAACGCCTTTGTTTCTAATCGATTCAGTGGAGGAGTGTATAATTTACGAAGCGTTTATCAGTAGATTCTTCTGCATTCAAATATTTCAGTTGCTATTACTCCGTCAACTCCATTCGGCTTAAACTTAAAGTTGTCGAGAGAAGATTATAAATTACTGAATCAAACTGCAGAATCTCTATTCTCAAACGTTTATGTAAGAGAATAAATGCTCTATCGTACGATTGTCAACCAAACCACAAAGGAACTTTCTTCGCTTGATAAGGGCGACCTCATAAAAGCCTACGAGAAAGTATGAGTCTTTTTTCCATTTATACTCGGCAGGTGAGTTAAAAACGCGTTAGAGATCCAGTTTCCGTTTCTGTGAATAGGTGTAGAGATAGCATAGCTTCGAGGTCCCATAGAACCCGTCAAAGGGTCACAAGGAAACAGTAAGAGTTGTTGACCTTCTTTCTAAAGCTTTCCTTCGCTTTCATAATGGCATAGAGCACTATTTTCTAGTCGTATAGAGGGCCTGTGTTATTGATGTCGGTTTTACGTCCTATTCGTTGTTTATGAAGAATATCTATATAATCGTTGTCCTCGTAGGCGTAGCTATTAAGTATGGTATTGCATCTATTGCAATTTAATTTTGTTTGGACAAACTTATTCGTACTATGTAAATATTATTTTTCTCTTAGAATATGTATCGTTAATATTATTTGTCTCTTACATCTAACTCCCTTAGTTATTATGTTGTTTTAATAATCTTGAGATAAAGCAATTGAATACTATGATTCAAATCAAATCAAAATATTAAAACATTAAAATGTAAAGATTTGTGTCGTTGGAAAGAAACTCCTTAGTTTTTCAAGTGGTTAATGGAGAAAAAAACCTTCCAAGGGCTCCCGATAGCGAAGCGGGCAACGGGTTTGACATCGCTTAAAGCGGTCCCGGGTTCGATTCCCGGTGGGGGCCTACGCGCGAAATGACCTAAGCTGTCGTAGCATTTTTGACAATACTATACTATAAAAAATTTCAATGCAGTAAAAAGTCCCAAACAGGAAGGGGAGCTAAAAAATGCGAAAAAGTGGAAAATGTAAAGGAAATGAAATATAACATCAGTTACAATACGTGCAGAATATTCGTGGTAGCAAATACTTAGATAGGTATTTGGCGGAATATGTTTTTTTTTTTTTTAAAGCTAGCCCTGTAGATCTCTCGAAATTATAAAGTGTATTCCTTAATTTGAAACTAGCAAGAATCATCGAATCCTTTTATAAGCATTAGTAGCCTCGGACACAAAAGTATTTTAATTACCCTCTTAGTTGAACGTACATGTTTTATTCACTTTACTTTCATTCCCTAGGACATATAGCACACTTTCCAAACTTATCAGCTTCAGCTCTCTTCATGCAGATGTATCCCCGAGAAATTACGTATGAAAAAGCAAGTGGGAGGCTTTATTTTCAGTTTAAATTGTCTGCCTGTTTTATCTTTCATTAACTGCTTCTGGCTCTCGTGTCAGTATTATATTTCAATCCTTATCCTTTCCTGCTCACGCACTTATTCATAGTACTTGCGTCAACATCTGCGGCTCTCCCTATTTTCCTCGCATTCTTATTGATAAAGGTAGCGTCAACGTTCTAAAATGAAGAGCTGTATGATTAGTTCGATACATCCACTTTGTGTTTGTAAATACGGGAGTTCTTCCGCGATATCGGTTTGCGTCATCGGCTCTCGTTTTTAGGACTCGCGAACTTCTCAGCACCCACATTAAAATAATCTTGGGAATGACCACTGGAAATAGACCTGCGGGGTGTGCCAGACGTTTTACAGCTCCATCTCAGGATGAGAGGGCATCCGTCCAACTTCTCTTCGCACTCCGATGAGTGTAGCTGTACTAAGCGATTTTTCCTCTCAGGAAATTCTGTTTTTACGTCGCTCTACTTCGTCTTTCTTCAGTGCTTGATGATAATCAAGGAATGGCATTTCTCGGGAAAGGCACGTACATCAAAACCAGGGAAGCATTTGGCTAATTGTCCAATTTCTTGCGGTCCAGTAGATTGTTTCCTGTCGATGTCTATGTAAATACTGCAAGCCGCCTTTCGGCGTATGGCAGGGGGTGGGTGCACCATGACTCTATTTCCCTAATCGATTACTTTCGTATATCGTTCGCGGAAAAATGAGTTCTTGAATCGATCGGTTCTAGCATCTATTTCCCTGATCTTCCTCGCATTATGGGAACGGCCTATGTAGCATGGTGAACGTATTATATCGGCTACATCATCTCTGAACTTGTTTTCTCTAAATTTATCCAGTGAATTAATCCTTTGTTTAATTCTTCTATATTCTAAAGATTCCCATCTTGCGTTCTGAAGAATCTGAGTGACGCTCACTGATTAATCGTAGCAATTCTTCACAAAACGTATCGCCTTTCGCTGCAGCTTTTCTAATTCTAGAATACAACACTTATCGGCAGGGTCCCATACACTACACGCATACTCAAGGTCTAACTAACGCAAAATAACATCGCTCGCAAACTTTTTCGTCGCTCCGACCAACTATTCTCTTAACGAAGTTTCTTGAGTGCTTTTCCGCATATATTATGCGGATGTATTATGATGTGGTTACTCCATTTTACTACTATGTATGTGACACCCTTTCTAATTCTGGAATACAAATTTAACATCCTTTGGAATTTGGAAGTTGCAACTTGAAAAATACTTCTAAACCGAGTCGATCACTTGTATTCCCGATAACATTAAAAAATCGTTCTGGGAATTTATATGCACTTACTTGTTAATTACATTTTGGAATTTGGATTGTTGGTTTGGTACTCTTCCCTCTTACTAAGGTAAGGTAATATTATGACACGATAAAAGTATGGGTACTCATGAAATTTACCTGAATACCTGCCCGTAAAGGGGAAGAACTGGTTTCGAGTACCAGTAATGTCGCTATTTTTCATACTTGTCAATACAACTTCATGGTGTACTACTTAAATTAATTTTCTGTATAAACTAGCTGACGATCTTTACTTTCGAGACTCAAATAAATTGTTTTAGGTAATCAGTAATTGAGTGCATGCTTTGGGATACATTATATTCATAGAACTATAAGCTTCATAAAGAGAATGTCTTGCAACATGGTTACCTTAATATTAGCAAATGTTTCTTCCTGGTCTTTATGGAATAGCCGCAGTTATGTTCATTAAGAGAATCTGCAGAGATAGATAAATGTATACGGGTAAGATTTGCTGTACATACTACCCCATCTTCTTGTAGTATTTGCCTTGCAATTTAAGCTCAGAATTGATTTGAAGTTCTTATCTTATCCTATCACGCATCAGACGTCTTTTTCAACTAAAAAGTTGTTCGATTAAAAAATTGAATTATTAATGAGTTTAGGACATGGAATTGTATTAAAATCAAACGATCTCCGCGTTTTCCAGACTTTAAAGTGTCATTTTCGCCATTCCTAATATTGTCTCAGCCCTCGAGATCTTTTTTCTAATCCCATTTCACTTGACTCGAAGCGTTTTCGAGAACGAGAGAAAGCTGTTGCCAATTCCAGCGAACAGCTCTTTCTATTCCTTTGTTTACCTTTTTCCACGTCCATCCATCTCAGTCCACTTAGCACCCTTTCTCCACCTCTTCCCCATTCTCTTTCTCTTTCACCTTTTTCCCCCTCTCCGAGGGATAAAAAACAACATTTTCTTATCTCTCAGATGTCTCCCTTTCCAGCCATCTACTTGAATTCCTGCACCTGCTTGGCAGTTTTTATCTTTCTCCATCTCCTCTTTCCATTTATCTATCTCTCCCCTGCTCCTTTCGTTCATTTTGTCTTTTCCTACCCACGCAGGAACCTTTCTTTCTGGTTTATCTCTCCATTTTTTTGCGGAGATGACCTCACTTTTGCACATCTGTCCCTAGGGTTGCCACCTTGCGGAAGGATCGCTCTGCGAGATTTTCCATCTTTCCGAAGTATTAAAATACAGCCTGTGAACCGTAGTCCCTTACAGCAGAAAAGCAATTGCCCTCCTGATTGGTCATTTTCTATAATCCACCTCGGTTGAAATTGCCAAGACAATCCACGGGAAATAATTGATGTGGAATTATCTTCTAAGGTTAATTTACTAGTTATATAAAACTATTGATTTGTCAATAAATTTTACGTAAGTTTTCTACTTTTCGGTAGGTTCTTGTGCCCTAATATTCCCTGCTCATCGCCATTTCCTTCACCTCCTGGTAACTTACCCCACCCCTTATGTCATCTAGCAACTTTTGTCTTTGTCTTTCAATTTGTTTTTTCCCTTGTATTCTACCCTGAATTAGATTCTTGTGCAATCCTTTTCCTTTCAGTATTTGACTTACCCATTTCTTCTGTCGACGTTTGATTGAAACCCTCTCCTCACCGACCATCTCTAGTACCTCTATGTTTGTTTTTCTGACCTAACTCACCCTTTCCATTCTACGCCATACCCACAGCTCGAATGTCTGTAATCTTTTGATACACTCCCATGGTTAGGTCCACGTTTCACACCCATAAAGCAAGGCATTCCACTCCAAGGATTTTAACAATCTTATCCTGAAACCTTTATCAAGATCTAGTCACAACACTCCTTGACTTCAGTCAATAAATTAAAACGTTATAATCGATATATCCAAGCGTGACTTCGTAGAACTCAACACACATCATAAAAGAAAGAATATTTCGTAATTTTCAAGGCTGACTTTTATTGACTAGTTTCGTCAACAAGTTGACATCTCCAGATCATGAGGTTCTCTATAAAAAAATTAGAACATCGAATCGAAGATACTTCTTTTTTGTTTGCTTTAATATAAGGCAATGTGTTTTACAAATTTGAGTTAATGGCGTGATTTTCTTTAATCAATCACTAAAATTCATATTTTGGATTATCGTTTCGTTATTCTGCAGGAAAAACTCAAGTTCGTAAGGTAATCACGGCCAAATATAAATTTACAGTCACAATTGGTCTCGAACATAATCCGTTCAAAGTCTTAATTCGCCGCCCAAATCGTTTGTCAACCGATCATCGGTTTACGGCTGATTATCGAAGAGTATTCAAGTCTCTCATCCGCTACTGTTCCGAGATATATTCTGAATTCTGCTGGAGTTTGCGGCTATATTTCCCGCGGGACTTGTCCCGTTCAATTCAATGTTTTCAAACGCGTGTGGTTCCTTCCGCTGCCCTTTTGAGTGAGTTATTGGATTTGGGATTAGTCTGCTGCGACCGAATGATCGCCAATCTTTTAAGAGTCGGGAGTGTAATTAGAGAGGATTTTATCCGCTGGGGGCGCGGCATTAATTTAAATCCATTGCAAGGATTTCACTTCCATATTTGTTATAAACCGAAGGAGCATTAACCTTCCCTGAGAATTCCCTTGTAATATAATAATAGAAGTTGGCTGGTGGGCTGTTTCTAAAGAAACATCTGTTTTGCTTTCTAAAGTCATGCGTATATGGAAAACTCATAAAGCTTCGAATGGTTGGGTTGAAATATTCATATTAGAAAATTGAAGCACGTGGACATCAGAGTGTTTAATATAAGTAGCGCAATCCTTCATATGTGGCAAAAAGGTATAAATAATTTTTGATTGTTCAGCGAGTTGATGGTTCACTGATGGTTGAGATAACTGCTGTTTATAGTACTCCATAAACCTTCAAAGTTATGCAAAAAGTTTAACTTTGAGTTTATAGAGTATTATAAAGAGAGGTTAACTCAACTATCGGTGACAACTTCCACTCTTGGCCTTATGAAAATAAGACTGAAAAGTTTGATTGAGAGAATTTTCATAAGCCCCGCTAATATTCCTGAGGAAGAATAGATTTATTATTTCGATTCGTTTGATTTTCCTGATGGATCTGCACTTTACTTCCTTTTTTATCTATTGTTTGTAAACAATTATATATGTTAATAAATTGACTTAGTAACGATAGCTCCGTTGGAAATATTTGATTCTTGGGTATCCGTTCTCTTGAGTGATGGGAATGGTTAAAACAGACTTCTCAACTTTCCAAACATTGGAGGTAGTTTTTGAAGCAGGGGCAGGTAATCGATGAGGCTGTCTGGAAAATAAGCAAATTTTCAGACTTATTCTTCCGTATTCTTTTGTCATCATCATTTAAAGTAGATCCGGGACTACGCTTTCTCATTCTTCACACTAAACCCCGTCGAGAGTAACTCGATTAAACATTTACGAGCAGAATTAGACTTTATAATGGCGACCTTCCGATTCATCTCTCGAAAGAAGGGTTCTCTAAATGGTCTCTATGGACCAGGGGTCGATGACATCAGGTCGATAGAGATATATGGGTCGGGAGGGGTCGATGGTCAATGATTCGCGACTTAAGGTTTCAAAGGTCTGGGTTTTGCCTTTCGGAGGAGGAAAGTTACGACCTCCCCGGAATGGAAATTCTCATGCGGCGTCCCAGGTCATTTCGCTTCATAAAAATCAAACCCTCTCCGCTCATTGTTTTATTTCTTCTCGAGGTTTTATGGACTGAGCGAATGGATCGTAAACTGCTTCGTCTCCAGGCTCCTTCATATACTTTTCGCGAGGTGCTTCTCTCGGAAGTATTGCCTTCGCTGTGTGAGGCAATTTTCGCAGTTTAAGAAAGATAAAGTGAAATCGATGTGTTCAGAAATTAATTCGAGGAAAGCCGTATCACAGAATAGAAAAAAACTGTACTTTTCCTACACTTTTTATTCTTTGCGACTGGCTTCGCTTGAGGAGTAGCATCGTCAGGAATTTGGTAGTACTAAAAGTGGTCCCGGGTTCGAGTCCCGGTGAGGGACCATGTGTGCGAATTAACCTCAGCTGTCGACGCACTGTTAACAAGGTACTACTCACTACTTCCTGTACTAGACGATGCTACTCTGTTAGCGAAACCGGTTGCAAGTAATAAAACGCGTGGAAAAAGTAGTTTTTTCTCTTCTGTCCAAGATAAGGTATTCTGAGTATATCTTTTATCAAATAACTATCTGAAAACATGAAATTCTGTCAATGATACATAAGTTTCAATTACGTTTGGTGTCAGAAGTCGTTTAAATAGCCTCCCACAAATTCTTACCTAAATACTATTAATAGTAATAGTGTAACAAAATATCTCTGACTCGCAATAGGACGGTTTAAATTTAATTTAGCAAATATAATGAATTCTAAGATCTTTATACGGTGTTACTTTAAGAGACTGTGGGGTTAGAAATGTTCTAAAGAATTGAATGACTTGCTTTATCATGTATCTTTAGTGTTCAACTACATTTATTTGCCGAAATACGTGGAATTCTTCATACAAATTTCATCAGACTTCACGGAACGCCTTTTTAAAATTAAATCCACTTTCCTGTGTATTAACCATAAAATTAGATTATATGCGTTTAAAAACACGTAATATTTTACCGCTTTACAACAATAGCGTCTAAAGTTTAGGGAAGCATTAGTGAAGAAGATAAAAGGCACTAAATAAAAATTAAATTTTGACCCATTGTAATAGTTGGAATTTTTTGATTCCTTTCTCTGCGGATGTCCTTTAATGGAAAGAATAGATGAAAAAGGACTTAGAATGTGTGTGAAAGTAAGGGTAGAGGAGTTCTCAAGGAGGAAAAACAGATGCCGCAGGATATCGATAAATATATTTAAAAAGACGGCTGATTTATGTATTATTAAGACTTGGGTGTAAATCAAAGACAAGAATAACCTGTGAACTTTTAGAAATTCAGATTTTTCGAAAACTGTTGGCAATAAATTGGGCAATATAAGAAGTGTGTAAAAACGTGTTAACGATGATATAGTAAGTTAGATCTTTGAGGAATGATAGAGATTGTTTATGAGGAGAGTGGTTGGTTACTAACTAAGTGGGTGGGATAGCTAAAGAATTAGACTACTGAAAAAGACATATAGTAGTTGTATTGTTAAAAGTGCTTCGACAGCTTACGTCATTTCGCACGTAGTTCCCCACCAGGAATCGAACCCGGGACCGCTTTCACCGAAAAAAGTCCTATTCTCAGTGGAATATTACCGAATAAGAACCGGAAATGTATTAGTGGATAAATCAATTACCAGAAGGAAAAGGAAAGCGCATTGATCTGAGAGATTTAAAACGTAGCTAAAACGTAGCTAAAACGAGGTAGAAAGACTGATATGAATAATAGTGATGACGTATTGATATCAATTACGTTTATTTATTTACGTAAATGAGACTTCTTGCGCGTAGAAGTTCGTTTATCAAACAGAAGTGCCTCGAGGATTTGCATTGCTAAGATTACTCTTTTTCGAAATAAAGATTAATGCTGAGAACGCGAGCGGCGTGTGTGGGGCGCAAAAGCGAAACAGCTGAACAGCGGAAAAGTTTTCGGCACAACAGGTTGATCGGTGAATCCCTAGTGCACCTTCTGCTGTTTTTCTTCTCCTATAAATCTCTCTTTAAATTTCTGGTTTGCCACTTTCCCTCTCCGCTCTCCTTGGTAATCTCCTCTTCCCTTATTTTTCAACCTGTCTTTTCTCCGTTTTCGTCTCTTTATCACCTCCCCTTCCTCAGCCCGTTCCTCGCCGTCACCTTCCCACCAATTCGCGGGCCGTTCCCTCGCTTACCACTTGCGCTCTCTCTCTCGATTGTTTGTGGCTGGTCCCTTCCCCAGGGAGACGTCATCCTTTCTTTCTCTTTTCTTAGGACTACGTGCTTCTTCTCATGATATCTTTCTCCTCTCACTTCATACCAAATGCGCTGAGGTGGAAGCCGAAAATTGAAATTATGTTGGTATTTTAAGGGGAGCGAATTACTTATATGGAAAATGGGTATGACGTTAATTTATGTCAACGTGGGTGCTAGAACCCCGGTCAATAGTGTTCTTCTAGGACTAGGAGACACAAAAAAACCTTTCTTATACGGAAAAATCCGAATGGCCGGGACTCGTACCCGGGTTGGAGAGTCTCTAACCACTCAGCTACCGCGTTAGGTAAATGATTGTTTGGATCATAAAAATGTCATGAAACTTTTATTTAGTTATTCCTAAGTTTGTGTAAAAGATATGTTGATGTCCGAAGTGAATTTGGATTTTTAAGCCAATCGCTTCTGTATCAATCGTCATTTCGTTGTTATTCTCATATTTACTTCGTTTAAACCGTAGCTGAGTTGTTTCCTTGGCAATGTTTTCGTAGAGGAGAATTATCTTTCTTTATAAATGTTCCGTGGCTGATCCAATTCCAGCCTCACCTTCGCTTTGCACGTATAATGGGCTGAAATGTGTTTGTTTTCTTAAGGATTTTATTTAAAGATGATTCTTTGTGTTGATGAAGATAAGGGTTGGAGGTCAAATTAGAGATTTAAAGAAATTTCAGCTTGAATTATCGTAGCTCCTTACCGTTATAAAATTAGAGTATCTCGCAATGTTATGCATTTGTGATTGCTCCAAATATTTCGGGTGCTTTAATGATGAATAAATTTTTCATTTAGCAAGACTTGGCAGTGTTGGTTGAATGCGTGTTTCTTAACTTTCATTTTCTATGGGTAATGGTGGGCAATAATTGGTTTGAGAGGGCTTATTAGCAGTGAAATTCTCACGAGACAAAGATCTACGACTAGCTGACTAACGAAAAATATCCCTATCTTTTAAGAGGTTCTATCTTTGCACACATCAATAAACAATTTTTTTTAAAAGATTTATTCTAATTTTCTTCATCCTTTTGAATCTTAATCTATAAATAAAAATGTGTTATTGTAGAATAGCATTGAAACTATTAATTTTTAAATTAAACATTTATATATTCAATATTTACTAATTTTTTTACCTCCTCAAGTTTGTGCATTGAAGAATTTTTCCTGAGGGTCTGACTGCTAAATTTAGCTTTACCGGAGGTTAGAAAACAGTTGATTTTCGCCACTGAATTTCTTCTAAGATTAAAAGTCGTGAATTTACAATAAAAGAATTTCGTTATAAAGAGGTAATGTCTTTAAGCGAGTGAACATTATGTCCTGCGAATTAAAGTAAATATTTAGGCACTTCTGTAATATGAAAATGTAACGTTGTAAAGTTCTTAAGAGGAACGTTAAATGACCGAAGGTTTTATCTTCTGTTAACATTTTAATTTCTCAAATTATAATAATTAGAAATT
>KZ309079.1:8667-19643 GCA_000376725.2 Ladona fulva | reverse complement strand
AGGAATTTCAGGAGAAATTCCTTTGCTTGTATTCTGGGGGTTTTTTCGAAAGGTTTTTTTTAAATAATGTGTTTTATTATCAGTATCTTATAGTTAGCAGAAATATAAAGGGGTAATGATAAAATCATTCTTTCTTTGAATTTAATTTTCTTTGAAAGTTTAGGCAATTTATTTATGTTTCGACTATCCCTCCATCATCAAATACGAAGATATAAATACCTCTTTTGCAACATTTTCGTGACTAAGCGTTTGATGTTGTTTTGATGAGTGATGAGAGATGAGTTTAATTAAGCAAATTCCATTTCCGCATCTCGCAAAACTCTTAATCACCATCCAATTACTATTTACTATTTGGGAAATACAATTTTGTTCTTGTTCTGAGAACAGTGTTTGTTGTTTCGCAGTGAACTCCAATGCGAAAGGTATCTTTCGGAGTAATGCTCTTTCTTTTGACCATTGTTTTGCCTAATTCGATGTTAATGTTGGGTTGGGTTTAATGCTCGGTTGAAACAAACTCAGAAGTCCTAGAGATATTTGAGGGAGGAGAGGCTTTTAATTTAATTAATTAAGGTCTAAAGAGGAAATGGATGGGTGAAATATTGAGAGGAGAGGGATTGTTAAGGAAAGTAATTGAGCATGGAATACAAGGGAAAAGACTGATGGGGATGCAAAAGTAAAAGTTGTTAGATGGCATAAATGCTGGGGTAGGTTACAAAGAGACAAGATAAATGTCATTGAACAAGGAATATTAAGGCACACGAACCTACCTTTTGGTGAATTCATGTGTACTTTACTTATGATTAAAATACACAAGTGTTCGGTAGGTTCATATGCCGTGATATTTTCTATTCGATGCCATTTCTTTTGTTTCTTGGTTATTTACACCACCTTTATTTCAACTAACATATTTGATCTTTGTCTACCGCTCTGACTGTTCTCATGCATTCTATTCTTAATTACGTATGATGAAAATAATACTGTCTAATCGTTTCTTGAACTTAACCGAGATAATCTGCGCATGATAATTTTATTTGATTAAATCTTCTTAAAATCGTCATCACGTCGAAAACCTTCCTAGATGAACTTCCTCGAAAGAAACAAAATTCGCTCTGAATGGGAAACGTGCGTGAATACCGATGTCTGCGAAGTTTGTAGCGTTATAAGAGATTCAAGATCTTACGGGATGAGGCAGATGGATTAATCCAAGAAGGCGGAAATGTAAGAAGGCAGTGACGTAATCGGTTTAGGAGTAACTATCGTGTAGGCCGGGAGTGTGTCAGCCTTTATTTCGTTTCCGACCTCAGGCCCGCGTTTTCTTATGTTCTCCACCCCTTTAATTCCTTAGACGCCCACTCGCACTTGAGCCAGAATCCTTTGGAATAAATAGAGCAGAGAGTTTCGGTAAAGGGTGGTCCTCTTCCACGTCTTAAGCTCATCTGTGTAACGCCCACTTGCGCCAATGCTAGTTTGATCCCTGTACGTTTCCAGTTGTAAACGATTATTATTCACGTAATTTGCTGCGTACTGGTATGTTAGAGGATGTTAAATTTAATGGAGAGGACAGATGTTTTAACAGCATTGATAATTTTATTGGGCAAGATTTTAAATAATAATAATAATAAAGGACTTTATTCAGGGCGAGATTGAGACTAACAAGTCTCTTCTTACATCTAACCCTTGAGAGGCGTGAACTGTAACTTTTACATGCTTGATATTCCAAACGATATTCGTTGAATAAAAGTTAGTAGGCAGACCTTAGCATTTCTCGTAGACACTTTCTAACAAACTGATATTTTTGGAATATTGCGAAATGTAAAAATTAAAAATGTTTTACCTAATATTTCGGCAGCGAGTCTTCAAAAGTGTTCATATTCTGATATGGTTTACTTTGATATTCGCAAGGATGTTCGAATAATGGGGTAGAAGTTACTCTCAATCGGATTGAATAGAACCAGTTTTAGTTGCTCCTGGAAATGCTAAAAAAATCACACAAGCATCTGTGCTACAAGAAATAGTCTCACCTTTTCTCTGAATAAAATTAACTTTCCATCAGTCGATGTTAGATTTTGATTTTGTCTCGTATTCGTCTCGTATCTCGAGTTGCGTATAAAATTAATACCGGTCACTTTTATTAATCTTAATAGGTAGCAGTAGTAACTAGAATTGTACTCATTACGTATGTATTATCTATATTTAGTTCAGTTCAGCTGTGGTATGATGTTACGATGAATTCGAATTATGCTTCGAAAATAGTAAAATGTATCTACGAATGCAGGACCTATGTAAAAGTAGTTGGCGAGGAATCTATTGTACAATACTTTCGTAGTGGAGAATAGGGAGACTTGAAGATGTTCTCAGTGAGGTATGAGGAGGCATGTCAGCCGAGGTGGCTGTGTCAGACTTCTTTCTTCCTCCTGAAAGAGATATAGGTGGTGTAACCAGTATTGGCATTCAGAGCACAAGGCGGGGTCAGAGCCTCAGGTGTAAGGGGAGATTTTCTCCCGTACGATAAATCTCGTGTGGTTTGAGGAGTTGGGTCTGATAGTTTGGTGGTTGGAAACACATGATGCTTTGATGTGCGGCTTGTCCGAGAAATAGATCGTCAGCAAATGGGAAATTTTGGGGAAAATCGGGACGGCGGAACAAATACTGTTTCTGTGATGATACAAGGTCTTGCTGGTTCTCCATTAACTTACGAAATACCTTCAAGTTCGGTGCGATCACGCACGGAGACAGTCCTGTTCTCTAAATGCGCATGACTATCCGGGATTTCGCCGGATTTGCAGTTGTAGATACCGGTAATGGAATTTTGGGGGAGTGTTCAGAAGATATAGGAAATATGGTAAATTTGAGACCACAGAAAATCGGGAAATGCGAAGTTTAGAATTTTTTCTTCACCAATATGGCTAGAGATGTAAAATGACTGTATTTAATATCATTTGAAGTATCAAATCGAGGTCTTAAGTATCAATCAACTGTTATTTTCAATCCTTGCTCGGAGACTGAATTATAAAAAGTACTTTTGATCGAATATTCTACTATTTAAACGATGAAATCAGGGTAAGATCTTTTCCTAGTATTTCTGCCTTTTAAGAAGAATGTTTCTGAGCAATATATTTGAATATTTTTTAGAAATTTACATTAATATTTGGTTTTTAAATTATAATTATTATCATCACATATGTTACAGGTGGACTAATAGTCCAGTGGTCACTATTTTACAATAATTACAGCACTACACTGTTCAGTTACACAAAATAATAGACGATGCTAATTTCAGCCACACAGCACCAATATAATGCGTTTATATGCGTACATAGATTTTCAGGGTACAAAAATACACCATCACTACAAATACATATCCCTACTACAAAAATACAGCATCACAAAAAATCCGTCACCCAACCCAAAAATACACCAATTCATTCAAAATATTTTTAGCACATTTCCACTATTTAAAATGCCAACATAATTCTATGCATAGCAATATTTTACAACTTATATCACTTACTATCATACAAATTTCTTCGTGGTTCCTGTCTTGATATATAGTATAATGGGATCATTTTTAACGCTTTTATAGTCTGAGAATGAATTTATCTTAGTTTATTTACGCAAAACTGTGAGTTAAAAATTTCACGTTTACCAGATTATAGAAAACTATGTTATATTCCGTTTTACTGTACCTGGAGTTAGAGGTCAGTACCTTTTCAAGGTTTTTTATTACTTCTTAATTACCGTTAAGTATCAACAATTTCCAGTTATTTTTTGGTCGATTTCAACTGACTTTCTCTAAATTCTTCTCGGATAGGCAATCGATTAATTTGCAGTTTCTCAACTTAACGTCTATCACCATCTTTCGAGATCATCTACCTCTTTGAAGATCGGTAATAGGCAATTCAATCCTTCCGTTGCATAATTATAATAATGCGATTTTATTAGGCCGAGACTATCAAGTATTTTCTTACATATAACCCTTCCTCATATGAAGCTTAAAAGCTTGAAAAAAGTGCAAAGAAGAAAACCATTTTGTGGGTTTAAAAAACAAAGTTAGAACTTACACTACAAAAATACACTACAACAGGAAAATACCCGACTTTATTCGGGTGAGATTGAGACTGCCAAGTCTCTTCTATCCTTCGTCATTTCGTTTAAGTTCAAAAATAAAAGCTTGAAAAAAGTGCAAAGAAGAAAACTATTTTGTGGGTTTAAAAAACAAAGTTAGAACTTACACTACAAAAATACACTACAACAGGAAAATACCCTAATAAAGGGGAGTTTAAAAAAACCTACGAAACCTACTGATAGTTAAGTAAGTCTTAAGGAAAAGACACGTTAAATCACAACTGGATCGGAATGGCCGTTTGGAACCATAGAAAATGTTGCGAAAAGTAGACTGAAGATTACTCCATGTATTTAAAAAAAAGACATAACTGTTAACAGGACATAAAACTTCCTAGAATAAATTCTATAAAAACATTTAGTGTGTAAACTTACTAAGTTTCTTTTCTTTGCGCTTTTTTTTCCTAGAATAATAATATGCATTTTTAATGGTAAATGAAAGATATTTAGCACAGAAATCATAATTTCATAGAACATTTTCTTGATGAATCATTTTCCAAACACCATGATTTTATGAAAATCATCAATTCTAAAATTATGTTCGTAATGACGATTCTGCTGAAATAATTTTAGGAATAAAAGAACCTTTATATTTCATAAAATGCAGAAGAAGATTTTCATGGTTTTCATGTTCCATTAATTTTAATAGATTTTGAGATAAGATTTCCTGTGTCTTTCACTCTTCATAACACTTTATGAAATTAGTAAAGCGTGTCTTCATGATACTTCATGATAATTCATGAAATGAGATTAATCCGGCTTTTTTGAACACTATTTTGGTACTTTAAATGAGTCGCTCCATCATTCAATTAAAAAGTAACTAATATNAGGTTATATCACACCTAAAAAAGCAAACATATAGATGGTTGTTGAACCTCATAATGTTACCGTTATCCCAAAAAGACAATATCATTCATCATGTTATATTCATTCGGTTATAATGGTGGTAGTCCCTCTAACACTTCTTCGGCCATTCTTAAATTTCAAGCCTCCTTCGATAACGTTGCGTCCAATGGTTCGAATCCTCACAAGTGGTCCTTGGTATTCTATCGCCCATCATCCTCCCTTTTATCATCTTCCCCGTAACACGTGCTCTCGGTGGCCCATCTTTCAGCCTCGTGATCTCCCCTTGCTGTCTTCCTTCCTTCCGCCTTAATCTGCTCCTTCTCTCTGCTTCAATATAATTCTCGCTCTCGGAATTCGGTCGTCAGCCGCTTTTCGCCAAGCTATTTCCACTGCTTGACCCATTTCTCGAGTATCTCTATGATACGTTACTCTTCGCCTCAAGCACCAAACGTTTCCTTTATAAGGCATCGCATTTAGTATGCGTAACCTTGCTAAGTGCATTTTATTCAACTGCAGGTTATATTGAAAGGAATGTTAAGTGTTTGTGTGTATTATCATATTAGTGTATTATGTCTCCAATTTGTCCATGTTTATGGTGACGCACAAATTAGCTGAGTTTATTGCTAGGAATCAAGTCCTTTTTTTTTTTCTTTCCAATCAATTTGAATCGTTTCGAATCGTTTTTTTATGATCGAAACTTATTTTCCTTTCTTTTAGTTCGCTCCGGTTCCGGACGATAACGAAAAATTTCGGGTCGATTCTGGTTCGCTCCGGTAGCCATCGTCGAACTGGTTTAAACCGGTTTTTAACGTTCCGAGCATCAAGGATCGTAATCCTTTTGAAAGTTTTTTATATATAGATTTTAAATATAACTATTTGAGTAAGTCTTAAAAGTAAAATGTTTCCGGTTTCGGTTAGATTCAAGAATTTTAATTCTTCGTTTCGGGATTTCGGTTTTCGTTCCGGCTGTATTAACCCTTAATTCCGGCGTGGCTTAGTTCCCGCTCGATGCCCTGGTTTACTGCTCCTATTTCACCAATGCATCTTCCTAGTTCGTTGATCTAGAAAATCTAGTGCGTCTGATACCTTAATAACATATTAAAAATGATCGATGCTGAAATTATCGTCATATCAAAATGGTCCTCGAGAAATTTTTGTAACATTTAGCTTCCATCTCATCGATCTTTTTTTATTAATTAGTATTTTTTGATCGTTTGTAGTTTTATGGAAGTGAATGTAAATTTTCTTCAAAAATTATGAATATACTGTTATGAGTAATTCTCTTTTCAAGTGAACTGAATAATTTCTAATTTGCATACTTGCTTTCATCGTAGTTGGCTTAATTAATCTTTAATCCTCCGCAAGCTACAAAAATAAGTATCTCCCGGTGGATAGCATATTTTCTCTCGCATTGAAATTCCGTTTCAGTGAAGTATTCAACGAAAGGCTTACTTGTATTAATTAACATACGGAATTCAAGAAGAATCCAAAATTTTATGCGGTATAAACCGCTTGCGTCGCGCCAGTTTCATTTGTATTCCGAATCAGATTATTTAAAAAGTCTTTATTTCCAGGAAATGAAAATCGCCTTCAGAAAAGATAGGTATGATGATGGAATAAATAAAAAAGTTCGAAAATCATGAAGCTTTTCCTTGAAGTTGATGAAAGAACTGCAGTTTTGAATTGCCTTGAAATTGGCCTCCGTAATAGAAATCGTATTATGAACTCTAAAAATGAGTTTAAGGCATTCATTTCGTTTGAAACTTCTTGAAATTCCGTCTCCTTCCGTATGCGTATGCTCGTACTCATTTCTAGATTCCCTTTACCATTCCGCTATCCTCAACTTCAACTGTAATTCTTAATGGAAAATTCTATGTCCCCATTGGGATGGACTTAGCGCATTTCCCGCTAATTTTTCGTCTTAAAGTATCCGTGACTCTTTATCCTAAGCACTACCTTTGGTAAGACCTATCCGTTATTCAACAAGTAAGTACTAATGTGTATCTGGGCAATTAAGGTTGAAATATATTTCATTTTGAGAGTTCGGAAGTTGTTCGAATTTCATTACTGTTGGCGGTATAAATGAAATGTTTTACATTTTTGAGGACTCATGGTAAAGATGTATTGAAGCAGCATGAATGAGATGGTATTTGGAGATTGCGATTGGTACTAGACGGAGTGATGAAACGGGGAAAGCTGGCCGAGTGTCATGTGTGAGATGCTGGAGAAAAAATATGTAAGCAGCTAAGAAAAAGAAAGGGAATGTACGGAAGAATCTATGGATGTCCTAGACGGAAGCTTCATGCAAGGTTAGGAAAGTATGAAATAGCACCGTGAAAACGTCCCAAATAGAACAGCGTTATTGGTGCGTTTGTAGTTTGCTGTAAAATTAATTGCAAGGACTGGAATGGCAATTTTGTATATGATGTATATACAAGTGTCATTCTATGTATATGTAAATTGCATTGTCCGGATTTGCCCGGACGAGGGTATGGGTGTTAGTATTCGTCGTTTGTGTCTGTGATCGTCAAAATTAAAACGGATACAATTGGTGGTTCCTGTTTCCGTTAAGTATTAGTGAAGTAGTGATTTTAAAAATGCTTCGAAAGCTAAGGTCATTTCGCTCGTAGGCCCCCACCGAGAATCGAACCCGGGCCAGCTTCCACCGAAGTCGAACGCCTTGCCCCCTTGGCTATCCGGAAGCCCCAATAATAATATATGAGGCTGAAAAAATATATATGTATGGGTGTATATCAAGGATTATTGTCACCATGACAACTCTTGATTTATAGTTAAAAAATCTGAAAGGAGAACTCCGATTGTTAACGTCATTAAGTTCCTTAATTTTGGATAGTCTTTCAGACTTGGGGCGAGACTTGTAGTCTTTTATTCGTTCCGCCATCACTCTGCGGTGTGTTCCATCAACAATTGTATATCGGTCAGTCCTCACCCTTTACATTGACGTCGCTTTGAAATCATGTCTGCCATTAAAGGAACATACTCTGGATTTGAGAGGCTTCTCTCGCTCTTGCGCCAGAAGCGGTTGCAAGTGGGTGGGCTTCGGAATGCTCTCGACGAACGTTCTGGATGATTCTTTCATGTAGCCGTAAATGTAACTTCGGTTGGTAAACTTCAGATTTGTTGGGAATAATTTACAGGTCCATTGTTCACGGCAGTCTATTTCATTGGTTTTTTTTTTGTTTACCTCCCACGAACTTGTTATTTATTTCAATGTGTGAGATAATGATTAAAATTCAGGCATAATTGATTGGGGGCCTCAGCATTCGTAGCCTGTCGTTCTCTTTTGGAAATCTCGCATGACTGTAATGCTTCTACGGCATTGGTACTTTAGGCGTCTAAAATTAGTGATCGAGTTGAAATTTCTATTAAAATGTTTTCGTATGAGATTGATATGTCGACGTTTGAGTAGCTAGTGTGTAAGAAGAGTATCCAAGTGGTTTGTGTCATTCAGTATTTATCAAATGTAATGATCGATTTATTCGGACGTAAGTTTGTCCAAATCTTTAGGTAGCTAGTGGTAACAACGGTGGAGAAGTTCAGGATCCAACTAGCTTTCTCATGATTGCACAAGCTTTCTCATTACAGACAGTCAGACAGGTAGCTTTCTTATGACAGAATAGTTTACGACTTAATTTGGTGCATTTTACAAGGGCTGAAGGCATGGTTTCATCGAAATTTAAATCTTGAGCGGACATTAACTTTTAAGTTTGGAAATCAGTGCAAAACTTTTACAAATTCGACAGAATTCCGATAATTCCACAAACTCCATGGATTTTTGTTTGGACTTCTTTGATATATTTCACCGCGTATTTATACTAAGCCTTAATCCCTAAAGTTTATTCTGTTTGCTTTGCAAAACTCTGTGTTTTAGTCTTATCGTAGTTTTAATTTACTGCCAGTAGGTTTTCGCTTGTTTTTCACGCCCCTCTTCTCGTGGGCGTTTTCCTAAGGGTTTTTACTTTTTTCCCTGATTTTTAAGACTTAGGTTATCTTTAACCCTCATAATATTTCCTTCCTTATGTTGATTTTTCTTTTTGTACCTTTCAAAAGAAATCTTTTAAATATTCACTGACAAAGGGTTGGATTTAAGAAGGACTAAGAGGTCTCAATCTCGCCTTTTATTAAAGGTGTTTTATTATTATTATTTTATTATTGTTGTTGTCTTTTCTCGGCGTTTCCTCTAGAACAGTTTCACCTGTCCAGTAGATCGTGTGGACTAGGCTCTGTCGACGTGAAGAGGGAATTCACCCTAACTCATGTAATTCTTGACCTTTCCGTTTAATTGAGAAACTTGCGCACAACATGACATGACATGTTAGTAGTAGGACTGCTCTCCGTGCTATGTTAATGACATCGCTCTCCAAACGAAGTTCCTCGACATACCTTATGATGTTGTTCGACTCAAACCCTTCTGGAGAAATTGCCAAAGGGATAACCTCAGCGACCGTTAATTTCCATATAGTTTTAATCCGCCATGCAAGGCCTTCATATTTGTCCATTTTTTTCATTTTAGTTCATAGGATGTTATGAGACAAAGGCTATGTCGATGATCATTGCATACTTGTTGACGTTATCAATTAATAAGATATTAGGTCTGTTATAATTTATAGTTTTGTCGGTCAAGACAGGTCTATCCTAATAGAGGATTATGCTGTTTCTTTTTAAGACAGCAGGAACAGATTGATATATATATACTATATAACGGTACTATATCCTCCCCAAAAAGTTGATATTTTATACCCGGCTGTTGATTAACAAGCTTTACAACTTTTATCATTATTATATTTGTTGCTGTTTCTGCAATTGTTGTTGTTATTGTTATTATTATAACAATATTCTGTAAGATTGGAGGAGAGATCACGAACGACGTTTGCAAACGTTAATTAGCAAATGTGCCGTGTTATTATTGCTCTCAAGGATTATGTTTTATGATCTTTGGAGCGTAAGCAAGGAGTCACTTATAATTCTGGTAGAAAGGATCGCTTCATTTGGAACTCCTTAATTAAGTTCCGATTCGAAATTTTCCGTTTCGCGCCGGCTAGAGCATCCTTTGTGCCGATTGTTCGCATGAAATGCAATATCGCTAATTAACTGAGATGGAGTTACGTCGCCGTTGAATGGAAAAATGGTCTCTCCATTGTCTCCCTGTCGCTGCACTTTGAATTGGAAATTGCACTCAAAACCTTGACTCAATCCGCGTACTCGTGTCAATCATCTATCGTCGCCCGTGTCACCGGTGGTAGAGATGGGATTCCCAAGTACTCCGTGTCGCATCGCCTCCCTCAAGGACCTTGACCCATATTTTACTTCTCGATATGAAGCACCGGGATCGCATAATGCAGAAATCCAGTTTTTTGCGGGAAGTTTTTGTCGTGTTGGAAGCGGAAATAATCTCGTTTATCAATTCCAGCATCCTCCTGAATATAGTTTCGTTGGAGTTCATTTTTGATGCAATGACGTGTCCTTGATTGAAAGGATGCCTCGTCAACGTATTGCGGAAAATTGTCAATTTTCATCGTGGCGGATGGTTGGAGGAATCAGTTGTTTTCACATCATACTAATTGGATCGATTACTTGAGTTAAAATATTAGACGAAATTAGTTTTGCGTTTCCTGTTATTATGGATCATTTTTAGCGTATTTCAAGTGACCATAGGTAAATTATTTATCAGTTACTCTGAAATTGCCCACTACGATCAACTTATATACTCACCAGCTGCATTATTATCTTTGTGAAGTAGTGCATATACTAATGATAATAATAATATATAAAATAAATACAAATTTTATACCCAATATTTGCTTGTTTAAATAAAGTTTGTCCAAGCTTTGATTCACAGCGGCCACCTTTAGCTCCTATTAAGACGTCACTGACCGCCAACAGAGTTCCTTTCAGTGGTTTGAGATAAGTAAAAGTTAAGGAAGCGAACGATGTACGGTAATTTTTTCAATTTCGTTACAAGTACCATTTTGCAAAAAATATCTTTA
>KZ309078.1:203317-218036 GCA_000376725.2 Ladona fulva | reverse complement strand
TCTCTAAAGACATACAATAAAAATGGTGTCGAGTACATAATACCAATTTCCTGTAGTGATGAATTTCTTATGTAGAAAGATGCGCGTTAGATGAGGATTATCATAAAAATAATATTTATAATAAAATTAAACTTCCTCATAATATATATACTCTTAAAACTAGAAATGTATTTCCAATAAAATGGTATGAATTACCTCCCTTACCTTTTATTTTAATAATAATAATAACAATAAAGAATAATATAATCTTCTACTGGGAATGTCATGACCGACAAAACCATACACATTATAACAGACAATCTTATTAATTGATAACGCCAACAAATATAATATAATCATCACCATGGCGATGCCTTTGTTCCATAACATTCGAAGAACCGAGAAGGAAAGAGGGACAAACACGAAGAACTTGTATAGCAGATAAAAAGTATCTGGAGATTAAAGGGCGTACAGGTAATGAGGTAATTTTTACAGGTTTGGTGTCGAGCAACATCATAAGAAATATGGATAAACTTGATTTGGAAAGCAGTATCATTAACATAGCACAGTAAGCGGTCATACTGCAAACTTGTCTTATTGTGCGTAAATTTGTCAATTAAACGGGAAAAAATCATAAATTGCATGGGTTGGGGTGAATTCCCTCTTCATGTCGATAGAACCTAGTCCATCTAATCTATTGGAGAGGTAAAATGTTTCCAGTGGTAACACTGACGGAGTACAACAACATTACTAATGATAATAATAATACGAATTTATTGGGGCGAGATTAAGACTACAAAGACTACTACTAGTCACATAAAATTTATAATAGATATCTTGAAAAAATGCACAGAAGAAAAAAATACTTTTTGAACCTAGTTTGCACTTTAAAAACGTTACTCAATATGCGGGTGTCGTATAAATACTTAATCTAATATCAATTCAGCATTAAATAAAAAATGAAATATAATCTCTTGTTCAAATATAAATAAAATATTCAGAAGATACTATCGATACAGTCTATATAATCGGTCATATTTACTTAACATGCATTTGGAAAATGCAACAACTAGAAACTAATTAATCTATATAGAAACACTTAATACATTCCTAGTTCATGAATCTATCCTTGCAGACTTAAACTGATAATATATGTATGAGATCACAAAGGATTTGTGAGACATTAAACAAAAATTTCGATTTTATTAAGGGAAAAGAAAATTTCTCTGCATGTTACAAAGCTATTGAAGCTCGACCCTCTATTCCGATAAAATTTCGTTTACTTAATCTAGAATTCATCTCCGAAATTACAGGTTCTGTTCCTTAAAATCATTTTGTTAGTGTAACTTTACTTGCGATTGAAATTCAGCCAGTAAATTTATACCCTCCGAAAAAGAGCGCCAAAAATATCAAAGTGCAGGTTCAAAGAATTTCATTTCTGGTATTAAAATAATGCTAATTTTGAATTAAATCAGTACGATCATCTCCTGCCCAACTTTTTCATCAATAGAACTTTTAATAATGGCTTTTATTTTCATATACGAATTTAAAAAATCTAAATTAGTGTCCATTTATTTATTATAGTCTAATTTTAACGAAGAATATGCCTTAATCCCTATCCATTTCATCTGATAATCTAATCAGTTAACTTTTGACGAACGCTCAAAAGGCTGAAATTGAAGTGTTTCATATGATACGAGTGTGTTTATGACAGATTTACGATTTGCGCCTGGCTCGTTGAGTCTTTCCATACCTCAAGTTCGAACTTATTTTTTGGTTATTACGGCATATTTCGGAATACTTAATGCAGGGATTCAAGCGATAAGTTTTTCAACACTTTTTATTTCGAGCAAACTTCATGAAATTTCCCACAATAAATTTCACGCCCAACTTTTATCGCGGTTACTGAACAAACTGTTACACCAGGCAACATGCGGCCTGGTATAACATCCATCCCCTAACTGCTTCTCTCCTAACTTAATTAAAGCATTTTCGGTTTTAATTAATGCCAAAATAGCCGCTGGTCCTGAAGTCATCCTTGGCTGTATGGGATTTCATTGAGTCGCGGAGATTTTATCATGAATTATGGGATAACCTTTAAAGATAAATTCACCTGAATTAAATGGCGTCCAATAAAAAATATAGTTTAATTTCCGGGGTCATGAAGGGAATAAAACGGCCGCATTTGTTTTTATTCGAATGAAACACTCAGTTAGCTTTACCACGCTCTCTATTGATTGTCCGGTTAAATTATTAAGGGCCATTAAATATCATCTCGGTGATTTAATCTCATTTGTAGGGAATGTTTTGCCTAAAAATACATCACATCATTGAATATTCACTCGAACATCAAGGGACTCAAAGTATGTCAGAAAAAAATGCGCGTACAGTTATATTTCAAAAATATTTTAACCACGTACCGATTTAACGTTTCCATTTCTTTTAATTGAAACAAAAATAATCTGAAATATTTTACGCATTAATTTTGGCATCCTAATTGATATAATTTCTCTTAAGTAATATGATCTTTAAAAGAAACTTTTTGGGGCTCCTGGATAGCCATGTGGGTAAAGCGTCGACTCCGGTGAAAACGGTCCAGGGTTGATTCCCGGCAGGAGCCTACGTGCGAAATGACCTAAGTACTTGAAACATTATTAACAATACTACTACACTGTTAGAATTACTACAGAAACATTTTGATGGCGACGGTAGCTTTTCTTTACTCAAATACCTATTTTAAGGTTTAATCTTTCGATTATTGATGTTTTGCCATTCTTGTGAATCCTTTTGTATAAGTCGTAAGGGTCAATTTAATTGAAGTGCAAATTAAGTGCAAAGAAAGTAATATTCTTCCTAAACTTCCGGAAAATTGAGCAAAAAGTATTACATTAAATTTACTTTAAGTTCTTCGAGAATTTCGGAAATTTTGTTCAGTATCCGAATTGAAGCTAAGGTGAAACCACTGAAGCTATGAACGTTGCCATAGTTTTTATCCGTTATTCTATCAAATCCTAACATAGAAGGACTGAGACTACTGTAAAATCTGATGATTAATGTATAATCAGCATTGCCGTTGATAAAATTTCGTTTGAAAGAAATGACAATCTTTTGATTTTTAGACAGCTTTTAAAATGATACAGCGTAACATAGCATAAAAAATATCGATTACAACTGCAAAGCCTTTATAAGCCAGGCGGTGATCTTAAGAAAGCATCTTTTTCGGAAATTCGTGCTATTATGAGTCTTTACGTTTTGCCCACAATTTTCATTGCATGACCATCTACATCTGGTCTAAGATTCAAAATGAATATCACGTTAAGTATAACTTTATGAAACATTAAACCCATTATTGAGTCAATAATGAAAAAGAAAATTTAGCTTTCAATCAGGAAACTAAAATTATTCACTCCCAGTCGATCACAGTAAATCAATGATAAGGAAGAAATAAGTGGGAGATCTATTAATTGGCAAACATAATTTATTACGTAATATACTAGTTATAAAAATTCATTGATGTCGTATGTTAGAAGTAATTAAATATTTATGACATGAACGTAAAGACGTCTAAGAAAAGATAAGAACACAAAATCTTTGAAAGGTAGCTGATATTTATTGCTAATTTTACTAACCGTAATCGACTCTCTTAAAACTTCAAAATAGAGCTAGATGCAGATTAATGTATATCTCAGATAATCTCCGACTTACTTGAATATTCCCCAATAGGTACTTACGTCAAAGTGTGAGCTTAAAACCCCATCCTGAGGATGGCTGCAGAATAAGCAGCCAAAACGTCGGATCACCGTGAAACCACCCGGTTAGTATCAGGTGGTTTCACAGTGATGTGATTTCCTAAAAATTTCTTAGTACTTAGTTTTTAGGAAATCATTCAATGATTTCCTAAAAAATAAACACGAACCGTTTAAACATTCAAATAACCGAGAGATTTAACTGCAGAACGCTTGATTTAAAGTATTATTTCGAAACTAGAATACCCAATCTTCCCTTCAGTCTTCCTCAGAATACTTCAACCGCCAAAACAACTTCGAGTGAGGCACTTCCTCATTTTATGGAGAAGATCTCCAAAACAAAGTAAATGGAAGATTGGGGAAAGAAATGACCCCGTTTCGAAGCCGCATCTCTAGGAAGACGATTTGTCGTCATTGAGGAAGAAGCTGGCGTGACAGCTCATGTCGAACAAGGAGAGGCGGTTTTTGTCTCGAACAAAACTAATTCCAGTTCTGAATGGGTAAAGCTCACGACAGCATCCACATTTCCATGTCGTTCCGTCTCGTTCGCCGTCAGAACGCTCCGAGGCACGATGAAGAAATATGGAATCCAACTTTTTCACCGATAAAATTTTCTCGCACTCAAATAATTTATCGCTGTAGTAATTGTGAATCTCGTAAAACCGACACGGAGTTCGCGTGAGGCGGAAGAAATGGAAGTCGAGCTGAACAGAAGCGTGTCCAGCGTTGACGGAAAGAGCAATATGGGGGAGCAATTTTTGTAATGAATATTAACATCCGGCAGCGAAAGGGAAAGAAGAAATATAAATGAGTCACGCGCACGCTCATGCGAATGCTTATGCTGCATAAATATGCACGATATATTTCATCAGAAGATCGTCAATGAGATTCCAGCGCAAGCTATTTTTGCGAGCTACCTTAACAGTGAGTAAGTCGAAGCTATGTATAAGAGAATGAAGTGTAAGGAGATACATTAATACATGTAAACAGGATGGCATTGAATATGGAATAACATGTCACGAAAGATAAAAAAGAGGTAGAGGAGAAGCAGTACAGCTTTCAGATTGGACGATAAATCACTTTTATAGTAGATTTATTCAATTTCACCATTCCTTTGCGTAGACACCATAACTTGTTCGTTTATTCGGTGAAGGTTATTTTGTAATTAGTTTTTGTAAAAATAACTATACAAAGAATAAAGAAATTGCAGTAATTTGAAATAAAATATTACGATTATTTAAATATAACGAAAACAGTAGACAGGGCCTCTATGCTTAACTTTATACCAGATTTCCGATCCCCCGTTCATATAAAATAAAGCCGCTTGATGATTTATAAAAAAAATTAATCCTTTCCAAGTAGTCAAAATGAGATTCAATTTAAACGTTTTGATCGCACTACATTAAAGTCATAGTATGTGCCTGAGTTAACAAACAGTATAACGGCGAAACACAATTCTTTTAAATCTGACGTTCATGACGTAAAATGTTCGGGATACTTTATGAGTGCCTCACTTATATAACTTAGAGAGATTAGTGATAAACTAGAATAAAGGAAGATAATCTCAAGCTATTAAATTCATGAAGAATATCTCATCATAATAATATGATCTGCTCCACGATTTGGTGGAACATCTTATGAAGTATAAATTGAGTTAAACCTTTTAACGCTTCAAATATTGAGCATAACGTCCATGCACTTTAGAGACGAAAAAAAATTATATATGCAAGGGTGGACATGATTTGTCAACATTCCCGATCCAAGAAATCAGATCAATCAGAAATATTAAAACTGGATTTAAAATTTGGTTTTCTTCTTCCAATTCAAAAAAGATTTGTTTATTAGTAGTATCATAAAATAATTAGCAATCTGATTAAACGGATAAAACTTTCTCATGTTGCTCATGCTTCATGTTCGTGAGAAACCTAGGAAAATTGAAATGCCGGGCTTTTGATCATGTTATCAATTAAGTTGCTTTACTAGGACTGAGGATAACAGTGCTTCTAAATGAATTTACTATTCAGCCGAAAGCAACTTGACGAGATTAACGAAGGAAGACAAATTATCACGAGTACCATTCGTAGCATAAATAGAGCACTATGTAAATGTGGGTTCTACAGAGAGGTCAACTACGACAGCCCTTACCAAGTAATTTAAGTACAATTTATCTCAAAAACTGAAGCGTTCGCTAGGGAAAATTAACGCGCAACATGTATTTATGATATATAGAGAAAGTTATGAAAAGATTAACGATGATTCAAAGAGACCCAAACAGTTTTTCAGAGTCTAAAGTAGGTAAGCCTACTGATTAAAAATCCTTATATCATTCCCCTCAGTGTAAGTGCCTTGGAGTATTACTATAACTGACATAAGTGTGATCTTTAAGCAATCAGGCCACAAGTTTTTATCCATCCATTCTGTGTTTATGTAGATACATTTCTTTATAAAATTCCTGTTCGTTTAACATTAATATTAATGTTCCATCTTAATCTGGGACATTTGGTTTTATTATTATTTACTTTTAAGGCTGGATTACGCCAAAATGGCCTCTCTTCCACCTAACTTTCCAACAACCTAGATTTCTCCTAAAAACAATTAAATCGGCATATCGGTGATTCTGTATTTTAAATCTCAACGTAAGAAACTCATTTCCGTGACACATTTTAGTATTTTTTCTGGTAAATCTCGCATCTTCTACTAGATAATATTTATGAATAATGTAATATTTATTTCGTACGATTTATTTCGTTGCATAAATACAAATTGCATTCCTGCGCCGCAATAACGTTATACGCGTGAAATCTTTCGAATTCGAGAGTAACTTACAGTGAAATATGTATTTCTACTATTGAACTCTCGATAATAAATTAATCCTAAAAAGATTTATTCTATTAAAATTTGGATAAAGGCATCCGATGCAACCCCAAGACCTAGAATCTATTTCGAGGAACATAATAACTCGGTCTGAGCGGGATCGATTGAGCACTGGAATTCCGTTGATGCATTGTCCTGACCACATGTCCCAAAATATTTGTCCGCTCGCCAAGCGACGGATACTTCCATTCTTTTGGTACACATCTTCAAAAATCTCATCAATGGAACCGCTTGCACTCGATCCAGTTCCCATTATTTCCTGCGAGCTCACAGAATACAGAAAACAATGTTTAATGAAAAATTCTACATCGGGATTTCCCGGTTTTGAGGTCTGCATGTTTGGGTTGAACTATTTTAAATGTATGTGAATTTCTCCGCGTGAAGCACCATAAAACACGGGAAGTATCCGTCATAAAATATATAAACATCGTCATTAAAATTCCGATAATATTTTAATGAGCAAAAATGATGGTTTAATTAAGTTCTAAAATATCATCGATGACCCAAATTTTATATCTGCGATAAAGAGGCTAGTGTAACCAACAAGATGCAATGCCATACACTCCAAACGGGTTGAATTAGTTTTGAATTATAATTAGATCAACATATCCAATGATATAATTAGATTATTTTTACGTATTTACGAGTTATACTCATTTGCATGAATTGCTTTAAACATTTGGAAAATTATCTATACTAATTATGTATATTCAAATACGAGTACTCGTAATATATTTTGCGATTTGAAAACATACACGGTGTTAATGAATTCTGATATTTTTATTGAAATCAGTCAAATGAAAATGGAAAAAGTCATTCCATGTGTCTCTAAAATTTAGCTTGTTAATCTATCTGTTGAAATTTGTTCCCAAATTTTCAGTTTTTATTAGATTTTTCAGCGCAAATCTATCAAAATGTTTAGGTTGTCATGTATTGAAATTCGTTTGAGATCTAAGTTTTTTGCAAGCTATTAAGAATTATTTACCACAAATTTAATTTGTTATCCCTACATTTCCAAGGGATCCCACTGAATATAACAGGCATTCGGTTTCTGGTAAATCTGAAAATAAATTAAGTTAACATACAGTTTAAGAGCCCTATGATGAAGTTTAAATTAAAAAAAATGAAATTTTAAAATTAGAATCGCATAAACATTGAAATTTGAAGATATGAAAATAACAATACATCTTAGAGAAGTAGGGTAATGAAGTCATATTCTGGCAGTGAATGTTTTTCTATTGTTTGTTTTTATCCCCTGAGGGGTAAAAGAGAACGATGGTCCCTGCAGGCCTTTTCTAGTCGTCATGTACCCTTTTAACCAACAAATCTGCATCAAAATATGCTTCTAACCCCGTTTTCTCCTGACCACCTGCCAGAGACACGATATTTTGCGTGAAAGTTATTCTCGGGGATACAAATGTAGGTAGACTGGAATGCTTACCACGGGTCCTTTGCGACAAACAGGAGGAACAAGCCATAATTTATCAGTTGTGGTGGTGGGATCAGTCCGTGGGATCCGAAATAAAACGAGGTGTGGGACGGAGAGAGGTTTTGCAAACGGTGGACTGTTTTATTGGAAACAGATACGATTTTGAGCAAATAAAAATGCTGCGTTCTATTCTAGTAAAGATCCGTGCCTACATCGCGTTGCATGGATCGAAATGCATGGATGATTTAATGCTGTCAAGATTACGATATCGTTCGAAGACTGAGTCCGCGTGTTCTGTGACTATCCTATTAATGGGTTTAATGCTATGGGTAACGATTGCTTTGAAAGCGGTGATCCATTTTTCGGTGGTTTTTGCTTCAAGGATCGTAAAAAAGTTTTTGTTTGCCGATGAGCTGAAATGTAATTATCTCGTACGTGCAATTGCTACTTTATTCGCGAGGCTCAATTTTCCAGAACTTTTCTTTCGGAAATAGGTTCGGAATTGAAAAGCCGAAGCAAAAAATGCTTCGTGGAAATGGAAATCAATTTCCTGTGAAACAAAAAGTTATACCTCTAGTACGGAATAGATTCAGCAGAGAAAGAGCAAATTTCTTCCATTGGTTATAGATTTTTAAGTTATCGGCCGCAATTTTAGATTTCACTAATGGGAGCTTTGGATCAGAAATTCTTATTCCAAGTTTCGCAGATCCGATAAGATGAAATACTAGTTGTGCAAAATTTCCTTTTGATATTTATCGAATAATACTGATGTTTGAGAATGACGTACCACATTCTAATGATGACGCACGAAAGATGGTAATTCATTTTTATTTTGTTTCCCTTATGGGGCCCTTCACTATTTTTTCATATTTCTCATATACGTTTCCTACACTATTAGGTTCTTTAATGAACCGCTGGATTTCAGTGTTATCTTTTACGTCAGAGGCAATTTGTTAGAATTTTGACCAAATATCTCATATGGATAAATTTAAAAATTATCGATAACCAGATTTGCAGCAAACATACTTGTTGATTATCTGCAGGGTATAGTGTAATGAATTTTCTGTTATTAATTGATAACTTCCTTCTACTTTATACATATGGATTAGTAGATGTACTAGATAATCATAACTGTATGACAGTCACTAACAGACGGGATAAAGCATTGAAAATTTTAAATTACTCGTTATCTAACTTAGCAACACATACATTCGTAAATGGTGCCACTTCTTACATGGGTACTGAGAAATACTTCTCTCGCCTAGGTCGGGCCTCATCTGGAATTTGGGCAAGTATATGGGATCCGACTAAATGTAACGTGTACCTATGAACTCGAGAAAGTGCAGCGCAAGGTGGCGTTCTTTGATAAAAAAATTATACAGTAAAAAACCAAGCATTACGAAAATATTCTCCGACGTAAGTTGGCAATCCTCTAAGGAAAAGAGACTGGAAGCTGGGTTGTAGTTACTAGGTAAATTCAGAGAGTACAATTGCGGATGGTGTAATTGGTATTATACGACCCGCCTGCTACTTTAACTGATCTAACAACGAGCGTAAATTAAAGGAAACAGATGCTAGGACAAGTTGCGTAAGCCCTCATCCTTTCCACGAACGATACGTGACAACAATAAGCTAAAAGAGTATCTCAAACGTTCGGTGCTAACTCCCCCCGTCACACACTGATTAGCGGCTTACAGGGTATTAATATAGATGTATTTCATCATCAAAAAAAATAGGAGGAAAAGTTATCACGAAATAAATCAAACATGAAATGGATACGAAAACGAGGTTGTTAATAAGTATCTCTAATGTCTGTGATCACGACGGTGACAAAAAATTACCTCGCACTTTCATTACCGACGAATAATATTCCAAAAACGCAAGCCACCTGTTCCCATCCAATTGGTCATCGCGCGAAAGTACAAGCCAATGAGCTGCTTCCGTGACCAGGATTCAGCAACTGGAGTTCGCAGCACGCCGAGGCAGAAATCCATAGGTCACGGAAGATGTTCGTGGGAGGATTAAAAGTTTCACGAAAGCTATCAATTTTGTCCACTTCTATCAGGAATCTCGGGATTTATTCATTAGCTATTATCACGAACGCCGTGTTCAACAAATGTAGCTTTTCGAATGTAAAAATCGATGGGATTATCACTCCGAGCTTTTCAAACAGACGGTTATTTCGGGTTGATGGAATAAAAATACCGGAAGCAACAAGAGAAAATTAATTTACCAATCCTTGACCTTTAGGGCAGCGCTAACCACATTCCTTAATTAGCCTCCCCTTTTTAACTGCCTCCATTCTCAACAGAGACATTGTGCGGCTGGCGAATTTAATTGCTCTTCATATGAATCCCGTGTAGAACAACCCGCTCACCTATTTCCTTGCTCTGACACACTGTCAACGCTGTCGCTTTTTCATTCTCCCTTGTCCCGTCGCTCCACGTTCCCATGCCCATAACCTTACTCCTTTCCTCAACATTTTAATGCTTGTCATCATGGGATTCTCAGGATCTACACGGGAAAATGGTTTTCCGCCGAATGTTCCGAGAAATCCCGAAACGTTATTAACAATGGATGCGTCGTCCAAAGGTCGAGGTCGAGGTTTATTTCATTCGCCGATGCTCTTTGTTATACTAAAATTTTAAAAATTTTATCTTTGATCAAAGTTCCCCAGATGAACTGTTACTTACTTCTCGTAAATACCAGATTCTGAAGTGGAGAATATAAATGCACGAATCCTATCAAATGTTTCATCAGCATGATCCCATATTTTATTAACGGGATGAATCGATCCCTTAAAGAAGGGTTGTCGTTTATACCACCTGTGTGCCAGAAAAGGCCCTTTTAGACGCCTTTGCCATCAGCATTTCCAATTTTTAGTAAATATTTTTTAATCGAAAAAATCATTCAGAGCCAAAAACAAAGATACATAGAATCTATCGAACCGATTATCCATTCGTCTCTTGAAAATATTCTTCTTGTAACTGACATGTTGGTATTTACACCATCCTGCTACGCGCCGAAAAGCGGCTTGCAGAGTATTTATGTAGATGTAGATATAGATGTAGAAGTGCACCAAAGTGCTCGCCAATCTATAGCCATGTATAATTTGAAACATTTACTTTAACATTCGTTTCAGAGGTTGATCCTTTCGGTATATTGAACCTACTTCAAGATTGTCACGGTTTATTGGAGTGAGATTATAGTAGTTTAATGGGATCTGCAGGACAGCTTGGTTCTAATATAATTTATGTAATGTAACACTCCGTCCAAATATGCCAGGCAAATGAGCTCTATATTTCCAAGGAGAAACGGACTTGTAAATAAATTTCGTTTAGATTAGTCACCAGGAAAGTGGAAGATCCAGGTTCGATTCCCGGTCCTATCAGGTATTTTTCATGTCTGTTTCCCCTTGGGAATATTTCTAGGCGCGCAGTTTACTATGCAATGCTACCTTTAGCCTTTTTATTGAGCACTATATATTAATATTAGGATTCGCTCTAAAAAAATCTGGGAAAAAAGTACACCCAATGTTATAAACAGAAACATCATCAACATATTTACTATTTTGATAAACCTATACCAAAATGGAGAACACAGGATTTTAAAATGACACATCACTAGAAAATATCGCCTCTTAATCTTAAATATTCCTTTGCACCGTATTAATTTGATTAGATTTCCTTGTATGTAAATCTGCTGATGGCGGAGACTACAGATATATCAGAATTGTTTAATAACATTGCAGGAGCTGAGAGCGTTTTCCACATTAGTTTAGAATTCCTTTACTTTAGTTTAGGATACATTGATAATTTTAGAAATAAAAAATCTAATTCGTCCATTTTTTATTCTTATGTAAACCAATGAATAAATCCGAATGAGACGGTAAAATTTAAATAAGAGAATGACAAATATTTTAGAGATTTGATTGAAGCCATTAATTGACTATCAAACAATTGTGAAGCAAAAATAATCTTCAAGGAAGGAAACATAAATTACAACAATTAATTTTTCTAAAATTTTCCGCAGTTCCAACAACTTCCGTAACTGCAAACTTAAATACACTGAAACCCTTTTTCAGTGGCACGCATTTTAGGACCTTTGATTCACACAAAATGACTCTGTGAGAGGATGATGGATGTGACATCTGTACTGCGATAGCGTCACGGTTAAATTCTCGCATTTAATACCTTTCCCTTCTTAATACATACAAATTCCGCCTTATCAACGCACGGGGGCATTATTGGAGGTTTACCCGTCACCACAAGCAAGCTCTCCTTTCCCCCAGGCTGCGTGTGACATGCATAACCACTCCGAGCTTTTAATTACTCCTACTCTAACGATGGATGTGTCCGCTGAGCGAAAATTCGATCAACGGTGACTGTTTTGGCCCAGAAATTAAGGTCGGAATGAACGAGGTGAAGTAGATCACGCGCACATGCTCCCAATTTAATCATCCGAATTACCCTCAAGGAGAAGTGCAACGCAGTATCGGGTTATTTTAAACGCAGCCCACTTCCTTCGTGGAAATTACCAGCGCTTCACGTCGTGGCAGGTGAATTAAGAGATAGTGAGATCGACCCGCTCAAACCGGAAATGAGCGGTGTTCCGTGCAATTATAATTATGGTTCCTCACGACATCTTCCTGCTTGTTAAAATTCCACGAAAGAACAATATCGGTTCTGGGTGTTTCAAAATTTTAGGAAGAATTTTGCATTCCCATTATACGTTGTTTACTGTACGGGGTGTCACTGATTATAGAGCCGTATTTCTGTTTTTAAAAACATTTCTGTGAATTTTGCTTCTTTCTCCTGCATGGATACATTAGAAGTGTTATTAATTTTTACAAAACAAATAAATTCAATTTTGATTGCAAATGGTCTAAACTGCCACAGTAGAGGTACACATTTATGATAGTTACTTAATGTTTAAAACATATGGCTTTCTGTTAATAATGAAATTGAGATTCTTTCATCATCCTATTGTCCTGGTTATCACGCTACCGATATAAGGAATTTTGAGGCGCAAAAACATTCGCAGAAGCAGAAATATTAATGCAATATAGTCTCTGTGATTTTAAGAGAAACTGATTCTAGATTTATTGATACATGTAATGTATTCGTACCCTGATCTTCATTTCAAATAACTCTTCCACGAATCCTAACAAAGCCACGCAATTAAAGTTGGAATCCTACAATATCTAAAGATTTTAGTTTCTGCGTAAGGTAAACAGCGAAAACGCGCTAAAAATAGAAGTGGCTAACCTCAGGTTTTTGCTTGCCACATACGACCTACATTGCATCAAAGGGGGGTTTTGGTGTGCCTGAAACGTATGCAGCTGGCACTGCACGTTGGTTGGGTTGCCGAACCTTTAGGATACACATATTTTGATACGGTCAAAAACTAATTATAAAGGGCTATGTGGGGCTCTCATCCACCTGAATATGTAGATGACTCTTACGTCTGTATAATAAAAATATCTACGCCTAGCAGTCGTAAAAATCCTGATTTACATACATCAACATACTCTACTGTTTATTTGAATGTTTTTATAATAACCCAAAGAACAGAAAGTGAATAAATAAAATAGCGCAAGTGCCCAATCTTCCGTTCCCAGCTGCTAATCAGCTCCTATTTAACTTCACGGGCCGCAAGCAATGTTAATTTTTGTAGTTTGAAATTAATAATATTACATAAACTTTTTACTGCTGCATTACAATTATATGTAAAGATAGTAGAAAATCACGGGGCTCCCGCATACCCAAGTGGGCAACCCGTTCGACTTCGGTGAAAGCGGTCCCGGGTTCGATTCCCGGTGAGGGCTCATGTCCGAAAGGACCTTAGCTGTCGAAGCACTTTTAATAACACACACATTACGAAATCACTCACATTTTATGGTAAATAATCAGTATTTGCTTTCTTACGCTTTGGTTACCAAGATTACGCATAAGAATTTTTACGAAATACTCAGGAAAGAACAATTTACAGGGACATATGGTTTACATACAAGGGCTGAGGGTTTCACGACGATGGTTTAAAGCAGTGATTCTTACCTTTCCATTTGCTGGCACCTTTTGCGTTCTTAGAGTGTGTTTGTTCTTTGCAAAAATATCACATTCTAATAAAATACCGGGAACTAAAATTGGACTTCTGCACTGTCAAATTATATGTAAAGGTTAAACTACTGAAATAAACTCCTAAAATGCTCTATAAGAAATAATCGTTAACTTGATTGTGGTTGCAAATTTGTAGGAAGCAATTCCTTTGTATCACATTGTCTCGCATCCCCTAAATAAGCTTCTCTCACCCCAAGAGGTGCACGCACCCCTGATTAAGAATCACTGGTTTAGAGCTTTGTTGGTAAGCAGCAAATTCGACTCCATTGGTAGGGACACGAGTTAGGACCACGAGTAACCAAGCTATTCTATATTCGTTCGTAAATATTATTTAATCTAGAAAGTATGTTATTTTTAAGGATTATCATTTTCCGAATATTAACAATCCTGGGATGAAAAAAATGTCGATTTCGGAATCCTGAGAACTTCCCGGGATTAAAATTTTCCGGCTGTATCGTTTTACCGAAAATTTGATGGTGAAACGATATAGTCTCTTCATTTACAAATTTTTCACGGATTTATAATAAAAAATATTAATATTTTGTTTAAATATCTAATGTTACAAATAAAAA
>KZ309078.1:58148-194656 GCA_000376725.2 Ladona fulva | reverse complement strand
ACTTAATTGAAGAAAAAGTGAAAAATCCATAACATTGATGGCTCTAACAGCAAGCAGTTTTCAATTCAAATAGTAAATTTAAACTACTTTTCTGTGGAATATTGTTATATTGAAATTCTTTACTTAAAACATCAATATTGAATTTATTACTGCAGTTAAGATACCTATAATGCATAATTATTTTGAAGCCTGAACGCACCTTATATTCGTATGCATTTTATATATCATACGAAAAAAACGACATACTTGTACTCGATGAAATCGATGTGGACAAAACTCACTGAATTAATTTTCACAATATAAAACTTAAATTGCAAACGCGTAGTATTACAAATATTACTCAACTCAAATTCAATCTGCACGACTCATTCTTTTATAAAAATTCTATAATGCAAACATGAAATTGCAAAAAAATTATCGTGAACATTCTTCGCAATAAACTTTGTTAATCACGGCTTTATTAGAATAACAAATCTTCAGCAAGGAAAGCATTTCCGATCTGTTTTCTTAACAGTGAAAGTCTTCAGAACCGCCAATTTTCTTACATTTGGCATATCTTCGAAAAACTTGCTAACACACTATAAACGTATATGAGTAAAACGTATTTAGTAAAACTTTTACACGATGTAGCTGAGGGAAATTTTCTTCATTTCCCAAACTTTTCTTTGGCTAATTCTCTCAAATGTGTAACGGAAAGACAAAACCGTAATGTGGTTTCCTTTACCGTTAATTATATAAATAGGTTGATCTGTTTTAGAAATAACGAGAGACCGCTTTCGACTGAGTAACTTTTTTAATTATCTGCGAAGAATTTAAAGTCAGTTTGTTACCGCTTCAAACATGACACAGTGTACCAGAAATTTAGCAGCAATTGTAACCATTCAATGGATGAATTATTTGAGGCAGAAGTTAAAATTTGAGTGATGGTGCTGAATGATGACAATTCTTAACTACCTATGCTAAAATTCAATTACAGCTTCCCATTGTCTATGTCATGGAACCTATGATATCTAATAACTTTACTCATCTTAACTAACGTGCATCCCACTGTCATACGCCATGAAACATGATGCATAATTATTTTACTCATTTCAACAAAAAAGCCTCCCATTGCCACATGTCTTGGAACACATGATATATAATAATTTTAATCAGCTCAGGAAATTGCTACAGATATATGCAATTTACTGAACAAATATTTGCGATCCAACATGGATTGCGTTTCTACGCGTGCTCATCATCAGTCGCAAGCTCTCTACAAGTTTGAAATGGGAGGCGTTGATGCGATTTCATCACGTATGAACACCTCCAGACCAGAATGGTGCCAGAACCTCCCCCCAGCATACCCCTTCCCTGTAGCACCTCCTCGACTGAAATTGCTACGGATAGTGCTTCACTTAAAGGTAAACCTTTACGCTTCCTACACTATAGAAATATTGACACGAAATCCGTGTTGTTTTAAGAGAGACAGAGATGGACGACCCCATCGCGTCGAAGCTAAATATTACCCTAAATCAGAAAACGTGGGCTCGGAGCCGAGTCCTGGGCCCAATAATCCCACTCCTTGGAAACGGGAACGTGGTTACTATTCATAATTTATTTAGTATTCAATGACTATTGAAGGTGGGACCAGTTATATAAAATAACCCTGCTTTTGTAGTTGTTAGAGAAATATTTTAATGACATTGCGGTTGAGAGCGGTACCGAGATATGGTATCACTGAAAAAGTAGCTGAAAAGTTACTGGTGCCGCGTGGGACGGAATAGCTGCAATATCTATTGATAGGTTAAATATTGCTTGTTTAAACACTGTAAAGATTAATTACAAGTAAATTTTAAATACTGCGTTTAAAATTGAGTAAAGAATATTAGAGGTTACTTATAATTTAACAGCGTACTCATGTCTCTTAAAATCACAGAAACATACAAGAAGAAACTATTAAAATCACTTTGTATTAGCTGATTCATAATAGCTCTTTAAGCACATACTCTTCACACTTGGTTCACTTATAAATGACCGTATATTGGAAATGAAAATGCCAGCTAAAAAGAATGCTCCTTTTGCTTCTACGGATGTGGGATGCTCAAAAGTAATTAAACTGATTAAAAGGCAAAAATACGGATTTCCTGGGGTATACATTACATTTCTCGGGAAATGAGAAATTTACATTACCCGCGAGACGACAAGAACTGCTGATTTTTAATCATTAAAAATATTTAGCTTTGTAATACATCTTAGGAAGTAATTGGAAGCAATATATATACCTTAAAATAGGAAGCGAATTCATTCAAGTTAATTATTCAATATTTCAGCCAACTCTACCTCATTTGAGGTCGATAACTTAAGTCTAGAACGAAATTCGAAGATGAAATTACTCCTCAAAGGAACTGTTTGTTTAAGAACTAAGATAAAACGTTTTTCTCGTGTGTCGTTTTCCTCAAGAATGATGAAAGAAAGAAAACCGTTAAAACTTTCCTAGAAAATAATATCCGTTCTTCGTGAGGAGAAGCAGTCGGGGGAGGTGATACTAGAGAAAAACAAGGCGGAGGTAATTAGTTACCACTTCCATCTCAACATTTTCCGATGGGAAAGCCCAGCGAGGAGCGGAAAGGAGTGAGCAGGTAGATCAGTTTAGTGAAAGTTCGAGGTAGAGATGGAAGAGAGGATGGTAGTGAGTCAAGAGTGGGGGAAAGATAATTCTTCCCCTCCCACGCCTTCCTTTGGTTTCCTTCCTTCCGGAGAATGGAGAAGGAAAGGAGAATGAGATGTGTTCGAATGGGCTACGTATAGGAATAAAGAAGATGTTGATAGGAGGAAATGAATGATGAAGGTGGACTGGATGAGGCACAGATAGGATAAAAAGAGTTAAAGATGTAATGAGAAAATATGTAGAAAAGAAGATGCTTGGTTCAAAGTATAAGTTTGAGAGAAAACGATTAACGACGAAAATTTTGAATGTGAGAAGAAACGTATGAGAGAAATGGGAAGGTAGAATCTGAGGAAAAGGAATTGGTATACTTAACTAGAGAGTTGTGAATAATAAAACATATGGTAATAGGTAAAAGCTGTAAAATAAGAATAGAAATAAAGTCACAAGAAAAGAAAATTCGAAAAGTAAAGCTAAAATATATGATAAATTTAACTGCCTTATTGAAGAGATAAAGTGAATGAAAAAAATGGACAAAAAGAGATGAAATCTTTATATTCAAAGATTTAACGTAAAAAAAATGAAGAAACGGGTAAAGAAAAACTGACTCGAACCGATAAAGCAGACCAGATAAACCAGAGAGAAGGAAAGAGACTATGACTAAGAAAGTACTTTAAAGAGTAACCTAAAGTCTAAAACTAAGTTAAGGGATTCAAATGAGCTAACAAAGTGGATGAATAGAAGAAAATAAGGGAAATATTGATAGGAAGGCTCATGATAGATTCGCTTTACAATATTGTATCTGAAGAAATATTTATCTTTCATTTTAACTTACGGTATTACAGGATTTAGCTACGAGTTATTACATTTTAATCTGTTTCTCATTAATAATTTTCTTGGAGTAGGCTAAATTTATATTATAGCCTCAATTTCTCATTCCTAAACTTTTTAATTGATACGAAAATAGTGAAATATGAAGAATTGTCGAAAGAGATCAACGTTGGTTCAAGGAGTGGGAAGTGCAAAATCCTAAGTTTATTGGCTATCAATCTTCCAGGAAGATATTACTGTTTCTGTGCAATAATCTTATAAAATGTCATCTAAATCCGCACAGGCCATACATGTATAAGCGTGTTTTCTACTTGGAATTAACGCGCGAATCTAGAAATCTCAGTTATAGGTTTAATTTAGTAATTTAATGTATTCTTTCCACACTCATACACAGACTGGAATCAGTGATGAGGCATATATATGATGAGGATCTATAGAATTACTTCCACATACCGCGATGACGAAATACGTGAGGCGAGGTTTGCATAGGCAGACCTCAATTCCATAGGCATGCCTGATTGGCAAATTCCCTTCAAACTCTGATTGGAAGTGATCCTTTCCCAATCAACATTCACATTGTAAACTGGAAACTTACCAAAACTCCTTTATCAAATTCAAATTAAAATTGGTAACATGTTTAAACGAGTGATATTAGTATGGGAAACTTATATTTCCAGGAAAATTAACTTCTGTTAACCTGATTACTCGTATATTTCATGCATCAATCAAGTTTCTTCAACGATACTACGAGTCAACTATTTTATATCGGCAGAAAATAATTTAATCTGTATTTACTTTACGATTTAAAACATTCGTATACGTTTAAAATAAGAAGTTGCACGCGAATCAGTAATATAAGGTCGTTAAAGCTGAAACTATAAATCTAAAAATTAAATTTTACATGCATCATGCCTCTTACTATAGAGATATATGCCTAATAGCTCATAAAACAGGCAAGCATAAATACAAGAGGGTATGTAATCAGTTTATACTTTTTCTGCATTAACAATAACAGAGTCTTCCAATTACTGTCTGTACTATTTCAGAAAGTAGCCAAATGTCTTAAACGCTTATTTTAAGTTACTCTGAATGTCCGAAAGAAATTATGGCCAAAATTTGAAATAATCTTTCGTTACTCCATTATTTGTTACTATATTATTCAGCATTTATTAAGTTACTTAAATTAATAATTAATCAGTAATTTACTTTAAATTTCAAAATTTCTAAGGTTATTATTTCAATCGATGAAGAAACAGTGAGTCTAGATTGGATGAAAGAATATATTATCTTCGAATATATGTCGAAAACGATAAGACGGTGGAAAATTAGTGGTAGGAGGGAATGATGGAATGCGATGAAAGTGGATGGAAATGAAAGGCGACGTAGAATGGGAAGGGAAAATACCAAAGATATTGCATTTTCATTGAGAGATTAAATTTCTATGATGAAACGTCACAGCCTTCAGGCTATTCTCGCAGCATAGAAAATAGTCGTAGCTCACCAAAGGAAATATTTTAGAAAGATTTATTGCTAATACATAGTCACAGCTGAGAGGTAATTTCACTGAAACACAACTGATGAACGAGTACAAGCTAGTTCAGGTAGTTTTCAATCGGGAAATGATTTTACAAACATGTGAAACCTATATAATCTAATATGAGGAAGACATGACAGGAAGGAATAACTGAAAGAAACGACAGTATCAAATGATAATGCGTGAAATTTTGTTTGGCGGAGATTGCAGACCAGATCGATTTTACAAGTTATAGGATATATTTTAGAGAAAAGAATAAACAATAAAAGCCAATATCAACAAAGACAGAGGTAGTTTTTGTACTGTCTTTAGGTATTCATGAGAACTAATATAGTGAGAAAAAGTAAATTAATTAATTAGGAAAAATTGGAGTGATTAAGAAGGCTAATAGAATGTGGCGGAAAGTAAAAAGAGTCATACAGCAATAAAAAAGATGATAGAATACTGTAGGAAAAGAAGAAAACAAAGAATAAGAAAATTATGTAGATCAAGATGATAATTAAGAACGGAAAAATAAAGAGAAATTATGACAACAAGTAATTTAAGCGAAATAATAAGACAAATTAATGAATGAATGAGAGAAACAAAAATTCAAACCTATTATTTAAATTATAACAATTAAACTTTGAAAATAAAACCCTGTGGATTTATTACGCGTTTCTCATTGAAACAGATAAATAAAGCCCTTATTGCATCTAGGCCGTAGATTCATTTTAGAGCCCTGCGGGTAGCAAGAAGGGCAGTGAAGGGTCGGAAAGGAAGGGCTAGGGGAGGAGAAAGTTGGGTGAAAACGAGTTTTAGAAAGAGTTTGCAGAGAGAATCAATAGTCATGCATAGTGCAAAGGAGTTGGTCCTGGGTTGTATGAGCGGTTAGCGCCAGTCTATGGAGAACTGTGGAGATAGGAAAAGGACAGCGTGGAAGAGGGCTTTAAGTGTGTGGGAGGGAACGTATGTGTGGGAGGAAGAATCAACTCGCTCCCGGAATACGTGGGAAAGGATGTTTTAGGAGACAGACCATACGGGAAACATTTTCCTCTTCCATTTTCACGTTCAAACTTCCATTAGCGTTATTCCTTTTCCTAGAAATAGGACCCGGTCTCTTGAACTCCAGTTATTCGCGAAGATACAAAGCTTAGATTAACAATCGTTGCGTGTATTTATTTCTGGGTTTCTTTTAATAAAATACGACCAGGATATTAAAACACTGCTGCTAAGTCGGAATGGGTCAGGTTTTAGGAGACAAGAGGCAATGCTAAAGTTATCCTTGCAAGTTGAAAATCTATTTAAAGACGGAATGATGAAACTTTTTCAAACTAGAGAGAGAGATTTTGAGATAATCGTGATTAATTTTCTTCACTACCTGGCAGCGGAGTCCCTTAAGCTTTAATCGATCTCTTTTTCCATATCCGTAGCAATCTGGGAAGTAAAGGTTTAACTCAACCTCGAAAAGAATACATAAATAAAATAATATCATTGAGAGAGCATTGTCGAGCGAAGAATGCTGCTCACAATTATAGCTTTCGTAACAAATCAATGATTGACAAATGTTAGCTATGAGAGAGTTTATAATTTATTTATTTCTTCATTCTCAATATCAATAAAAATATTTTCAGTTCAAATCAAACATGAAAAGCTACTATGTCATAAGTAGTTTTGCGACAAGTTTTAAGCGTGTGGCATTCAAGAGTTCACGGCCGTACTTTTAATCCGTTGCAATTAATGACGAATATTATCCACAACTACTGATTTTCAATGTCTTATACTATGCTTACAAATACTTAACACTAATTACTATTTAATTATTTAATTTAAGTCGTTTAAGTTGTTAATTATATTTAAAACCCTTTTCATTAAAGGCAGTTATGTTGAGCCCCAATATTTGATCTTAATAGATACATACTATGGAGACCGGAGAATATACGGTTCAAAAAGTAAAGTGGCCGTGGTTAGAAAACCTTTCATTCGATACATCAAAATACGTCCATAATTGGTTTTTACATCGCAAACCATTTAACGCAAGGAGCTGATGTCGCTTAATGGCCTCTGAGATGTACATTTTGTCATTCAATATTCTTTCGAATATTCCGAATTTTCCCTTCGTCTTTAAAGCAGATTCTCGAATAGAATGAGTGCGGAAATTGAAGCTCTACCTTGATAAGTTTAATGGAGCTTGTTAATTAGATATGAACCGAAGTATAGCTTAAATCAATATCCAAGGAAATATAGAACTAAAACGTTGTACGGTGACTCGCTAATGCAAAATATAGGTTTTCTTTTCCTTGATTACTAAGAGAACATTGTGGACCGATGAAGAAATCTTGAATTAGATAATTCTATTATGGATGCAGTTCCGTTCTGTTCTGTACTTCAACCAATACCCTTGCCTGTATATATATAATAATAGCAATTTTTCTGCAATTAAGTCTGTTTATGGAAGGAAATAGAAGTTACTAAAAATAAATATACAGTTAATTAACAATGTTACATTTATTAAGCACGAATTTCATTACGTGAGGTATGAGGTATGTACATCAGATACATTTAAAAAAGAACCATTCGGGTGTATTAGAGTACGATTGGACAGCATAGTGGAGACTGGTATTCAAACGCTCGCAAAAGGTAAGGAGATCCGACCACAGGCCCACAGCTGCAGGATAATTGCTGACGATCATGCAATGTTTACAATGGCAAAGAAGTTAATATTTCGTGAAAGGAGGAAGATGTCATTATGAAAGTGATCCGGATGTTATAATCTGATCCATAAATGTTGGACGTCCAAATATAGCAGAGGAAACCCAAATAATAATACCTGTACTGATAAGTTTTACAGATATTTTATGAGTGATAAAGCGGAATGTATTTTTACTGCCTGCGAGTGGACTCCCATGCCTCAGTTCATAGATCATTAAGTATAGGATTTATAAGATCTACGCCGGACGTAGCAGCACTCAGGTTAATCAGGTCCAAAAAATCTCTTATCCGCTATAGTTATCACTCGGCGAATCAGTCCTTCCCTACGTCACGGAAAGTATTCACGGCTGACACTCATTTAATTAGGCGCGAATCAAACGGGAGCGCTTTTCAAAATCCTCTTCTCAGTTTCCCTTTGAAAAACGTACATCTTCCGTTAGCCACTTAATTGATGGATGACGAAGGACAAATTTATTTCTCCGCGGCGCAGTTGATCGCCCAATTTGTCGCTCTGATTGATATCGGATTTAGCTCTCACCTGGAACCTAATTCGCCTACGCAGCGGGGAAAGAAGGGGATGATATCCGTGCCTTAATAAAGAAAAGCGATTCGATAGACGTGTTTTTGAAGTTGATATGCGGTAGTTGAAAAGCGGGAAACACGAGGGTGGTTACACGCTGTATCGCGCTTATCGATTTTAAAAATTAAATCGATCTTAAGAATATTAAGGGCTCATTTTATGTAATACGAGACCGTGCATCTTTTTATGATGTATTCATGTTTTTATGGCTTTCCCGTTGCGTTATTTTGGAAAAGCCCTATTCTCACATTATTATTATTGTTTGGAATTTCTATACTGCATTTTGATACAGAAAAATGGTACCATTTGGAAAAAAATAAAATTAAATACCTTTTATCGTTTAATATAAGAAAATATATATAAGTGAGTTTAAAAGTATAATGATTCGAATGCGTTTTGAAAGAGAAAAACGGCATATATGAATCTTTGAATTAATTAAATTTAAGGTATACGCATCCTTATTTATTTCTACGAAAGTACATCCATTCCATTTACCCCAGTATGAAAATAAGTTTGGATGGAATATTATGGGTGCTTTTGGTCGTCTAGCGAAAGCGGTATTAAAACGATAAAATCTTAGAAAACTAAATTTCTGTGAAATGCCCTGAAAATTATTTACATCCCACAAGAAAAGTACCCCGTGGCAAGGACCTTGGGCCAAGAGAATCCGTCTCTGGGTTTATAAAATAATGACTTCAACTTTAATATTGTAAAGATAGAAACGAGGCGAGAATGAGCTTAGGAAAATGGGTAAGGGTGACTTTGCGCAAGATGGTGCACACCCAGGAAAAATCCCAAGGNTTTATTTCTACAAATGATGCTCTCGTCATGTTTTCAATTTTATTTGCCTTTTTTTGGTAACCCCTGGCAATGTTTTAGATAACGATTTAATTTCACATTTCCCTCATGTCTAAGCAACAATATACAGTCAAAAATTATTTGTATGCATAATGCAAATTATGTAAAAATCCAGTAAAACAATAGTAAATCAAAGCAAAAAGCTATAGTTTTCACAAGCGCTGCTTCACCCATGTTTCTTATTTCCTTACTACTAGCTTGGATTGACTTTGGCGTGAATTGATGGACCCACTTTTCTCTCCAGGACTATACGATTCAAATCTACATCTTCATAAATACCCTGCAAGCCGCCTTTCGGCGTGTGTCAGGAGGGGAAAAACTTGTCATAGTCACCTCATGTAATTTACTTCCCTCTTTTAATGACGCATGACAGCTTGGAGAGCCTTAATTCCCTATATTATCACCACACTCAGGCATTTTCTACTAGGCCCATATGGCACCGGATCAGCTGAAAAAGAATTGGAGTTGGAAAGTTGGATTGATTTGGATTAGAAACCTGGACATGTTAGCTTGAAATCTGATACGCTTCCACTTCTCCAACTGACCTGTGAGACCCAAATGAGAGTCCATTTTGTCAGAAAATCTTTCCTTCAGCCGTTATCATGCCAGCGGTTACATCAACTTTTGTTCTGATGTGAGCAACCAATCTGAATAACAATTTCTGCAAAGCAAGGGCCTCTGAAATGATTCTTTGATTGCTCCCATAAATCAGCCCCAACTCAAAAAAAAGTCTTTGTTAACAATTTTCCATCATATGATCATAAAAGATCACACTTATCCTTGGGGTGGTTCTCTGCTGCCTTTGGTATGGTCCAAGGTTGCAGGGAACCACACAAATATCAAGGGGCACTACTTCGATGCATATTTCGAGAACCATATTTTCATCCTCAGTAGTTTTGTTGGATTGAATATGATGTGTGTATGTCGCAATATTTATAAAAATACTTTCGTATGCATCTAGCTTAGAGTCGTTTTGAACGTTTTCTAGCATTTTTTTAATCTTCTAAGTGTATGGGATTGTTGCAATTTGGTATGTGTAGTGCTAAGCTTGATTTATTTAGTCTATTGTTTTTAAAATGAGCTATATGTTCTTTGAATATGGTTTCAATTTTCCTTTTACTTTGGCCTATCTTACTATTTTTGCATCATTTAAAAGGTGTTTAATAAATTCCGGATTTTTCTGTAATGGGAATGCTGTTTATAGGATTAATGAGTAAATTTTTTAGACTCTTGTTATTGATGAAGACAGTTTGCATTCCATGTTTTGAGAAAGTTTGTTGTAATTTGTTAGTGAGTCACGGTTCAAATGGAAGTTTGATGAATGTCTTTGTATTTTCTTAATAATAATAATAACTTTATTGGTCCATAGTAACAAACACATGTAAGTATAGGACAAGTCATAGAATTTCGCCATTTGGTAATAATAATGAAAAAACACTGATATACATTACATATCAGTATTACAAACACAATTATCAGTATTAAAAAGCAATTATTAATATTATTGTAATTACAAAAAAATGCAAAATACACAGTAATATCATTACAAATTTTTTTCATTGATAAAATCATCTACACTATAATAAGTTTTACCAACTAAAAATGTTATCAATTTAATTGAAAAACGTGAGCCCTTTGTCTCTTTTAGAAAAGTAGGTAGCATACTGTAGACTTTAAGAGCCATTACCTCAAAGCTCCTGGCAGTGAGGCTCAGTCTGTGAGATGGAGCTCTCAAGAGCAACCTTCCTCTAGTCTGGTGGTTGTGATTTATTCTTAGTTGCTCGTGCTTACTTAAATTTGAATGAATATAGAGAGCATATATATATGCTGAGGGCAATATAAAAATAAATAAACTTACTATAGGAGTAGAAGACTATCGAATCAAACAATTCACCATATAATTTAAAAATTCGGCCTCAACTTTGTGGTAGGTCACCATTATAGATAATAACGAAAAAATAACACCTGCACCTTTAAAATTATATATTTTATTCCACGACCACGGTTTCGACTCTAGGTCATCTTCACGATTATGGAATAAAATACGCTGTGTTAAACATCACTATTGCGTAAATAATTACAAATATTTATAACTTGGTGAATAATGCAATTATATATTTACTGCGCATAATATATGTGTGATGTGAGAAATAAATGTATTTAAATTTATCAAATATTAGTATTATTCATACTTATTTTTCTGGTCAGCTCTACGGATATGACTTATACATATAATGCCCTACGAATCACAATATGCATGATTCATATTTTGCTTCGTATTCACAGTTTATTAACCCGAGCGAACGGACTTGATTTGAATACACCGCTTTTTTCATACTCTGTCACGAATATATAATCAAATTTCAATCCCTTTCTTTATTCAGCCTCAAATTTTCATTTCGGGCGCCTCAGTTGAACAAAATCGGCCCTTGAATAATCTGATACACTTCTTAAACGGTATCTTTTAACACGAAAATAAAACCCGAATCGATCAGCCCACGACCAAAGTATCTTTAGTCCCACCCTTTGATTCCCGAACCGTGGCACCGAAGTGGGGCAATCCGACCAATTTCTGCTACTACCTAGAGGTGACATCTGTTCACAACCGCTAACTCCTCCGATGAACAAAATGTTCCTGGTCAAATTATCGCGAATCGATGCTTCGACGACTATATCCCCGTGCTTTCACGCATTCCCACAGCGTTCCTGGCTATTTGAGTTTTTCTTCGACGCAGCCGGAGATTTTTGAGCAACGGCGCCGTGGGTATCTCCAAGGGATTGAAACTCTGATAAAAGCCGAAATTTTATGTCCCGTGACTGCTGGCTATTACGGCCCTGGCCTTTATTTTTCCTCTCCCTCCCTCTCGGCCAACTCCCCCGTCCAAGCCGAGCTCCTCCCCCGTACCGACGGTCGATAACTAGATCCGTGAAAGATTGGCTCTCTCGCTGATGCATTATTTCGCCGTATCATTGTGACATTCTTAACAAAAGGAATGGGCCGCACCCAAGTCCTTGGAAGTCAGAGGTTATAGATTGACAAGCTTAGCGAAGAAAAGTAATCTAAAAAATTGCGGAGAAGAATACGTCGGATTGGAACGTAGCTATTAATTTTAGGAAGGTGTTACATTGGCCGATGAAATCCATTTACGTCGGACTTACATAAAGAATCGGAGGTTGGTTATTCAATGAAAATAATAAACACGTTTTTTTGTGTACAGTGAGTAAGATTAATCAACCGGATCCGAGGCGAAAAGGAAGTCATTATTTTTTAAATTTAAGTAAGGGCCTACATCGCTAAAAAAACTACCCTCCTCCAATCGAATTTCTTTACTATTCATAATTTATTTAGTATTCAATGACTATTGAACGTGGGACCAGTTATATAAAATAACGCTGCTTTTGTAGTTGTTAGAGAAATATTTTAATGGCATTGCGGTTGAGAGCGGTACCGAGATATGGTGTCACTGAAAAAGTAGCTGAAAAGTTACTGGTGCCGCGTGGGACGGAATAGCTGCAATATCTATTGATAGGTTAAATATTGCTTGTTTAAACACTGTGAACACGGATGTTAGCTTTTATGACATACATGCTTCTAATTTCAAGGGTTTTACACTATTTTTGCGCTGACTGTAATTTTTTTTATGTCAGACGAATTGAACGAAATCTCGTCGAAAAAAAATGTTGAACCAGTATAACAGATTCGCTTTCTCATCCATTTCCTTTTAACAATTTCCTTTCTAAGATGACAGCTAATTAAAGCTTCTTCCACATTCATTCGAATCAATAATAATTGAAATTCGATGGTTTTACAAGTGAATGATTTTAAATTTTTCCATCACAGTTTTGCACACAAAACGTTTCCGCTTTAGAGAAAAAATCTAATTTTCCTAATCCTAAATTTCTGACAATAATTAACATGAAATTAAAATAAATATGACTTTTTACATTTGTAAACCGTTTCTGCCCGAATACAAGCCGATGTTTTTATCTATCAATTTGTTTTATGAAAAAATCTCCCTTTGGCTTTAATCCGATGCCAAAAAATGCTTAGTAAACTTAGAAGTACCAAAATTAAGCTAAAACTTTCTCGGTTATGAAGAATGAGGCTCATGTTACTTCATCTAATTTCTTTGGCAGTATTTTTTGTTAAAAAGTAACGTGTCTTGTATCTTTGTTACCTTTTAGAAAGGTGATGCAGGTTTTATTACAGTATGCAAAAGAAATCAGGCAAAAACGAATCTACGATGTTACTAGCTGTAGTTATAGTTTTTAAAAATCACCAAACAAACTAGATATTGAGCTATCTATTCATTTATTACTGGCAAAATTCAGCATAAAATACACGATATTTCATTTTTGCAAAAGTTTGGCAAAATTTTTGGAAGTGAGCTTTAATCCGGATCAGTTTCTATCAGGCAAATATGGTACTGACTTGATTTAAGCAAGAAAATTCGGTATTAGAAGGTTTAGAGTTAATAGAGAAGTTATTAGAAGGCAAGTGGTTCCCTCAAACCTCTTAAACCTTATCACAAAAAGAAACTTTATTACAAAGCGGACAAGTCAATAGGTTTAACCTATGCTACAATATATAATTAACTTAAATACGCTAATTTGATAATTAATAGTTAAAAGTTTCTAAATTTTTACCATTTACAAAACACTATACGGTTGTGACTAAAGGGCAGAGATAATGTGACTTAATTGAAGAAAAAGTGAAAAATCCATAACATTGATGGCTCTAACAGCAAGCAGTTTTCAATTCAAATAGTAAATTTAAACTACTTTTCTGTGGAATATTGTTGTATTGAAATTCTTTACGTAAAACATCAATATTGAATTTATTACTGCAGTTAAGATAGCTATAATGCATAATTATTTCGAAGCCTGAACGCACCTTATATTCGTATGCATTTTATATATCATAAGAAAAAAACGACATACTTGTACTCGATGAAATCGATGTGGACAAAACTCACTGAATTAATTTTCACAATATAAAACTTAAATTGCAAACGCGTAGTATTACAAATATTACTCAACTCAAATTCAATCTGCACGACTCATTCTTTTATAAAAATTCTATAATGCAAACATGAAATTGCAAAACAATTATCGTGAACATTCTTCGCAATAAACTTTGTTAATCACGGCTTTATTAGAATAAAAAATCTTCAGCAAGGAAAGCATTTCCGATCTGTTTTCGTAACAGTGAAAGTCTTCAGAACCGCCAATTTTCTTACATTTGGCATATCTTCGAAAAACTTGCTAACACACTATAAACGTATATGAGTAAAACGTATTTAGTAAAACTTTTACACGATGTAGCTGAGGGAAATTTTCTTCATTTCCCAAACTTTTCTTTGGCTAATTCTCTCAAATGTGTAACGGAAAGACAAAACCGTAATGTGGTTTCCTTTACCGTTAATTATATAAATAGGTTGATCTGTTTTAGAAATAACGAGAGACCGCTTTCGACTGAGTAACTTTTTTAATTATCTGCGAAGAATTTAAAGTCAGTTTGTTACCGCTTCAAACATGACACAGTGTACCAGAAATTTAGCAGCAATTGTAACCATTCAATGGATGAATTATTTGAGGCAGAAGTTAAAATTTGAGTGATGGTGCTGAATGATGACAATTCTTAACTACCTATGCTAAAATTCAATTACAGCTTCCCATTGTCTATGTCATGGAACCTATGATATCTAATAACTTTACTCATCTTAACTAACGTGCATCCCACTGTCATACGCCATGAAACATGATGCATAATTATTTTACTCATTTCAACAAAAAAGCCTCCCATTGCCATATGTCTTGGAACACATGATATATAATAATTTTAATCAGCTCAGGAAATTGCTACAGATATATGCAATTTACTGAACAAATATTTGCGATCCAACATGGATTGCGTTTCTACGCGTGCTCATCATCAGTCGCAAGCTCTCTACAAGTTTGAAATAGGAGGCGTTGATGCGATTTCATCACGTATGAACACCTCCAGACCAGAATGGTGCCAGAACCTCCCCCCAGCATACCCCTTCCCTGTAGCACCTCCTCGACTGAAATTGCTACGGATAGTGCTTCACTTAAAGGTAAACCTTTACGCTTCCTACACTATAGAAATATTGACACGAAATCCGTGTTGTTTTAAGAGAGACAGAGATGGACGACCCCATCGCGTCGAAGCTAAATATTACCTTAAATCAGAAAACGTGGGCTCGGAGCCGAGTCCTGGGCCCAATAATCCCACTCCTTGGAAACGGGAACGTGGTTCAAAATGTGGCAAAATCTTGAGACGAACGCCCCTTTTCGAAAGAACGTTCCACTTCTCTCATTCAATTCTATTATCTTATTCCGCAACTGTAAAGAGCTTCCGACCTCGCCTTCTCTCTCTCTCCTTCTAGAAATCTCTGTGGTATTGGAAACGATCGGGCCCAAATTCTCTCCTCTACTCGTGCTATTTAGCACGCCCTTTCTCTCACGCGCACTAAAACCCTTCCGCTAAGTCCCTAACGTGGCAGGCAATCTTGCCTCCAAATCCCAACACGCTTCCTAGCCTCTCGGATTCCACCTATGCAGGATGCTCTCACACTTCCCGTCTTCCCCTCGCAGCACACCTTACGACCCGTGCGAGATGCTTCCTTTACAAATCCCCCCAGATTGGGTGAAACACATACACCCTTCCAGTCCCCGGTAACGGAAGAACTTAGCTTAAAACACTTACCATTACAAGCGTGACGGCAGGAAGTGTGGACGTGCCTCCTTCCGTCTATTTATTGATTGAATTGCCTTTCCGAATCGACCAAACGTATGAGAAATTAAACGAGTGAGACATTCAACCACCTACTGCCTAATTAACAGGTGTCTCGCTCCAAGTTAATCTCATGGCTTCATTACAGAAATTCAATCTGCTCGGCGGGTGCTCTTCACTTAACGCACATAAAATATTAATTTGACTCCTATGATCGGAGTTTGTTTGGGTAGTGATACAGCCAGTGGTTAAAATATAAATTTATATGAATAAATAATATAAAATCCACTTTTTCTGCCTCAACTTCGTGGTAGCTTTCCGTGATGGGAGAGGAATGAAAATAACTTCTACACATTACCACAGAATTTTAATCTTCCACGACCTAGCTTTCAACGCCTAACGTCATCGTCAGGTGCAGAAAGAAGATTAAAGTTCTGCGGCAAAGGTTTCTTTGAATTCTTCTATCATTACATTCATATTCTATTTGTTAGCAGTTTAAGTAAATGACGGTACTGCCGTTTTTATTAAGTGTTAGTCCAAGCAACAAGTTTAAGTTGAAAAGGATTATTTTCCGTTATTTCATTAAATTCAGTTTTACATTCTACAAAACTAGATACATAGGTTTGCCATTTAATTTAGCTATAAATGAAGAGCTATTAAACAAAATTGTTCAAGACCGGAGGTCACAATAATTTCGATCTAAGAACCAAACCTAATCTTAAAACAAAATTAAATTTCATTCATGAGCCATAAAAGTGTTTCATTCCCGAAAAAAAATTAAGAAAGCGTGTTAAGTTAAAAGCGTTATATGTTAAATATTCTTGATCAGAGGGAAGCGTAATGACCTCCTTCTTGACTGCTTAAACGACAAGTAACCTTGATTATAAACTCCGTAGATTATTCACATAAATGCCAGTTTTAAGGATTAGTTTCAAAAATCGAAAAAATTGCATTACATTCCCCATCATTATGGGTGAAGTGAAGAAAAGAGAAGTACTGGGGAGTAGTGAAATCTGCGATTAAGAGAAAGCAAATTGTGCTTAATACACCAGTCAGGAATAAGCTTAATTAATTCAAACTTGAACCTCCTAAAATCTTGAGAATACACTCCGTAGATTCACTTAAATGGGGGTTTTAAGCGGAGAATAATCCAATATTCTGGCAATAAATTTGTCTCTCTTACCTTAACAGTAAGAAATTCTAGGTATCCAGGTTAAGTAGACATCACCTGCAAGAGCGTCTGAAGCTAGATAAGTAAACGCTTGCATTCTAAAACGACTGAGAATGACGCTTCTCAATTCGCTATGGAATGGAACCATGATGGAAATCCGCAATCGACGCTCAACCGCAAACGAGATTTTCGTCAAATCATACAGTTCAAACATCCAACCACAATCCTCTAATTATCACCATATCACCGTCTCACATCTCTTTTTGGAGAAACGCTGCTACCTAAACATATCAGCGCAAGAAAGGCGGTCCTTTGTTTCCCTTTGTTATTTTTAGAGCCACCGACTCCCTTTTATGAGATGTCTTGTTAACCTTCTACACCTCTTTCGCGGAAGCCGAAGTTTTATCGGAACACGTCGTAAATATCGCGCAATATTTCAATGTAAAAGTCTTCAAGTTTAGTGGAAGAAATGATATAGCTCAACCGCTTTGGAGAACTTTTGTGAGTTGCCTTGAATTTTCCCACAGATCGATAGGTAGGGATTCTGAGTTCCTTCCGTTGTATTTCCTCCGGAGGAAGTTAATTACAAAAGTTTAATTCCGAGTTAAAGAGCACTTGACGTTAGGCAGTTTGCAATTCCATTAACTCATACTTTATCGTTGATAACATATCTCTCCCGGTGCTTATCTCCGGATGAATTCTTTGATGTTCTCTGCCACTAAAATATTACATTGTACACCTTACATTTTATCATCCAAGAACTAGATAATAAGTATATCTTCAGAGCAGCACTACTTACGATTTCTTGCAACCAACATCAGCTATTATTTGCTACTAAAAAGTAACCCCTCAAGGAGTTTAATGGATTTTAACATGCTTCTTAAGAACTGCTAGTGCTGTTCACTTTTATAATCGTACAAGTTACAAGTAATGTAAGTTAGGTAGTTAAAAATTAACACCTCTGAAGTTTTTCCTGCGAAAAAAAATACTTATTCCCTCTCTTTAGGGATTTAGATAACTCAAACGCTTATTCACAACCCACAGACACATTCCCTTTTCTGTTTTTGGAATTGGTTGGTTAAGGCAAAGGTAAGCAAATATCTGTAGAATCTTTTAAAACAAAATTGTGAGAAAATGGAACTCAGAGGATTTTAAAACTTTGATCATAGTACTTTACTCATATTCCAACGCTAATGTCTTTCTTGTTAAAATCTCAGCTCAATGATTCCTCTTAAAATGCTGATTCTAATTTAGCAGTTAACTGCTAAATACTTCTTTTGCCACTCATCATATAGTCAAGGGTAACAGACACCAATGTGTACTTCAAGATATACCCCCTGCCACACGCCGGAAGGCGGCTTGCAGGGTACTTATGTAGATGTAGATGTATATGTACTCATGAAATTTTTTACAGTAAGTCTTACTCATGGTTGATTTATTTACGAGATTCTTTCCGTAAAATTAAAAGCATAAAGGTCATAGGAAAGAAATCATTTTATGACACTTCAAACAGTGAAGTGAATCACCGACGAGATTTTTGTATACATTTGCTGGCCGATAAAAGAAGATTAAGATTATTGTGATTAAAATTAGATTAAGTGCAAATCTCCTTAACGAAATATTTACATATTTTTTGTGGGCACATTTTCTTTGAGTGATATAGGCTATAATTCAACGGAATATCAGGATATTTTGGCATATTATTTATAAAGAACTTGTAAAAAAGCAAACGGCAGAGAGAATTGGCCAAGAAACTCAACCCGACCCAATCCGACAAAACCAATCTCAGCTCAACCCGATCCAATCTAACCATTAGTCGGGTTGTGACGCTCGCAATCTTCCTCGAAAGAGACGAGCAAATCCTTCCAAAATTAAACTCGCGCATTCATTGTAATTTAAGTGTTTTATATTTAAACCGTAACGCTCCTCAACGCTGGCGCGATACTGTTAAGGGAGCTGTTTGCTTGTCAGGAAGGCAATCGTAAGGGACGAATGTTCTGCGAACAATTGTCTAAACACAGTGAAAAATGGTGCATAACATTATGTGAATTTGAGCATGGGCATGCAAAATCAGACACCAAATTAAACGATCGCTTTCTTCTTAAAGAGCCTCGGAGAAAGAAGCGGAAGCGATGCCCAATCTCGGAAGGGCATTAAAAGCAATTTTAGCGGCTGCTTAACTTCCTTCTTAAGGCCATATTCGTCTAACAATTAATGTCATCTCAACGAACGCTAAAATTCAGAGACATTTAGCAGAAATTTTGAGCGCGACGTCTACCTTTCAAGAGGGCCATGAATATTCAGAAATTCGAAAACACATCCATCAGATTTTTCGATAAAATTCCCAAAGTATTTTGGTTCCGCGGCGAAAATAGAAATCCCTCTCGACATTAATGGGACCATAACGTGACTGTAATCGGACGTGATTTTCCACTAAAAATAAGCATTCATTAGACTTCAACCTGGAGAAAAGTATGCAAGTAAATTTTTTTGAGTTTTCATATGCCGGATAGCATAACTCGGTAAAGAACTTGCCGATCCTCCTAAAGATGAATAATTTAAACAAAGAAATGCATGTGTATCCCTGTTCTGCATATGGGACACTTTAGAATATTATGGAAAGAACAGTCCAGCCTCTATTTAGAAACAAAACATGTGTAACTTAATGATGTCTTCCGTTTGTTACCTAAATCTGGAAAAACGCTGGAACATACGCTGGAAAAATAAACTATCCTGTAAGCAGCCTTCCAGTGTACAGGGAGGGGAAATAACACTGTTATAACTTGAAAGGCTTAACCTTATTAACTTCTTGAGTAGGCTTAATTTATCATTATGTGACTATAAAAGTGAAGTTTTAATGATTAATTACATTCGATAAATTAATTTTACGAAAGAGTATTTTAATTACAGATATACAACTTAAAATGAAAGATCTGTCACATTGTGAGAATTTGAAAACAAATTATTCTCAAAATTATCTAAAAGTGACCCCATCGCCAGACCATCAGGCTGATTGTAAAAAGCTCTTTCAAACAAAAAATTATTCTACGAGTTACAAATATCAGTCAACAATATTATATCACGAATAAGACTTTTTGTCCAAGTTTTTATCACACAAAATCAATAACAAAAAATACAGTGAGGGATACTACAGAAATGAATAAAATAAAGTGTGCGATGAGAAATATATAGTTCACATGTTTGTCTTTAGATGGAAAAATTAAGGAGAAAAAGATTGCCATATGAAAAGAATGCCGAGAACTCTTTCTAATGCTAACTTTATTCGAAACAAGAGATAAGTAAACTATAGATCACGACATTCAAACACCAAAAATCAGGTAACGAATGAAGACTATGAAAAATAGTGGAATAGCACTGTGAGAGAAACAATATTTATCTTCATATTCTATTCACAAACAAATCAAAGTTCTCTTCAATTCGCATCCTTGGATATAAAAACAGACTCTGAACTTTGCATTCGCAACAAAAAAGATGTGGGCGTGCATACTTGCGCCCACGTGTGACATTTAATCACGATGCCGTCCGAAGATGAAATACCCCAGAAAGGACTCAAAGGATTCGAATCAAAATACATCCCCGCGTCGCCCATCAAAGCAGACGAGAAAGCAAAAATGTTTATCCATCGCCGCTACCATGACGTTTCCGAGCTCTTTTCCAGCCTATTTTTTAACATGCCCCTAAGTTATACCGTAGGCGTGAGGGCGTTGATAGCAAGGAATGCTCGTCAGCAGAAAAGAACAATATCCAAAGAGGAGGGAGATGAAACTCTCTGGATCAAAATCTGCCCACGGAAAGAGGGAAAATGATGAAGGGAAGTGGACCCTGCGACAAGGAAGGGGAAAAAGAGGTGCCTTCGCTAAAGCTTCAACTTTGGTATTCTTCAACTGGAGCTGAAGGTAACGTAATTCAACGGAAGGACTAAAAAATTACTTTTCAAAACTACAGAGAATGATGCGAGAAAATCTAAATGGTTGAGTTTACTTGCTTTTTTAATTTACTAATTAATATATTGTGTATTATGACAACGATTTCATCCATCTTACAAATTGTGTTTATCATCAAAGTTTTCTCCGATTGCTTCTTTTCATTCTCGAGTAGTAATTCTTCAAAAATTCGTTCGACAGCTAAGGAGTTCGTAAATGTAGGCCCCCACAGGGAATCGTACTCTGGACTGGTAAACGTGAAACTCACTTGGCTATCTGGGAGCACTTTTCTCTCTTTAAATCGCTACATGACGAAGAATACATGGTAAAGATTGTCTCAACAGGAGATGGAACTGTCCTCTGCATTATTTTTATAAGGAAAACTCAATTGAAATAGTGCTATTCTATATTTTATTTTTGATGAATCACGGACTGAAAGATAAATCATTCGCAATGAAGATATATTCAAGAACTTTTTTGTCTACCTGCAAAATGTCGTAAGCTGTCAAAGTACTATTAATAAGACTATTACTAACAATTATTTTAGAATAGATTTGATAAACAATGAAAATTACTTTTTATATCTACGTTTCAATGGTATTTTTACCTTTTTAAATTGGGCATTTTCCCAAAACATGTTTTTTCTCCATCAATTCCCAGCTATGATGTGTTAAGACGGAAGGGACATTAGCACTGAGGCTTAATGAAAATGGCCAAGTTTTATCTATTTTCACAAACTCATAAATCGATCTAGGCTACACATACGGGTACGCCAAGGTTATTAATTGGCTTTTTAAGGTTAAAGAAAAATAGGTGGATCATTTATTATATATGAATTGAAGCCATTAGCTGTGCATTATAAGTAACTAATCCTACTGTTGAAACCCCGATTTCGTCCTTCGTAAAACGTGTGTTATTGTACCTGAAAACGAAGCATAATTCCCTACCAAGCCCAGATTTACCCAACAGTTTACCCAATTCATTTAATCAAAAAAGGCGTTTAAGGCTGAGGCTTTGTGATCAAATGCGACATCAAAATCCTTATTATCAAGACCTGAAGCGATATATTGTTTTGAGCTCTGCCTAGTTTCCGTCATGCTAAAAAGGATTGGTGCGTAGATAGTTGTATGTGTATTTGATAGTTTGGTGTGACGGGAAGAATGCAGTGGAGTACAAATTATAAAATATAGTAAATGGCAAAAAAGTAACGCTATTGATCAATAAAATACAATAGATTGTTTTATTGTAAATCTTTTGTTATATTTCCCTTAAAACGAAACGGAATAATAACATTTTTGGCAATAATGTGGGCGTTAACACCATATGTTATAGGTGTTAACAATTAGTATCATATGTATCTCAGAAAATTGGATTATTCGGAATCTGTAGAGTATTTCTTTTCTTGATTGTTACGGTGATAAAATCCCCGAAATAGCATCGAATTCAATAAAATGTACACTGTTTTATTTGTACAATTATCGAGGACTAAATATATTCGGGTTGGTATAATTATAGAATATTTAACGACCGGTGACGGACGTGTCTTTTCTCATCCAATTTAAACCTTCTATTCACTTTCACTCATTATCCGCTGACGTCGGATACAGTATCAGTATTGAAAGGGGGACATTTTTAAGCGATGCGATAAAAAAGTAAACATTCGGACTCAAAGAAAGGATTTGAGCGGAAGGATTAAAGAAGGTATCCTTACAAATTCACCGAGTTTAAGACTTTCGTAAAAAAGGAAAAAAGTCAGAGAATGAGAGGAAAAACAAAAGCACGAAAAAAAGAATCAAAAGGAAGCGTAACAAAAAAGAGGGAAAGAAAACAGGAGAAAGCGACTTAGAATGAAATGAAAATTATGAAAAGGAATGCTAATACCTAGAATGAATATGGAAGACGAAAAGAAAATAAAGCGTGAAACTTTACGTGGAAACCGGGGTTGAAAAATTAAACACGATACGGAAATTAAAAATGGAGCTACAATGCGAGCGAGAAGAAATGAATAGTGAGGAAATGGGCGAGAAAAAAGGGAGGAAAAAAGGTTTGAAAGAATTGAAGGGAAGTAACGATGGGAAAAAGCAGGGAGCTAAAGTGGGGAAGAACGACAGAGGTAGGAGGAAAAAGAGAACGGAAAAATCAAGTCCCTGCAGATGCCCCGAATCTGCTGATTAAAAAAGAAACAACAAGAATCCCGGGAAAGTGTCATAATGAGGAATCGTGAAAGACAGGAAAGAAATAGAGAAGTTTCAGAAGCTATGAAGTGGAAGAAAGAAAGGAGTTCTCGAGGAACAAGAAAAAGTAACGAGTGGTCCGTGGACAAAGATGACGTCAGACGGAGAAATAAAAAGATCGCTCGGAAAGAAATGAGGTGGCGGGAGCTTTGCTTTGAGAAATGACCGAATAATTTGGAATTTCTCGACGCGAAAATGAAAAAAGAAAATCCTTTCGTACTCACTGAATCCAAAAGAGCCGAAACATTGCCTATGAGACTTTCTGAGATCCTATGATTGGAAAATAGCAACTTTTGAAAGAGGTATTAGTCAATGAAGTAGGGAAAAGTCTGCATTCCTTACATAAGAGGTTCAAAGGGTTCCACTGGAATCTCGAGGCACTAAGTGGTTCTGATCCGCAGAAGCACTACCTAGTACATGTTTTCACATGCTTTAACCATGATAACAATACATAGATAATCGGACTTAAAATATTTAGAGACCATTGTTATCTTGTTTCCCTATAGATGCATAAGATCGACAAGTTTCTTATAGATAAACATAACTTGTAAAGAAAGTGAGAGGGTGAAATAATGAAAGAAGACGTAGTAATTTCCACAGGAATATTATCGAACGACCGGTTTCAGCACGGAGTACAGGTCGTTCAATAATATTCCTGTGGAAATTACTAAGTTTTCTTTCATTATCTCATTATGTCGTTCCACGAAGTACGGCCAGAAACCATTGATTATATAAAGTGAGAAAGACTTATCGACGTACACCTAATAGCAGTGATCAAAATTTTAATTATCTTGTGTCGAAATTGAGAATGTCGCTTGCAGCATATATTTCAATTAATTGATTCAAATTCATATACAGCAACTTTAACCATTAAATCTTAGGGATGCTTTGGAAATGATTTTATAGAACCATTGATAGGCTATGATTGTATTGTAATTTTTAACTCTTTCTAATCTTCTTAAAATTCAGGTATTTCTGAATTTTAAGAAGATTAGGAAGAGCTAAAAATTACAATACCAAAAGGCAGAGAACGAGAGGAAAAACAAAAGCACGAAAAAAAGAATCAAAAGGAAGCGTAAACAAAATTAGTTTCACAGGTCCAACTGAAATCTGAATTAAGTACCAATATTTTTCCTAGAAACTGCCTTTCCACGGGATAACTCATTTCAACATATATGAAGGAAAAACAAACATGCTCACACACACACACACACACAATCTATAACATAATGTTACTAAATGCTAAATATTGTACTCAAGCTTTCGCATATATTATGTCAGATCTTTTTGCTTACGAAAATATTCAAATAAAACGTAATGAAAATAATCAAAAGATAATAAATAAATAATTCGAGGTACACTTGAACTTTAACCGAGTCGTTACATGGAATGATATCCGATATTCAACTAAGGTTAAATTCTTTTAAAACGTGGTTTCCTGTACTGAATTCACATGATGGTTTAGGCCCGTTGTGATTTACAATTCACACTAACATAGTAAAGGTTGAGTAAACATAATTGTCAAATACCTTAAGTTAATCTGATCTTGTAGTTTTTATTCTTGAAAGATGATATTTTTAGAGTAATTAGAAATTATTGATGCTGCTAACAAAAGGATATTCTGGCGATAATAAAAGATAAAGGCTGAAAATGTGCATACTTGGGACATTTTTTCTGGCGAAATTGGCACTAATTAGTCCCGTCTTCAATTTAAGCCATTAATAGCAGAATATATAGCTCAGATGGGCTAGGCACCAGCAATGTAGGACTATCCACATTTCCGAACGTTCGATATAGGTTTACAGTCGTTATGGGAGCAAATTGTTTCGTTATATGGAACGCAATTCCGATATGTCCTTGACATGGGCAATATTTTCTAAGGTAAATGGTATGAACTACTAGTTCAGCGATAAAGTCAATAACCCTACCAATCCGAAAGAGAATGTTGCTTCGATCTCCGCTGTCTGGCAGATAAATGATGCCGACTGCCCATTCACCATCCTCTCCAGAATAAGGTGTTGATCCTAAATATTAGGAAAGGAAAAATCAAACACTTTTTCGCAGTGACAGTTACAAAAAAAAGTCGAGAAACGCAAGGTCACCACGCGATCGCTTGGATTTCAAAAGAAAAAATATTCGGAGAGAGGCCGAAACTCGCGGGATATTAGGTGGATAAAAAATAAATCTTAAGGCGATGAGTGGTATGTGACGGAACAAGTGCGAGGAAGCAAGCTGTGGGTAAAATATCGAGCCCGAAAGAAACGAAGCACTCAGAGAAATAAAATAAGGAAAAAGTGTGTGAGAAAGGGAGCAAGAGGAATCGTGAGAAGGAAGGGAAAATGATTTCCAAGGAAAAAAAGGAAAACGAGAATGGGCTCTCGAAATGAGAATCTGAGAAGGAAAATTGAGCACGCGAGGAATAACTGAGAGGGATATGCATAAAACAGTTTTTAAAATGAACGGAAGGAATCTCGTATTAAAGGGGATGTAACGGAACGTAACGGGGTACATCGTGAAGGGTGAAAAAGAACTTGCGCTTTGTATTTTGAATCGTGAATTCTTCGGTAGACGTAGGGAAATTAAACCAGAATCGAATCCAATCTCAAAATGTTATTACATCTGAAGGATTACTTAAATGAGACCAATAAGCGGTGGTAGTAATATATTCCAAGGTACCGTTTCTTCGATTTTTCACAATGAGATTAAGTATGCATTCGAATATGGGAATGACAGAAGGACGTTGTCTCAGCATATAGACAGACAATAAAACTGATTTTTCACAAATTCAAGCGACTTCAACCTAGTCAAATGATCAAGGTTTGATATTAATCTATAGAATTTCAAAAACTATTACGTGATTTATTGTAAAGGATTTTCTACAACAGAAAACACTACAGCTTATTCAAAGTGGAAAGGGTTTTATCGAATGTTTTCAAGATGCAAACTCTACGACTTTTGGTTGTGCAATGAGAGCAGTCTGTCGCGTACATGCCAAATTGAAAAAGTTTTAAAGCGTGATCAATTTAAATCTTAGTGAATAATAGATCTTTATCGGCCTATGGATACCATAAAGTTATTTGGTAGATCTTCCGCGATAGACAGGGTATTAATGTATTACAAAATCCGGATGCCAATTCCATAACCTTTCCTTGTTTGTATTGTTTCTCATTCAATTTTTCAGACAACATAATTCTTGTTGAAGAAAATTTGGTACAGTATAGATGTCTACTTTATATACTGCTATAGTATATCTTTATCAACTTTCAACCGTAGTTGATAATAGTAGATTGGTTAGCTTGAAACTAAATTGTAACGGAGGATTTATCGCCTGCTTCAGATATACATTCTTCAGAGATTTATATAATATATTACGATCTTCATCATCAGTTTTTAAACTGTCAAAATGAATCATAGAAATAAAATCTTATCACGCCTGAGTCTCTTCGATTTATGATTTAAAGATTTAAATAATATAATAAATAACTAAATATGGCTGTAAAAATAATGGATCCATCACAAGGTTAGCTCTTTTTTTCGAAAATGTTGTTTACTCAACTGATAGTGAAAAACTGCCAGAAATGAAAACGAAACACTCCATTTCCATATCTATCATTCCCATATCTATCCCCTTCATCGAGTAACTGTCATCTAAAATTGGCGTTCGCAACTTTAATTTAGGTAATGAATTCCGCCATATATCCTATCATACGTCAATCCTTTTCAAATGGACGATTTTCAAATTAAAACGAAAAGAGACTCAAATAGAGCTTCTGGCATTGTTGGTTTTATCTTAGTCAATCCCTGCGAGACGTGAAAAAAGAACCATTTCATCAAGTTTACAGCTGCATCTGCTGGTAGACGATTCATTCAGCCCAGCAAGATCACCTTTCGCCGTAACCCTACTCTTGTCTCTTCCCTTACTTCATTTTCTTCCCTTTCCTCCCTTATCCTCAGAGAAAAGCAAACTCTGCTTCGCGTGGAAGCGACTCATCTTCCCTCTCTACCTTGAGATTTCGGGTCTGTTTCGTATCCAGGACTCCTTCTCTTCCACCTTTTCCAAAAATCCCTTTCCTCGAACTCTGATGCTCACACTTGCCAAATCTTCCGCTTTTTCTATTCAAATTCCTCCGCGAGAAGAGAAGAGAGATATCCTTCTAAGATTTACCGAGATTCGTATAGTTGCGTGCCATTTTGATTGGAATGGAAGTTGATTTTGTGAGAATAAGTCAGGAGGGCAAGAAGAATTCATAACAATTCTTTTTGGAAGCGATTTTCCCGACGTTCCCTAGCTCCATTTGGATGATCAATCAATGTGAATAAAAATGTTCATTATTTTTATTTTATGATTTAATTTGCTAATATTTTTCTAGAAAATGAACAATTTAAAAATTAAAGGTAAAAAAACTGGTTTTCGTATATTTTTAATTTTTTTCGGCTAATTCACTTGCAATACAAGAATATAAAAAAAATGCCATAATGATCTATCTTATCGAAATTTTGAGATAAGAAGGTAAAATATCCAAGAGCAAAGAAGACTATCTATATATTACGGGAAAAGAAAACAAGTTTAACCTCAGTTTTATCAAACAAAGAGAATAAAAAGGTCAACGATAAAGGAAAATGCGGCCTCTATAACGATAAACACGACTATCAAAAATACAACTTATAGCATTATTATGTTTCGTATTTTTGAGTCACAAAACGTTTATAACAGAAAATATCTACTTCTATGTCTAACAATCCAATGATTCAATTTCATAGATAATCTTCTTGCAGATTTTTATTCTGAAATTCCTACAATGATAGAAGATGAAGTCATACTTTGAGTTGATCATGCCAATACGGTACTGTACGGTGCCAATATTATGGTACTGATAGTTTTTGTCATCGAAATTGGTCCTTCATTTTTACTACTCATTATTATTAGCTAGTATACTCCATAAAATTCACGTAAGGGAATGAAAATATCAATTTCTAATACAACTCGCTTTCAAAAATTCCTGAGAAATTAAACCGTATGTTTAAGCTGCAAGTAAGAATATCCTGTCTGATTATCATAAGATATCATACCGAATCGGAGAAGAGGGAATATCTTAAGATATCGTATAATTAGCAATTCTTTTAGCATGTTTGTGTTTCAATATTCCAAAAATGGAATAAAATGTTTCAACTATTTTTTTGGGGGGGGGGGGAGTTGAATCAATCATTAAAAAGGACTCAGAAAAAACAAAACAATAGGTCAAATGATAGGCTCTAGAATTACACTTTACCCATCATGTTCAGTGAGATTAACAATCTGGAATCGCATTTGAATATAAATGATAGCCCGTTTACTCGATTCGATCGATTAAGAGAAGAGTATGTATATAAGGTGTAAAACTACCAGCAATTTAAATTATCATTTGCTTAATCGACCTGAAAGGTTTACTAGTAATCCTCTCCCATTAAATTCACGAGCAATTTAAATTCCTGAAATAGAGCAATCATGAATGAAAAATTTTAACGTCTTTAATCTTATGGCAAACTTCTTCCAGCACATTTTCTACTCAACGCTTCACTCGGCGGGAAACTGAACGTTCCCTTGGCACATCTAATTAAATCTCGAGCAAGAAAAATATCGGAAAAAATCTTGAAAGTAGTTGAAAACTTTGCGGAATTTTGCGCAGTTACTTTTCCTGCAATTTTTCACAAGGCCCGAAATAGCCAGACTATAATTGTGGAGGAAGCATCCGAAAAAGTGACAGGGCAGTCTTACTATTTGGTTAATTTTCTCGAAAAATTAGAAAGCGTTGCTTGGTCGAGGAATTTCAGGTGAAGCCTTCATGCTAGTTTTTCGCCACATGATAGTTTTTCACCGCATTCTAGCTTTCATGCGTCACTTTTCGAGTAAATTGCTGTGGAAACGAGAGATTAATGAAACCAATCTCTTTTCTAAAGGTGTAGCGGTCTCTGAAAGGAAAATTAGAGCCTTGAATACTGTTACTTTTTATAAGACCTACGTAAAGAAGTACCAACCGCATAATTTAAAACTAACAAACACTTAGATTCTCACCTTGACAGCTGCCAGCGGCGCACGGCAGAGGGTGTATTACCACTACATCACGAGCTAGCTAAGAAATCTATTGGGTTTTCTAACATTCCACGCAAGCTAAAGTCAGTAGTAAATAACCTACCTAACGATTATTTTCTTAAAATGCTATGTCCTTTTATTACGGATTTTACGACCATCGCTAACTTGAACTAAAAATCAGCTGCTTCGTAGTTCGGTTCTGTTCTGGAAAAGTTTTGAAAAAGTTCTCGCCAGTTTTCTGATCTCACCTTCTGAAGCAAATCCCAATCCAGTGACTTTATCTTAGCTGAGAGGCTGCTATCGAACATCGTATTCGAATGAAGTAACCGAGCTGCTCCACGTTGAACCCTTCCTTTATCGGAGACCAACCTCATTTCATGGGAGTTAGGACCCAAAATCGCCCATCAATTCTTGGGAAGAGGTGGAATAAGAGAAATACGCTATTTATTTCACTCTTGGGCATATGCAGAATGTAACTGACACATCTCTTCGTTCCTTCCGCTTTCCAGCTACGTTTATTCTGCATCGGATGCTAGTAGTCCTACTAGTTTCATCCTTATTTCCTATTTTTGTACTGCTCAAATTTTTTCTTTTCATTAAAATTGAATGGATTTGATGCAAAAGAGGACTTCGCAGTCCCAAGCTCCCCCACAATAAAGACGTTTCTATCCTATTCTTTTCTCATTAAGAAACAAATAGCAGATATTCTTAATTCCAAGTTTTTTATGAAGATTGATAGATAAATGGCAACTAATGGCAACTTTAAGTTACACCATTGTAATATTTAAAACGTTAAGGAAAAAAATTATAAAGAGCGATGCGTGGGAAAATAATTTTTCAACCTATCATTGCGACACAATTTGACGAAGAGAAAAACCTACTTTTAGGAAAACCTCAGGGTTGGGTGTGAGAAAATCATCCAAATACACAGTAAAAAATATAAAATCCAAAAAATGTAAAAATAATAAACAAGAAGGAAAAATACAAAGAAAGTACTCATAACGTTTGAAATGAAAAAATTGAGTAAGAAAAAGAAAACTGCCGCTAGCATTATGGTAAACAACATTTCTCCCTGGCGGGGTATCGAACTCCGGTCTCCCACGTGACAGGCGGGATCACAGACCATTATACTACAGACTCCTTACTTACTTACTTAATTTTACAAATTTAAATTAGCCACAATACTAGACACACCTAATTTTATTCCTGAATTTTGAGAATGTATTACCGCTGTTATAATTTCTGCTAGAGTATTTTGGCTGTATTATCATCACTTCAGACTTGATATACACGATATATCGCAAATCGCTCATCGATATTCCATATTGCATATCCATCTTTCTTATTATATCATTCCGTCACTTGTGTTCCCCATTGGAATTGGGTTTTGATAAGGAGAGGGAGAACCTGTCTTTCAAACGTTATTTCATAGTAATCAAGATATTCCCATCCATCATACGTGTTTTTACTGGAAGGACTTTCTATCGAATTTTCCTTTCGTTGCTTCCTCTCTCATTTTTATAAATTCTACCCATTCCTAATTCTCTAGACTATTATCTGTATTGGTAAAGAACGGACTCTTAACAAGATAACTCTTTGCGAGCGCGGAACCTCAGAATGTGATGTTGAAACACGGACTTACACATACATATATAATATATTTCCTTTCAAGAAAATACGATACCGTGCGATAAATTTCATTTATATTAAAATTTTTGGGACTAAATTTCCTGGGTGTAGCCTAGTCCGAATAACAAATTTAAAAATTCCTCTTTCTAACTGTGAGAATTTACTACAATAAACCAGTGGCATGTAATCATTCATAATAGGTTTATGTTTGCAGTTGATTTTCTATCTTAGGATCATTTACGGATAAAATGGCATCCGAAATTTACTTGTATTCTGAACTTAATAGAACAATGGTCACCATCACAAATCCAATAAAAAACGTTTTTCTGAAAATGAATAATTCAATATTTTACTCTTACAAGAAGAAAGTACAGTAAAAACCGGAAAGCTCCGCCAACATGAGATGAAATAAATAAGTTGATTAACCCGACGATAGCATCAATCACAAACCCGTTGTGTATTTACCCTCATACATTGGAAATTTTATAACAGTTATTTTCAATTGTATTGCGTTCATTCTACAGTTAGAAAAATGTCCAAGGAATGCATCTGGTAATAAGATTCGAGTCTGAATCATCTGCGGTTAAATAAAAATCGGTAAAACCTGCCTGATATGAATTCAGTACAGTACAGTTCATAAACTGCATTCTTTTATTATCTTTTATTGAATTATCTTTAGAAATGTTATTATTCCTTTTTTCCGAGTATGCAGCGCGGTTGCCTACTTCGGGATACTTATACATGCAACCTTGGCTGACATTTTTAAACAATATTATTACACTTCCTGACAAGTTTCTTTTTCTTTATGACACAAAGAAGGAATAGCATCATACTTACGGCCGATGAAAACGTGATCTATCGTATATAGATACACATTTGAAAGTCAACTGAATTGTATAAACGCAGTTGAAATCGCCAATATCATAATTACTTGGAAAGCCTTCATAATTGCCGATAATTGATAAAATCGTCACCTTTAGAGCATCAATTTATGAAGTGTTGAAACCCTTCGTTCGAGGATTCATTGAAGCAGAACGAACCTACTCGTATATTACCAATCCAATATCTAAGGGTTTAAGATCTTGTCAACCAAAGAGAACTTATTATGATGTTCTCTTGCACTCACATAAGATTACCATCATCCATTTGTGGATATAGAATAATTAGTTCATATTTTTGGATTACTAAATCCCTCTTACTAACTGAAGCAAACTTTAAGAGCCTAGAACGCAGGAACAAAATAAAAAAGGCAGTAATTTATAAATAGCGGAAATTTCCGTGTGATAGAAAACACGCCGCCTCCATCGTCAACATATTTTTCTTTCCACTTTAAGCAAGTCGCTGAGTAGTAATTATTATCAAGACTAAATTTCGGAAACCACTCTTCTCTCTCTAGCGAGTTTGCCGGCTCGATAAACAAGAGCGATTCGGGATAGAGGAGAGCGGAAGAAAACTCTAAAGATGGAGACGGAGAAAAATAGGTGAGAATCGCGAGGAGGAAAGCACCTTTACAGAGATTAGCTGCGTAGATAAGATGAGAGAGTGGCGTGTAGGGTGAACGGCTCCGAAGAAGGGTAAGTGGAAGATGGCCGTATAGGACGTAGAAGAAGAGGGGCAAAAGGGGTTAAGAGGGAAAGAAGTGGTCATTAAGGAACGGATGGAAGAGGTGAGGAAGGAGAGTGGATGGTTGAGAAAGAGAGGTGGAAAATGGAAATAAAAAAGTGGAAGTGATGTGATGAGAGGAGTCCCTTGAGGGAATTGAGAGAGAGGAAAAATGATAAAAGGACCTAGGAGGGATACGTGAGGGCGTGGCGAGTGAAAGAAGACGCAACCTCAGCAACACAATAGGCGCTGAAACTCTTATCCGTCCATATTTTTATGTCTCGAGGTTTCGATCGGTCGAGACGACTTTGAGAGCGAGTATCGACCGCTGGATTTGGCGAAAAATACATACTTTCGATATTTGCTGATAAGTTTGAAATTGTGCGTAGATATTGCCCGATATTCTAGATCTAGATTTTTCTACTACTTGAAAATAAGTTGATATAATCCCGTTAGAAATATGTTAACTGAAAGGAAGATGTCTCTTTAGGAATTTTCGTAATCTTTCTACGTATGCACTGGGGTGGAAATGTGTATTAAACAAATAATTATTCGTCATATGACATTTACCATGCATTTTTGTCCAGCAAGACGAAACGTCAGGATAACCGCAGCTAAGATTTGGTGTTTTTTCAAATAATACAATAAAAGGAATTCTTCATAAGTTATTTTTCTTAAAATTAGCTGTAACAATTTTTCAATCAGCGTCTGCCAAAAAATTCCATTAGCAATAACATTTAGTTAATACATGTATATTATTTGGTTGTATAATAAATATGTATGATAAATAAATTTATACGAGTATTATTTGGATCCACAAATAATGCATGGCATTCCTTCAATACTTCGCCATCATCACTTGCCCAAAATTGTCAAATGTCATTGTAAAATGAAAAATTATTAAATACAACGTATGTTCTATCATCCACGAAACAATAAGAAATCAATGAAACCATTGATGTTCAATAATTTTCAAAGGAGGACATTACTTTTATTTTTTATGAGGTTTGAATGCTCAATCAATAAATACAAAATAGAAAAATCTGCGATACAAATTGGGATGAATCATCCCTTTGAGACAAATATGACGGTCCTTGAATTTTTATATTATAGATCGTCCCAGATTCTCTCAAAGGCTTACTTAATTTATTTTTAAGATTTAAACAAAGGAAAAGTTTTTCATGAGATGCATTATGTTCTCTCAGAGAACATAATGCAACTCTTTGAATGATCGATTTTAAAAGCAGAACATGGATACCACTTACTTTACGGGGCATTCCAAATTTGGTGACTACGAAAAGTTTTAGCCGTTGAAAATCATTACAACTACGAAAATGAATATTCGAATCTTAATAAAGAGAAAATACAGACATGTAATTTGAACTGATTTATAAGATATCAGGAGCTTAATTATTTAAAAATATCTTAGATATATTAGGCAAAAATTAAAATGCTATGCATTATAGCGATGAAATATATATACACTGATATAAAGTCGATAATAAACTTAAAGTCTAATTTTTGAAATTGAAATATGAAGGAGAAACAAAAATGGAATATTTAATTTCGTCCAAATAATAAATCAATGAGAAACGTATTGTTCACATGCTTGAATTGAATTCAATTAGAAATGAATGAGAAAAAGTCTACCATAGCCGGGATTTGAACAGGGACATTACAATTATCAGTACTCTAGCCATTACGCTAGATACAATAAAATAGATTACGATATAGCAATCCCATATCCGATTTCTGAGGCTATAATGGGACATGGTGTTCTCGGAGAATCTATCTAAAATGGCACCACTCCTGTCATGCAAGAAATATCAGGAAAGTAAAGGCCTGGAGTTTTCGCTATTAATTTTATGTACCAATTAATTTAAACCCTTGAAATTTCTTGGATTTTAATAAATACGCCAGACTTACATCTAAAAGAAATATCTAACAGTAATTTTAATTTCAACAAGTTATACTAATTTGATGCTTAAGAGTAGACTCTAATTTCGGGTCTACAAATATACCACAAAGAAAGTAACACTGAGACTGAGAAATTACTCTGATAATTCCTTAAAATTAATCCATGGACACAACGCAGTGAAATCTACGTTTTATATTTCAGTAAAACATTTTTTTCGTATAACCTTCTCCTTTGAACGAATTTCGTTCCTTTTTTTCCTAAGTGGCTTCGGGTATCTACTTCCCCATTCCGCCCCACTTCCAATAGCATTCGCAACGCGTTTTACGGATCCCCGATTGAGAGATCTCCCCTTTTCCCTGTCAAGGAAACACTTTCGGGTCTATCCAATCGCCTGCTCACTCTTCGTGAGCTAAAACAGAGGGGTGTTTTCGTTCTCTGGGTGCACCTTTTCCGTGCTTTCCCTCTCCTGTTTCGGTCACCGATTTTTTCTCCCTACAGGCTGTCAGTCACATTCATCCATTCACGTCTTCTTTCCCGTGCCAAAAAAAAAACACCGAGCGAGGGATTTTTGGGGGAAAAATATGTTTTGACCGATTCCCCATCCCACTCCCGCTAGCGCTGATCTGGGGCTATAGTTTCAGCCGCGGTGGGTTTTTGTCGGTGCTTAGATGATTGATCATTGTGAAGGGTGTTCTCCTTTCTTTGCAGGACGCAATCCATACACGGCGTGGTTGGCGCGGACAGGATTTTGACGAGCGATGAGAAAAACAAGCCGCTTCCCCTTTGATCGAAACGAAACAGTAAGGACGGCTGTTTTATAAAGCTCGCTATCGGTGTAAAGGTTTGTTTATAAGCACGAGTTGCAGAAAATTACGACGCCGCTCGGGAAAATGCGAGGGTAGCATAATGGATCACTCCCAACCGCGTCACCTTTAAAAAAGATAAAGAAGCTAATTCAGACCGCACTTATGAGCAGAGACCTCGGGCAACTGCTTAATTATTGAACCCTGCTCTCAATAAACTGAGGGATTCCATTAAAAAAAGTAAGTCGCGGAGAACTTAATTGGCCTCTCGAAAACCGGGATGAGTTTAGCACTAATCCGCACCTGTCAATCAAGCTTCTTGCTATTGATTGGTTGTGAAATCGTAACAGCATTTCCTCTTTCCTATAATCCAAAATTTCATTGGGAATTCTGATACTTTTTGTTTTCGAATATCATCAATTTTAATCGGGTTTGATTCGATAAAGTTGTTTAAGTACATTTGTAGAGGTCATATTGATTCAGCACATGGTGTAGGAGACATGCGATTTTTCCCAGTATTTTTATCCTGTTAAATGAACGCTAATGAGGGAAATGAAAGAGAATACTCCGTATATAACTGCACATTCTCGGAACTGCAAGTTTATCATCAGATCAAGTAATTTTCATTTATCCTCTTGGTTAAGTTCCAGTTAACTAAGAGAACGTTAAGGACTTCCTATCTGTACAGTCATAAACCGAAATTGAATCCTAAAATAAGTTACAACATTTTTTGAAGAGAGGATGAGATGAATAGGTGAGGTTAGGATGGAGGTAGATTACCCTTCCTACATAAGTCACAATTTGTAAGAGAAAAAACCCTCGTGAGAGCAGCGCAATGACCATATAACAACATTTTCCGTTTCAATAAGGAAGATTGCAGGTTATAGTTGTTTGACCATACTGTGAGAGTGAATGTGATGATGGCATTACTACAATGATACTGGTAATTATTACCGAGGAGTATAAGTGCCAGGATACTACATACTGGAACTCATTTTTAAAGGCTGAGTCGTCATCGTACCCTCATGAAAAATCTGCACGTGGCCTGCCGTGACCGAAATTCGAACTTTAAACCTATACGTGGTAAGTATCATAGCCAATTTGCTGCCGAAACTACGCAAAATATAACATTTTATTTTGTAGTGTACCAAAAAACAAACGCAAACGATCCGTTCATCAAGGTACGATTAGAAAAGGCTGGTATGGAAATAAAAGTGTTCTTCAATAGTTAAACTTCTAGTGCTGATTTCGAATAACCATAACATAGAAATAGATTCTAAAACTAGATTCAAGCATTTACCACCACGAAATAAAGACCTTAGTTTGAATACCATTGGATTAAATATAACATTGAACTATATCATAACAGATCCGGTCTTTGAATTTCTCACGTGCAAAGTCAAACTGCTTCCGTGAGAAGCCGAAAGTTTCGGCACCGATTCCAGTCATTATTACTTTCTACTGGTCAAATCAAATTAGTAGTCATTCAAGCTTACTCGCCCTCCTCCTTGTGGAACGCGATTCAAAGCAGAGATGAGCGTCAATCGGGGAATTAATTCCTACGGGTATATTTGCCCCTTAGAGTTTCGCATCGCCTACCTCAGCATCTCTTCCTCTCCCACAGAATTTCCGCACCTCTCTTCGGAAACCGGGTCGACTCCCAATTAAAAAACATCTCCCAACCTGTATCATCCATCCGTTCGTCTTAAGAGATCCAACCATGCGAGCACCCGCTTCTGGTACCGTCTCCTCCTGCCATTTTGCCTCTCCCCCATTTCAACTTTCTCCACCGCTTTTCCCATCACTTTGCGTCTCTTATTTCCTGCCATAATTATAATGTTACCTTCCATTACTTCCAAGCTGTCCCAATCGATGTTCTGGCACTTCGAGAGAATATACACCTTAGGTTTGGAAACGATGATAATCCACGATCGATCCATCGCAAAAATCAATATGGTTATCGATTGATGGAGGTAATCTTCCGATTGCCGCGAAACGGTAAATTGGGAATGAGTAAAAGGTGGAAATGTCTCACGTAGTTCGGAATTACCCTGCATAGGAGTAACGTGCAATTACTTCTACAGGGTGAGTAAATTCTATATGAACAGCTGCTTGTCCGAATTTTAAATTCAAATGGGATAACACTGAAGATTTTAAAGTTTCCTTTATCCCCGTTTTTTACATTCCTTCCTTCACATTTAACTTAACAGTTATTTAATTCACATATTCTTACACGATTCTAAATACAAGGCAGTTATGCTCTAAATCTTTCATTATGCTCGGTGCGAAGTATTGGAATCAACTACCCAACCCAAAAATAAATACCTTAACATTTTTTTCTTCACAAGCATTATATCGGAACTATAGGAATCAAGCTAATGCAACTTGGACTTCATTTTCACTTTGCACACATTGTTCTCACATCTTACTCATCGTCAAGCCGATATTGGTTACTCTCTCGTTAAGCTAATTTATAGTTTTATCACTTTTAGTGAATTTGCCGTATAATAGTGTCATCTACTCTTTCTCTCCAACACCATTTCAGGTTCTACTCAGTCTTAAGTAATGATACCGACCATCTCCTATGGGACAATTATGTCGGATGATACATGGCAAACCCAACGGCTGCAGATTTTCATGTTAGTTTTTATATTTTATTCTTTTTTAACCATAACTTTTAATTTTTTCTGTGTTTCCGCGGGTAATTCCCATCATCCTTTTTGTGTGGGTCCTTTCCCGCATCGTGGGTTTTTTCTGTACCATCGTCAGTTGTGGAGATTATTTTCTTACTAACAAAATCCTTCTTCTGTTTTTAGTGTATTTTAATTTTATTGTAATTGTTTAAAATAGTAAATCGAATAATCGATATCGTAATAGAATTCGAATTTGTAATCGAAGGGTCAAATAATAATGATTAACTACGTCCCCGGAGATTGGTGGCTAAGTTAGACTGTTTTATGAACATTCTTCGATTGTTTAACTGCTACAAATAAGTTTAATTAGAGGTTTCTTGCGACAAAGGGAACAGTTGCTTTGAGAACTCCATTCCTTAAGTATGGTAAATCCAAATCAGACATATAAAACGCTTAATTAAGAATTAAGTGAAGGAAATTTTTAAGTTTCGGGAAATAAAATTGTAAACTTATATATTTTTTCTTGTATTTTTGGAGAAATAATGGGATACATTTTCTCACCCAATTTAGGAAGCATTTAATATTAGAAGTCATTGTTTAATAATTTTTGTAACAATGTTACTTAGTAACTACTTAGTAGTATTGAGTACTACTTACTACTACTAAGTACTTGCTAGTATCTCACTTCTAGTGTTACATTAGCAAATGTTTTATTAACCTACAGAAATTACGAGGAATTATAAATTAAGAATTTCTTAAATCAACTATGGGTATAGATGTTCATAAATATGTTCGTATAGATCAGAGATTCCCAAAGTGGATCATCTTTCTTTCTCAATGGAGTTCTACTGGATTTATGGCATCAGTGCAACACCAGAAAATAGTCATATGATAATTTGGTGGATATTTTATCATTGCGATGTTTAATTTTCTTTATTATCTTTTTTCAGCTATGGTCATACAGATTTTCATAACTGGGGGGGGGGGGGGCGGTGGTATGGATCCAAGGGGGCGATAGCATGAAAAAGTTTGGGAAACACTGGTATAGATGATCAATCCCGTTTGTCTGCATGTATTCTGGTGAAGTTTCTGCGGACGTTATATTTGCACTATGCCTACGTGGAACCCAATCATTGCATCTAAAAACTGCAATTATCCAGTTAAAACCCCGTTATAACGATCAACCTTCCTCATAGTTGACAATGATACTTTAGATAGCCACCTAAAACATCGTATCTTCATCCGTGCCTTCCATTACCTCATTAACCTTTGTAATTGTGCCTCTCGCTGCATCCCCCGTTCCATCATCTCAACTTTCCGATGTTATTTATAAAATCATTATAAATAATAATAATAAAATCGTTATCTCTCTACTCTGACTATAGATACTCTATGATATAAAATACGCAATACTTCACCTATAAGACCTATACAGCCTCTGAGACATTTTCTTTCCTTCTTGGTTCATTAAATTGTGCGTTGATATTAAATCCCTGAATAAAAATTTAGCAATAAAATTTTAGCAAGGCATGCATTTAGCATGCATTTGGCAAACAAAATTCTTACTTGAAAGATATCGTTTACTTTTGATGTAATTCCACAATGTTTACTTCTCACCTCTTTACCAAATCATATTCATCTAAATTCATTTCTTTTATTCTCATCGAAATAATTAGCTTCCATCTGCTTGCAGTAAAACCTCTACATTTATTAAAATATTAAAATAACGCTTTGTCCATTAAATTTTCTGGCATAAAAACATAATTCTTAGCTCTAACAGCTTAAATGGCTTCATTTCAAAGTTTACAATTTTTCTAACGCCAAGCACAGGCGTTTCTAACCTTTAAAATCCGGTATCATAGAAAGGGAACCTTGACATTCAGCGTGACCATTCACGGTCGATAGCTCGACCAACATCAATTTTCTTTCACTCAAATGACAAGCGTGTATGCCACCGTTGATTCTTTGTCAATATTTCAGAATGACTAGCTGTTTTTAAGAGACTAACTCAAGGGATGGGTAAGAGATTTCCCACCTTTTGGTCTCAACTGCTCCTTATTCTGTGTGAGTGACAAACATTTTCTGATGACAATATCAACATCTAATTAGCATAAAGATATATCGCTAGTGATCTCCCTATTTTTTGCTGTGATTAAGAAACAAGAAATCCCTACAAAGAACCTCCATTACTGTGTATGGGATAAAATTCGCTCCCAGGGTAAAAAGAAAGTAGAGGCTTAAAGATGTAAAAATGGATAGTTCCCAAAACAAAAGGAAAATTCATATAAAAAATAAATAAGAGGTACATGGAAAATTCATTCTAGGTGTATTTTAAATTTTAATAAGACTCAATAAAACTTCGCTGCAAAAATCAATCAAACTCAATGAGAAAATGAAGCAAAATAGATATAAAACAAAGAAATTTCACTTTGAAATTCACAAATTTTCATTTTGAAAGAGAGAGTAATTTAGAGACAGCTTCTGATTTGAAAGAGAGATTTCTCTATTGTAAAATTTGAATTGGTTAGAATGACCGGGCAGTAAGTAAGAGTTCTGCGTTCGAACCCGGGGAAAACCTTAAACCTTTTTCTTTTTCAGCTTTCCTCGACAAGAATGTATTCCATGCGTTATTCATCATATCTTTAGATATGTGTTTAGCGAAAGAAATAAAGAAGAAGAAAAAGCCTTCCGTAGCTGGGACTTGAACCCGGATTTATCAATTCCCGGAAGGTTGCTCTAACCACTAAACTACCACGACGGAACAATCTCCCCCTCGATTTCTGAAGCCATGATGGGATGGATTCAGCAAATAGCCGGTAATTGGGAAATTCGGATTCGAGCGCCGGCTACAGTAAACTATTCTCCTTCATTTCATTCTATATATTCAAGTATGTGAACCATGAGTTTCATTTCATCGCTTACTTAAAATAGGGTTGTTCAACTAAAGGCTCGCTGAAGGTTTAAATCTGCCCCACCGATCTTCTCGATCTCAGAAACATGTCGTCTATGTAAAAGAAGTGGTTTATTGAAAACAGAATAGTGAAAATCATCTATGATCTGACTAAAAATTAACTTCCTTAGAGCACTGAATATCTCTCTAATACGTTATTTAGCATATTCTGATGATATAATGAATGAGTTATTTTCTTACATGTATGTTCTTTTTGGCGTAAACAATCTGTACAAGGGCAGTTATGTAACGTGCAAATGCAAAATGCAAATACTTAAATACGTGCAAGAAAATATAGTGTTTGATGGAATTCCTAATTCTGACGTACGGCCAAAAAGGTCGGATAACCCTATAGTTCATTCACTAGATGTTTGCACTTTAGAGAGAGAAAGAATATCTTATCTCTTCGTATCGGGAGCCAATAGGACAGGAGGAACTATCCCCTCCACTCATCAAGGGCGTGGTAGAACTTTGCTGTGTTGCAACATTTGCATAAAAATATAAATTTAGTTAAAATCGTTTCAGTTTTGAGTGAAAGTAATGCCGGAAATAACACTGGTTGATTTTAGGTTAATTAATAACACAACCGCAGAAAGACAAAAATACCACATTTAAAAGAAAATCTTGACTTTATTCCGGTTTTGTTTGAACGGGTGCCTTTGTGCGGTTGTGTTATTAATTAACCTAAAATCAATCAGTGTTATTTCCGGTATTACTTTCACTCAAAACTGAAACGATTTGACCAAAATTTATATTTTTATGCTAATGTTGCAACACAGCAAAGTTCTACCACGCCCTTGATGAGTGGAGGGGATAGTTCCTCCTGTCCTATTGGCTCCCAATACGAAGAGATAAGATAATCTTTCTCTCTCTAAAGTTCAAACATCTAGTGAATGAACTATAGTTTATATTAATTATGATGAAATATTCTGTATAATTTTCGGCATTTTTGATTTTTATTGTTCAACGATATTATTTAGATAAATAATTGAGTCACATGATTGATTCATTAAAAAAAACGCATCGCTCCCCACGCCTTTGAAAAGAATGGATGTTACACAAAATTAAGATAAAAACCTACTTTTCCCCTAACCTGTCCCCATGCCTTCTCCCTTAACTCCTCTTTCAATGTTTTCTTTCTCTTTCAGTTCATGTGATTCTTTCCCTTCCTTTTCTCTCGTGTGTTCTTCCCACCATTTTGCCGTTTCCAATACACCCTTCACTGTACCCTTTGTCCCTCCGCCCTTTGCCCATCCCAAAACCGTGAGCTGGGAAGAGTCAGGGCCCATGAAACGTTTTTCCCTTTCCTTAAGTGAAAAGTTAATTATCCATTCACTCTTCTTCTCCGTCCACCTTTCAAACCCCTTTTTCCTCCCCTACCTTCTCTCGGTCGTGCGCTGCGTTTTGTCTCAGAGTAACAAAGTATTCTGCTCCAAAAAAGCCTCGCCTTTGCTCTGCGGGTTTCCCGTGATACGCGAGGGTACTTCGGTGGAAGAAGCATTGGAGATCCGGTGACATTTTTCAAGACCTTCGCCAGCCGTAGTTGTTTATTCTTTGGAGAAATCAAGGTCGGACCCGTAAACTGTTTCATTACATTCTGGTCTGCTTTCAATAAAAGAACAATATGCTCAGGTACTTCGGAACGACACTTTTCGAAAGAGCATGAAATAGGTGACATTTGCACTAAACTCGGAGCTCTTTGGGTTCTTTTCAAGAAATATCGACCGGAGAACAAAACGGGAAAGTCACACAGTTACGAAAGAATTTTTGCATCACATTTTTAATTCCTGAGGTAAGCTAAATCTTCATAAAAGTACCCGTTCTTAAATTGTGAATTCGTTACGAAGACAGAGTCTTCATAATTCCTCATGCCAAAAATTCCTCCGCGCGTCACTTTGGGTATACGTGCCGTAGGTCAACCGTCTCTCACATCAGAGGCAATGATCATATAGCAAAGAAATCAATAACGGACTAGAAATTAAGTCGTAAAATTCATTGATGAACCAAGACTTCAATAGCTTGCCATAAAGCTAGATAAGGAGATTGTTCTCAAATAGTCAACTTACCTCAATGGGATACTGAACCATTATCAAGGAAATTTAATTTTCGTCAATATTTATGAAAAGTTCGCGTGAGGAAGGATTTGATCCCGAGAAACATTAAAGACTCATTTGCTGAACAATAAATGCCACGTAAATTATAATACTCAGTATCTCGTGAAACGCAGCGTCAGATGTAGTATTTTAAGGGCAAATGGGCAAATATTTTGTTCGAGCAGATTTTGCATTAGAATGTTAGGCATAGGAGTGGGCTAATCAGTCAATAAACATGTTCGATTTTGAGTCTGGCACATGAAGACTAACAAATGCTGTATTCCTTATTTGAACATGTTGTTGCAATAAATCAATGAAAATATTTGTAAGAATCAGTCCTTGGAGGACACTATATTATTCACATTTTATATATTAGTGGAAAGTACTGCATAAATAACAACTTTTGATTTCTTAAAAAAAAACGTTTAATCGATCTTTACGTGGAACGTTATATTCGTGCATAAAGAGTTGTAAACTGTTTGTGTCCCGCGAAGTCATTTGGAAACCATGCAGTCCATAGGAAGTAAAACCTCACACACTCCTTCTCTAAATATTCGAATACGAATATTTTATTTACTTCTTGTCTCTATTAGGAAAACATACTGCCAAATGGCATTAAATATCTGTTAATACAATCTGTCAATGCAAAAAAATGCGGAACTTATAAAAACAGCGTTTCCACAAGAAAATTTAAAAAAGGTAAGCCAAATAATGTCAAATGCTGAATAGCATTTGACATTATTTGGCATTCATCAGCATTTTACGGTAGCGGTAATAAGAACTACGTTTGTATATATATATTACGGTAATAAAAACCACTTATATACTTCTATAAGTTTTCCGAGCGCTTCAAGCTAAAATTCGACCTATATCTAGCTGCAGAGTTTCAAACGCATGACTAACTCACAGTCCTTTTTTTCTATAATTCTATTAACTTTTCTTTCCCTATAGAAAGAGAAGTTAGTTTCTGTGGAGGCAAAAATAGATATATTTTCTATATATCGACTACCCATCGATTATTCATCGAGTATCGCACAATATTTGACGTTTCGGTTAAAAGAAAAAAGATACGGGGAGATAATGGTTATTAAATTCAAAATATTTGTATGATATGCAAGTTATAATAACAAAACACTTGTTATACCCGTGAAAGTCGAAAGTAAAGCAGAATTAATATAAAATAATCTAAGAAAAGAATAACATTTTCTCGCTGTTTCTAACTTATTGTCGCCAAGCAAACACAATTATTATTATCAGTCAATATTTAGGAAACATTCTGATTATAATCCTATTCATTGTGCAAGCAGAAACATGCATTAAAATTGCTATTATTCACGTAGAATAGCAGTATTATTGCTTGAAAATATTTGTACGTCAAATCGTTTATGCCAATCATACGTGACAATAAAAAATTAATTTTTCAAATAGAGCTCGTAAATCACATTAGATCGAGTTTCTTTAATATTATCTTTATCTATTGGAATTTAAATTAAATACACTCGTATTTTACATTCAGAGAGTGAGAGGTAAAGTTAAAAATGACAGTAAAATAAGAAATTATACTTCTTCTTGGCTGAATTACAGTAAAACATCTCCTCAGTGGTTGTAAGAAAAAGAAGGTTGGAACACGGCTGTATATGAATTAGAGGTTTAAATCTCCGGGTTACCGATTTCTGGGAAGTCCAATGATCATTTCGGAGAAAAAGCCTCCATCCTCGGGGAGTTCTCACAAAGGAAGTGATTTTGTGGAGACCCCCCGCGGATGGAGGCTTTTTCTCCGAAATGATCATTGGGCTTCCCAGAAATCGGTAATCCGGAGCTTCCCGTTTGTCTCTGAGCGCGAGTTCCGCTTGCCGAAAGACGGCTTACGAAGTGTTTTTAAACCTCTAATCTCTTCAGTGGATTAACATAGGAAGCGTATTAAGTTTGTGCTGTTTTTTCTTTTGTACGTCGTTGGAGTAAGAGCCCTGTTACCTGAGTACTGTTGATTTTTGTCGTTTAATTTCCAGCCAAAACTTTGGTCTAATTTGTCTTCTATGCTCGAAATTCCTTGTCTCATGGCATAGCACCACATTACATTTACAAATTCATAAATTTGCACATTCATAAATTAAGATCGTTATGAGCAATCTAATTCGAACTCGGTGGAAGGGCTCTATTTTTTAGCCGGCGATGCCAGACACACATTTAAAATTGTAATTAGACTAAAAAAAACTAATGTTAAAGAAGCACAGTTCGGCAAAATGAAGGAAACTTTTCTCCAAAAGTTCTCCTCATAGAAAAGAAAATAATGTTATGTATCCCGTTAACATGAATATCAAGTTTGGTGCACTGTTTTCTTTCATTCATCTGATGATGACTATTAAGTAGTTGAAACCGGTCGTGTTTGGTGTGTTGATGAATAAATCTGTGGAGTTTATACGAAGTGTTTGTTTCCAGCAAATTAAGTTTATTAAAATCAATTAAATTAAGATTTGAGTTAGAAAAATTCTTCGGCGATAATTATTCTCAATGATTACTCCCAAATTAACACCGGAGAGATACGTTATAGGTCCTTGAACTCATACAATAGTCTCAAATTTACTTGCATTAGCGATCCGAAAGAGAAAAGTGTGAAGAAAAGTTCTCCTTCTATCCAAAGCAAGAATTCTTTCGAGACTCTTGCGGCGGAACCTTTTGTATTAACAAGGAAACGCACTAGCGGTTCCCTGAGAGAGCACCCCAGCAACCGGTGGATTAACACCGGCGAGAGGAGCAAGCAACGGCGAATTTCCTAGGCGGATTAGTCTCAGACGCAGCTCAAGTGACTTATGGCCGTGGCGAAACCGCCAACGTATCGCGGCCCTGTTCACATGGAACGCTAGAGTCAGCATCTCGGATATAAAGAAGCTTAATTTTACCCCAAAAGGGACCGAGACAGACGTTTGGAGGAGGAGAAGGGAATGCTCTGAACTGTGCTTAAGCTCCTGCCTTGGAAACCGCGGTTCAGACGTACGTTGCATTCACTCTTCGATTCTCTCCCACTATTGAACATTTTTCGGACGACCCCGAAGCCAATACTTCTAATTCCACGCCTCTTGACCCAATTCAGCGACAAGAGGTCGGGTCAAATCCTTGCCAAGCACTTGAGCGAATTATGGAAGGAAACATTCCCGAGGGGCTCGAGTGGATAGATGCAAGAGATGGGAAATAATCGCGATTCTAGCTTACCGAAGAAGAAAATCGCGCGGGAGACGAGGGTCTAGGTAGCTGAATGTCATAGCCGACGTCGCTCGATTCTTAAAATATGGATTAGTCAAGGTTACCTAATTTCATGGTTGTGAAGTCGGGTCGCTTAGCCTCAGGCTATATTTCTCGAATATTCGATTTACAAGATAAATTTATTTAAGTACACACTCTGAGTATAAAGTGAGTACATTCAAAATGGTGCTAGCTACACAATATGATGGACAACTCTATTGGAAATTTGCTCAGAGAATAAAACAATAAAGTCAATTAGATACGTAATTTTTCGAAAAATCCGAGAATATTCTTTTCTGTGAAAATTGGCCAGGTTTGACACCCTGTATGTTTGTGACGCGTACCAATTACGAAGAATTAAAAACGAAGTAACAACATTCAATCTTTCTTGAAGAATTATGTGAAGTTTAACGTCCCTCACTCTCAAAAATCATATTTTCAATACATAATAAAACCATAGCCTCCTGGGTTTTTCCGAATATAGCCCACTATGCGTCGTTTACATGCAAGCTTCAAGTCAAGGGTACATCAAAACACTATTGCTTACTCGAAAATTAAATACAGGTATCGGGCATTTACTCTGACCAATTGAGCCAATACGGCAGAATAATCCTTCTTCGATTCTGGAACTTTCAAGAGCAAGAAGAAGTATATGAATGGGTATAACAACCACCCAGAAAAGTGAGAGATTTGAGTACAGGATACGTGAGGTCTTTTCCTTTCCGATTCTTCCTCTATAATCAAACGTGTGACCATGCGTTCTTACGGAATCGTTAAGAAATGCGTAGGTAATGACTACTGTTGGATTTCTTTTACTAGGAGTCGAAGTTTAAAGTCAAGTATAAGGCAAAGTAATAATTCCATAGAAAAACAAGTTATACTAAATTTTAGAATGTTTTATCTTGCGTTTAACCATGAATGCATTTTCTTCATTTGGTTGGTATTTTATCACAGGAAGATCGAAAGAAGTTCCCTTATTTGCGCTGTTTAATAGTGTTAAAACTTAATATCTCAAAAATTATTATTCAATCAAAAGAAAATTTTAATGTAGCAATAAAATACTTATTGGTGACTTTCTAAAAAAAATTTAAATTTGGATGAAAAGTTTCTGAATAATAATAATTATTATTATTATTTCATTTCACAATAAAACGTTGTTATCGTTTTTTTAAATTAGTTTTTCTCGATATACGGATGTATATAGAAAAGCAAACTTTGTCTCCTTATAAAGCTTCTTGCAATAGTTTCCTCAGGTTATTATTTAGATTAGCTACCAATTAGCGATTTATTCGTACTAATTTTAAGGAGGTTACGTTATTACCTGGGATTTGCAATAAGCTGGCAGGGGTTGCCAGAGGGACATCGGCTTGCTTTCTAGTGACGCCGCCCTATTAAGTGAACATATTATGGGATTCCTAGTTTAGTTGTTTTTATTTGAATCCAAACTCGAGTAGTCATGGTAAAAAATCCGACGGTAGATATGGATAATTGCTGCATCTTCATTAAAAACTCACTGAAGCATCTCATTAGAATTCGCGTACTTGTGAAGTAAAACTGAAAACTACTCTCGGATAGCATATACTTTCGGATAGTGCAGAATCTTCAAAGATTACACAATGAGAAAGAAAAAAGCAGGTTATGAAAATCATATTCTTTCTGAAAATAAACTCACGTCCATTCTTCGTGGTTTCCAGCATCTTCTAGGATTAACAAGAAACATAGGACATAAAGCATATAAGTCGATGATGATTATTTTGAGAATGATATTACCAGTATGGTCCCTGTACTGTACCGTAATGGCCTAGTAGTTCAATGCTAAAAATAACCATACTTAACCTTTTTTGACTATTGACTTTATTGACAAGTAATTTTTATTACACCCATAGGATTAAGAATTTCATTTACTTTATCAGATTTGATTCTCATGTACAATTCTGTACCACTCTTTGAAGAAGAATAATATTTCATTTTCGTCACCATTTATTTCATACTACTAATTATGTACTAATCATTCGACTTTAGCAAGTAAACAGCTGGTGATTCATATGAAGTTTGCATTCCTTATAAACTATAATGATCACTAAAAATATAATTAAGAGTAATTTTAACTCTCCAAATATGTAAGACTTCAAACGAATGCTCACAGATTTCTCCATGACTCAGCAGGAAAAATTTGGAAACTTGACTTTTGGAAACAAGAAATAACATCACGCATTCCAGACCATTCGATCGAAATAGAGCGATGAAAACTTCAACGCCTAACTAGTTCGCAGTTCCTCCGTAATACGCTCCTTTCCATCTTAACCTAGCGTAGGATTGTTTACAGAAGGAAATAAAAGGAATCCTCCTTGGGAGCAGAGTTGAGCGAACTTGTAGCCTCTTAAATTGCTGTGATCTAGTTGCCGAAAGTAGGAAGTTCATCTGGGAAAGTTATATTGCAGAGATTGGTGCAGTTTTCTGCAGCGGATGATTCGGGAAAAAGTTGAGTAAAAGTTTTCCGCCGCATCAAAACGGATGAAAATCTCGTAATATGTCTCCTTCCAGCTGCTGCAACGAGAGCTGCATGCGAGGATCGGAAAGAAGTTCCTATGCTTTTCAGTTTTAATGGAAGCGAGGATCTTTATGATATACTTCGCTATAAAGCAGTTTAGTTAAAAATATCTCTGAAAATAGAGACTTGATTGATTTAAATGCAAAAGTGGGAGCTTCTAGTAAAGATTCCTCGCCGGATATTACCCACGGACAATCCTTCGCGACAGAAATTTGAAGTACGAGTATAACTGCATGTATACCCTACACTCGATCCAAACCTATGCGACTAAATTGGAGTCCAATCTTAATGGAAAAAAATGGTATGTGCATATGTAATATGTTCTTAGACAAACAAATCTTCTGCACTATACCGCTAAATAAAAATAAGGTGATCAACTGTTGCGGCAAGGAACAGGAATGGTCCGACGGACAACTTTTGGGGAGGAATTGTCTATGTATGACAATAGAGGATATTGAACTATAATTAAGGTATGTTGTTGCCATAATCTTACTTTCCTGAACTACTAGGAAAAATGTTCTAAAGTTGAATAAAAATTTAATAGTTATTTTCATTTTCCTTTACTTTTTATTTTATTATTTTTTCTTCTTCTTTCGTATTTCTTCGCGTAAATAGAAATATAGATCCAATATACAAGGTAGGTCTCGTGAATATGATTAAACTACAGTTAAGAGTCCATTAACACAGGTTCTCTCAAAGTAATGCATAGAACCATTATCGGCATTGGATAATCTATTATGGTAATAGTTTTACATGTATTACATAAGATATTTTAATCGAATTTTACGAGTTTCAGTACTTAAAGTTGGTCTGGTCAGCATCGATTCATTTTATAAGAAACAAATGAGCTTAGCATTCTAAGCTGGACCGTACATGACTTATTAACCATCTCATTACTCACTAATAAATCAGCAATCTAAAAAACGTTTAAATTGGACTAAAACCTTTAGATATAAAAATAAAAGAGATGAGACCAAGGATCAAGATTATCAGCAACATAGGTTCAGAGACACACAAGAGTTACCTAATTCCTGCAATGTTTGTCGCCTATTCGCATATCTCGACTCCTTTCTGCTTTAGAGGATGATCGAGAGATCTTCATGAATGTAAATAAGATCGCGTTTTCAATTGATTTTTTGAGTTAAAAGATTTCTCGATCTCCAAAAAGGTTTACCGTTTCGGCACAATCTTTCCGCCGAGGAAAAGAAACTGGAAAAGGCTCAAAACTTTAACTGACTCTTGGCGTTTAATTTGGTGATTGAAGCTAACGATGAATCTGGAAAACCCTCCAATTATATTCACATTCAGGGAAAGCATTCGCGATCCCTCAGATTGAATTAACATCTAGGATTGTCTCTTCATTCCGTAAGCACCACAAAATGGACCCAAACGCTCTCCTGGTAATGAATCCCCTCCACCCGGCTTTGTTCCAAATTAAAGAAAAAAAGTTTTTAATCTAATCAGGAATTCTAAGAGGAGTTGCCTTTTGCAACATATCAACCGTGCGAAAGTTTTGCCGCGCGAATGAGGATTCCATGGCCGCGCGGCAAATGAAATTGAACATTCCAGAGAAGCTCTTCGTTTTCACTCCGCAAAAGTCTATCTTTCCAGAGAAAATCTTCCTGAGAAATAGAGGGGAGGGGCTAAAAATAAAACGGAATCAAACCGTGGGACAAAAGATGAAATAGCGAGAGAGGGATTCCCTAATGAACTCAAAAGCAAGAAAATTCGTTTTATTTCCCTTTTTTGATTCTGACATCCGGTAGTTGAACATTTCCCGAGTAGAGAGAGAGTTTCACATTCCAATTTAGATTAGTCATAAAGAGCTCCGGGAACTAAGTAGAGAGAGTGGATAAGGGAAGGGGTGGAGGAAGGAAGGGAGAAAGAAAATGAAAACATAAAAGTAAAGCACTTTATTTCGGAGAACAAGAGACGTGAATAACTCGACCGAATATCCTTATCGCAATTTAAGCATTAGTACTGAATAAAAGATGCACACCAGGGACACTTTACTTAAAATGGAAAGAAAATGAGGAACGAACGAAAGATGGGGTACGGAAGGTGAAAAATTAGGACTCTAAAAGAGTTAAAAAGCACCGCCGCAGAGGAGAATTTTAGGATTGTTAATCAAAGAAGAGTTGGCGACATTTAGGAGGTGTTGAAAGAGGAGGATTTAATAGAGTAATGGAATGGATTTTGGATGGAATACGAAAGGAAGAAAGCGACGTGTAGACTCGCCGTTCAGCTGGTGAGATGAGCGCGGCTTGAGAAATGAGCAGATGAAGAGAGAAATTAAAAGAGAAAGGTCTGCAGAGAGATTATAGAGCCAGCAGGAGCAGAATGGCATGGAATCCAGGGAAGTTAAAGACGATGGAGAAGAGGAGATCAGAGTCGTTCTGAGGTTCACATCTGTTAACCTAGGGTCGTTCTTTTGTAATCTTAAAAGCGTTTCACCGTGTCCACCGCGCCACTTGTTGCCAAGTTGTTCAGCGAAGAGCATTTCTGGATCTTTTTATGTATCCCCACGATAGTGCCGTCATATTTTTTTATAGCCGCGACGACTGCCCGAAATATGTTTCTCGAATGGAGGGATTTATTTCGATTCAGCGGAATGAAGAAAACTCGTTTCTTGAAAGAATGAGAACGATGATCACGACAAAAAATGAGATAAAACTAGAGGGAACTTGCTGATGGATAAAGATATGAAGTCGTTACCAACGTGCCTGGCTCTTTTTTTAATCGTAGTAGTTCTTACAAAAATACACCAACTTAAATTTTGCTAAGTTTTTATCAAGGTGCTTGCTTTATAATTTTAGAGCTATTTTAGGAGTTGAATTTCGATAAATAGAAAAATATTTCATTATAATTATCTTTGAGTGAATAAAGTTGATCGATCAGAGCCTCAAAAAATCTGATTTGAAATTCGAATTACTAATTTCCAATGTTCATATAAAATCTCTGCTTCTTTCAAATTTTTATGCTTTTTTATCAGATAATCCAAGGATTTTTAAACTGAATTTAAATTCATCACTACGGGCTTGATTTCATAAAGGTCCAATGTACAAATGTCAAAAATACTATAAAGTTACTTCTTTATAGGAGATTTATTCATACGGCACGATTGATCTCAACTTCAGGTGATCCGAAGATGGCAATCAATCTTGACGTGTGAACTAAATCTCATGTAAGAGAAGTACCATATTTTTGACAATTGCACGATGGATATTACGATAATCATGTTATTTTTACGACGGAATTTACGCAAATATCACAAATAAATACAAAAATCCGAGCTGTATAGCCAAAGCATCTCAAAAATCATCTTAATGCTGAGAAGAATAAATAAAAATTGACATTGAATTAGAAAATTATTGATTGTTTATTTGTGATATTCGTGTAAAATAAATGGTCTATTTCTTGAATCAACACATGCTACCATTAGGCCGAAACAATCCTTTTGAATCCTATGTTTAGAGTATATCAAAAACTAAAAGCACGCAATATTGCAATAATTTATGTATGCACAAGGGTTGGGTGTAAGAAGAGACTCCTTGGGCTGCTTCGACTAAATTAAGTAATTTTATTTAAACCAAATCAAATACTTTATCAGTTCGAAAGATTTTTCGTTTATTCAAGATTCATGCATGATTCTACCGTAGCAAATGTTTTCTACATCGAAAGAATGAGGATGAGATGTAATTTGAATAAAGTTATCTATTTCAGAAGGAATGAAACTTAGTAACTTCCACGGGAATCCCGTGGAAGTTACTAAGTTTCATTCCTTCTGAAATGTCTCCTCCATTCCACCAAGTGACGCTTGACCACATCAATTTTAAAGTTATCTATTATCAGCTTAAATGAGAACCTTGCATTTCAGAAAACAAAATTTAACGGGAAATGCAAAATATTGATATTATACCTAATTCATTTCCTTAAATTCTTTTAAATATCATTTATATCCTTTATATCCTTAATTACTATTTATGTACTTAAATGGAAAAATTTAAAAATTTTCTTTAAATATGAGCTTTTTATTTTTAAGGTGACGCTACTCATCATAGATGCCCAAAGCCGTTGTTTTTTTTACTAAAAATGTTAAGAATATGCAAAAAGTTGAGATAAAGAGTCCCAAAATCTTAAGTTAGTCGATGAGGGTTAGCGTTGTACCTAAAACTTTCTATATATTCTGCGATCCTCATCTTTTGAGAAATACAGCTCTTCTCGTTATAGACGATGACTTTCGTAGGATTTTGGAGAATCTGGAAATAATCATGCTTATGCTCAACTTTAGTAAACGGGAAATTGCTTTTGAAAATTAGTTCATCTCAGAGCCTTTTTCTAAGTTAAACATAATTGCCTCAATATCTCTGACAGGAGAAGAGAAAAAGTGAAAATCCTTAGAAATGGGGCCATTCCAAATTTAAAAAAGTGGAAATGTTTCCATCCTATTATTCGGGTCTTCTCGTGAGAGCCTCTTATACTACTTGGACGGGAGCCCCACTTGAGATGGTAAATGGAAGAGTCAGGTACTCTTGAAATAAGCTCCGGCAAAAGCGCCTCTACGCAGAGTGCGAAAGTCAGATTTTCTTATATTCGAATGTCATTTGGGATACTAATGGAGAAATCCAGGCGTAGACCTAGAAACTTCTCGGCGATAAGGCGAACCGATACATCTTCTCAACGAGTAATTTTTATCCAACGCTATACTTCTGGCGGAATAAATTCAACATAGAGATACGGGTTTCTAGCATATTTTGGCTGGAGAGTAAACATTTGGCTTTGGATAATTCGGCATTTTTGGGGTATTAAAGATATTTCTCCATGGCTGTCAGAATTTGCCCTTAGAATAAAAATGAACCGAAAAGCCGTATTTACCACCCTTCTTGCAATGATTACTGTAGTATAAGTAACAGCTTCTCGAATTATAAACACGCATATGGAAATGTATTACTTCGTGGCACTGGCAATGTAAATCCATCTGCAAGGATGAGACAATGAAGAGAAATCTGATTCATTCGAGCCTACGGAGAACGACATAACCTTTCATTCAAAGCTTATCTTCACTTGGATGCACCGGATAACAAAGTCTAAAAACATTACTAAATGAAACCTAAACTAGAAAAACAAACAGAATTACATAACTCAGAGAAACACTTTTAAACTTGTCTAAAATACCGAAAGTTATTTCCGTGTCCACTGATGCAAGTAATTATTCCATTTCTCAGTGAATTATATTCCTCTCACAGATCACATCGTGTTTTATTGATCCAGAGATAGTGCCTTGAATTAGTAATGAGACACTATTTAAGGAAAAGAAGCTACTTCTATACTTTACCACAAATATTTACCTAATGATCGCAACTGAAAATTTCTTCTCATATATTATGCCTAAAAATAAGAGGTAATTCTTGAAACCAGTAGAAAAAAGCTTGTGGTAATCAGTAGTGACAGTTTTTTCATTTCTGCTAATTGTGTTTCATCTTGGTCAATCGTATTTCCTAAGCATTTTCCGCATTGTTATAAAAAAGGATATTAATTAAATGTACGAGATAAGAAACAGTTAGTGGGTAACGTTTAAATTCTGATGATACCAAAGCGAATCCAAATCGCGAATTTTATAATTGCAATATGTAAAAGAAATTTCCATGCATATACTTGTGAACGAGTTAGGGTTTTACGTTCCCAGACTAGGGAAAGGGCGAGGGGTAAATTAGCCCATTAAGGTGTGCGCCTAGGATTATTCCTAAGAAGAAATGGACATGGATATATGTTCTGACAGGGTGTTGCTTCTATGAGCACAGCTGTGGACGACGCTGCTTAGCCAGACTAACCACTCTCCATTGCTCAGAAATTCTCCCGAACGGCATGTATAATTGTTCTGGCACGGAAGCTTAACTGGCTAGAGCAGTCACCCGGAAAGTGGCAGATCCCAGTTCGAGTCCCGGATCTGTCAGACTTATTTTCATGTCCGTTTCTCCTTGGGAATGTTTCCAGATTAAGTGTAATTGAAGAGGAAATTAGGGATATTTTAAAATTCGCATTCCTGTGTTCATCGTTGCCAATTAAATTCAAGCGCCCTTATAAAATTGGAAAGATCACCGACGGTGGCGGAGTCGTTAGCGTGCTATCGCTCCAGCCCCAAGGTCCCGGGTTCGAGTCCAAGATATTACGTTTTTTATTCCATTAAAATCCTTCCACAGGTCCACCATCTACTTAACTTATAAGATTTTCGAAGAAAAATTCAATCGGACGTTTTTTTTTGGAAATTTAGTCATGTTTGAGCCTCAGTAGCTACGTAACGGATGGGATCATTGAGAAATAACTTACCATTCCATGATTAGCAATCATTTTTGTATATATATGCAAAGTTTTATGTCTGTATCTCAAAAAAAGCCATTTTGGACTTTTGACCGGCTTTTTCCGATTTCAGCACACTGTGCGACGGTGGCGAAGTAGTTAGCGTGCTATCGCTCCAGCCCCAAAGTCCTGGGTTCGAGTCCAAGATAGTCGGAATATTCCTATTGGTATGGTTAGGAATTTGGTATTTGGGTTTGTAAAAAACAATTATGTATTGGGGCCTTCATATTTCCATCAGGGAAATAAATAAATAAGAAGAATTTAATATGGAATTCGTCCGTTGCCTTTTAAATATCAGCCCTTTATATCTTTTTTATCTCTTGAGGTATTTTATTTATCGTTCACACATTAATCTCCTGCTCCTAGTTTCAGGTACAAGAAAGGTAGGTGGTTAGGCGCTCCAGGATCTATTCATCACGTTAATGTATGCAACACGTGTGAATCAACACACCTATACCTTCACTCCGGCAAGGAAGTTTATCACACCTTTTTTCCTAGCATCCCAAAAGAACTTGGGCACTTATTCTCCATTCGAACGAAACGGCCGTGCCGCATTTACGGAACAGGGGAAAAGGGAAAAAAATCTCCGTAACAGGGAACAAAACATCGGTTTTTCCAGGGGGATGCGAGAATTCTCACCGTGTTTGAATGCTCCCTCCCAACTCGAATTCCGTTGCCCGACGCAGAATTGATTCGTAAGTTTTGAAGTTGATTGATAGCGAGCTCGGCTTACAGGCGCTGAATGATAGAATCCGTCGTCCACAGGTGTTCGATATCGATTGGGTCTCATGGAAGGCATTACTAACCCCTTTCTTTCCTCTCGGGCACGCCCCCTCCCTCCCTTTCTTATGCAACTTTGAGCGGTCGAAAAGGGAGAAAATTTTCATCTCCCCGGAGAATAATAAAGGGGAATTTCTCCGGCACCGTTTCATTAAGGGAGGTTACGTACTCATTTTTTCCTCTCTTCTACGCCTTGAGAGTTTTTCTAGCGCGAGGTCTTTACCGGCGAAAGAAAAAAATCCTTGCGCCTGCTAATATTCAAATGTTTTTTTCCCTTTGCTCCGACAAGAGGGTTTTTTCTCGTTTTGGAAAGGGAGCCGAGAAGGACACCTGTGCACAACGCCTATAGCGAGATTCACATCATAGAGTTCTGAGAACGTGCGTTGATGGAGTGTAACCTGTTTCTTTTTTCGAAGTGAACGCGCTCTTGTGCGTTTCCCGCAAAGAAAATTTCGAGATATGCCGGAACGAAGAGCTTCTCCAGGATTGAGTGCAGCCGTAAAGGGAAAGATGGGAATAAATTCGGCGCGAGAGGATATGAAATACTTCCATGTTTTCAGGTGCGCTGAAGAAAATATACTCTCGGGAGGATAATGCAGTTTTTCATCGCGCGGCTGTATTGTTAACAGCTTTTTGTTGCCTTCCGAGAGTGTTAATCTCCTCTCTCTCGAATGCGTATCAGTGTGTATATGGTTATCCAAACCGCCATAAAATGGAGCTCCAAAATCAACGAGATCGGTTAATCCGCGTGAATAGCTGCAGAGTGCGCTAAAGTCGTTCAGCCGTTTCAATTCAAAGACCACGTTCTATAACGGTGCATTTTCCACTCAATTTACCATGCATATGCTCTCTAACTTCGCTTTGCTCGTGGAACTGTTTTTGAAGCTATTACTTGGTTGTTACAGAGTCATTTGCTCACGAAAACTACTAGCGAATGAGTGCATGATGGAAATCTTGTCGGAAAATTTGCACATAGAGCAAGAAATAAACATATTTTTGAAACATTCAAAAAGAAATTTGATTTGAGGAAGGAAAACGCTTTGTAGTTGGAGTAATGTAGTAGAGAGCCGTATTTCAGCCACAAATATTGTGCAAAGAATATATGTTAATGATTCTACTTCGTTTATTTCCAGATAGGCCATGTTTATAAAAGAACTACAATTTTCGGCAAATGTATTTTGGTAATATAATATCATTTTTTAAACATAAAACGTAAAAAATATATTTGGAGATACTTCGAAAAAGTAATACTTGGTTATAAAGGTGAAAATTTGCACCAGAGTACCCAGTGTAACTTCGTTAACGTACAAAAATCTAACCTTGAAAATTCATGGACATCGTACAGTATAATGAACCCTTTAATTTTAGCACCGGTGTTCCAGTGCTTATTGACCAAGTTCCCAAAACAGTCAGACTATAAAAATTTCCATCAGTTATTGCAAAGAGTATATATACCGATAAATACTTGATATTTGGGAAATGAGGTATTAAAAAAATGTTAACAGAAATATAACGTGAGTTGACGCGAATTCAAATTCTTAAGCAAAGGAATGAATAAATAAGCTTTGCGTGTGTACTACTTCAATTTTAATCCTATCCACCGAATTCACATTCCTTTAAAATGATACGTTGTCTATAATGAAAACTATCTTCTTAAAACAAACACGCAACCACGCTACTCTGCTTTCAGAGGAATATTATCCTTCGCTGTTAAAATAAAATTTTGGAAATCGATGAAATTTTTGGATTTATTTTCAGGGTAAATGTCTCCTTTCTGAGCTTGAGGCTTATTTTTCTGCTTACTGAATAAAATTTCCTCTAAGTGTATGGAAGAAAACTTCCACCTAAAATTAGGAAAACGTATGCGCCGTTCGAATATCTCGTGACTTTGCAGTACTTATAGTTTGATCAAAATATTAAAATAAGGAAGTGACACTCCAAGTAGATAACTGGATTCTAAATTGAAATTTCTACCATAGCAATGAACCGAAAACTGTTTTCAATGAAAGGAGGGTTGAAAGATATCGTTCTGGTGACATAAAATTCCAAGCTGATCATCTTTACTTACCTAAATGAAGAGGTAGCTGGTAATCAAAACGATAATTGTAATTTATTCATTTCCGAAAAGATTATTACAACAGATTTACCAAATGAAGGAGATATTCGAAGAGAAAGCCGTAGATCCCTAAACATAGTCCTCCTGCCTGTTCTAGCTTGAAAAGTTACATGTGTGAAAAGGAGTGATGGTAATAAACTTTCTCCCCTCCTCTACCGTTTGCTGTGAATCATACAGAATTTTCCCTTAACTAAAAAGAAAGTTACTAGTATCTTCAATGAAAGTCAATAGTGATTCCACTGATTAATTCGCTATACTGATGAATTCGCACTCTGTCATAAATCTTATATTCAGTAAAACATCTTATATTTGTTGAATGAAAATCAATACAAGTTCTTAGTTGAAATAATAATTTGTCAAGAACCAACGGATTTTATATTTCATAAACGTAAAGAATTTGTAAGTCATTCCACCAAAATCTCAGAAAAATTTTCTAACTTAATTCACTATAATATGCTTTTATTTTGACATCCAGTCTATGCACAAAGGGAAGGGAAATTAGATTGAGATATGAGTCAGAAATTCAAATTACTAGCACAAAGTACTCAAACCGCATGAAATTATTTAGTTGATATGGCAAACTCAACAAACTATCCATACACCTTATATTAATTTTGGAAGCGTTACTCGATATTTAATAGTGTAACAATATTTCGGAAACTTGTGGCAGAAAAATCTAAGACAATAATTTTAATTGTGTAACAGAATACAATATAATTATATTTAAAATAATAATTTGCATAACCAAGTAATGAGCTGTAAAAATATCAGAATAGGAATCATTAGAGAAAATCGACAGGCATTTAAGCCAAAAATCTTTCCTCTAAAGCTAAGGAATAACTTGATTAGTAATTTGATGTATTGGAAAGTATGAAAGATTTTAGAATGAATATCCTTCAGCAGTTTTCAAATCCCATCCTGAGAACGCTTTCGCAATACCTCACTTTGCTCAAGCTAAAAAATAACAGATTTCAGCAGATTTCGGATTATATCTCTCCGAATGAGAGCTATTTTTCATTCAGCGTCGATGACTCACGAGGGAGCTGCAGTGGATGACAAAAACTGGCGAATGACGTTAAAGAAGAGCTTTCAACGTATGACCCCATTCGTCCCACATCCGTCAATCCCCTGTCGCGATTGAATCATCGCGGGCTAACTCTGATTAAACCCCACAAACGTCCAATAATTACTCCCTGCCATAATGCACCTGAGTTCTAATCATCAAGTCTCCCCGGCTTCCGAATCCCCCGTCACAGATCTCGCAAATGTATTCACGACTTCTCCCTAAACCTCCATTCCCTTCCGGACGAACTGAAGTTGGATGTTTCCTTGGGATCCGGGGACGGCGGTAGGTTTTTACGGTTAACCGGTGATCTGGACGAGGCTGTTAAGCGCCCGACCGATGTATGGAGGACGGAAGGATGGCAGGGGGCGGCAGTAATAGATTGGATAGAGCGGTAAATGGAGAGGACAGAGAAGTCGGTCCCATTGGTGAGGGGAAACAAAGAGGAGGATTAAACTAAGCTAGAGGTGGAATGCGCTTGGAAAAGTGAACGAGTTCAAGATTGAGTTTCAGAAAGTAGGGAAGGATTAAGGGGTTGTGGATGATGGAAGTGTGAGCAACCGTGAAAGGGAATGGAAATTTTGCGAGGAAGCGGATGAGAAGCTCAGATTGATTTAGTACGAAAGTATGAGTAATATCTCGAAGGAATTTTGTTAGACGAAATCTAATTAGGTGAGAGGTTTCACGAATAAAACCCTTTCACTTTGGTAACAAATTTAGGAATGCATGTATTATATATACATATATGGTTGTTAGACGTCCTTAAACTGAACTTTACGTCACTCTCAAGCCTCACTGACCCGGGAATGTTCCTCGGGAAATAAGGAACAACTCAATGGGTAAGAGTAGTCACTGAATTGAAATGGTAAAGTTTAGCGTGCTTTAATGCGTCTCAGAAAAGCTCGAAACCCAGGCTTTACAGAAAATTGTATGTGTGAGTAAATACATTACTAAATTTTATGTAATATATGTATATATGAACATTAATAAATATTTATGTAACAAATGAAATTCATTTGCTGCATCTCTATATAAAGATTTTCCGTTGCGTAAGTACCTCTTAAAATTTTGTTGAAATATCCTTACTTATGCCATTGATTAGTATATTTCCAAGAATCAAAATATTCAACGTAGTATTTCCTTGACAAAATTCTCCAGAGCCTATTAAAAATTGAATGTTTAATTCTTCCATTTACATTTATAATGAAATATTTAATATTATATCGATGTACACAATCAATCGATCCAGAAAAAGAATAAACATTTATGGTTTGTCTAATGCATCTTTAATGCTTCTTGAATGTTCCTGTTTGAGACTATGCAGATTTAATATTCTCTTTTATTGTGTAAAAACGTTTTAAGTAATATTTTTCTATTCATGCAGTTTCTCAACGTTACACTTGATGGGCAGACGTTGGCTCAGGAGGAGTAATTCGTTTATTTTCAAGTAAATGAGAGTAAATATCGTACGTTCGAAATACCAATAAATATCGTATCGTTAACAAAGTATTAAGTTGTAGTCCTCGATAAATTTGAAAAAATATTTAAAAGTATCGATGAAGTATTATAAACTATTATTTCTAATTCAATGTATTATATGTATCTGTGTAGTATATAGTATATTTTCTTTATTAATATACTAATAAACCTAAGAATTACTTTTTGCTGTCTTTTTTTCATAGCATAAATAATAATGTCACCTGGTGTAATTTGCAGCTATAATTAAATAAAGAAAATTCGTTCAAACCATGGGTCCTTCGCATCTACGATGAAGGTTCGTAACAGAGCTGTTATTATCCCAATCTCCATCTACATATTTACCCTCCAATAGATCTCTTGATCCGATATTTGAGGGGGGTTGCTTCGAGGATGATCCATCGCATTTATTTGGCCATTTAGTCCGCTATCTGATATTCCAGTCGGAAGGAAAAGTTCATTAACAGACTCTCTCATTTCCACTTTCTTGGATCCTTCTCCGTTATCTAACTCTACTAGGTGTGGAGATTATCGAAAATCCCATAAAATCAATTAAAGGAAAGCTAAACCTAAGCTCTCTGAGTAACCTTAATCGTATCTCTAGGCTCTTCCCTTTTAAAGATCCTCAGGATGAATTAGAGACAGGTAATTTCTTAAAGGATATTTAGGAAAGCTCCCTGTAGTAAAAGCATGAACTTCGCTCCTTGTATTTTGTGTATTTAGTCGCTTCCGTATTGGTAGTGCGCGATGAGATATGAAAATATCGCCTTATGGAATGATACGTCCCTTCTAAAGAATTAAGAATAAAGTCTTATCACGACTCAACTTAAATGAAATATCAGCTCAAAATAATGCAATATATCTCGCTTCATAACGATCCTCTAGGTTTCACAGCATTTTTTTCTTTACTAAAGACAAACATGTATTTTTTTACTGATCACCGAGCTTTCCACTGAAGATATTTTACTATTTTGTACAAAGTTCATGGTCAATTTGTGACAATAGAGTTAATCGATTCCTCTCTAAAGATTTTCTTTGTTTTTGAATGATTTCTCTACATTCAAATTGTTATGGCTGTGGCCAATACTTGCAGTGAATAGAAAATCAAGGAAGATAATATGCAATAAATGCAGTTAAAGAATGCAATGGAGGTAATTTCATCATACCCTAACTTAAATTTTCGATTTTTCAAAAATTTTGCATAACAGTTTTATATTCCTACGAAGCAATCGATATAATTTTGATAAATAGGATTATAACTACTGTTTGTTGATTTCAAAACCTAAGGCTAGAGCCAAGTGGGAGTTTATTTCAATAGCTATATTTATTTTACTTAAAAAGTTTCGGAAATGGCTGTTTTGACATCAAAGTAAATTTTCAAATTTGGTTTGACTTCTAATGATTTCAACATGTATCTTTTTAAAAAAATTTCATAAATTCAAATCTACACCTATGCCAGAGTAGATCTTTATATAACAGCAAAATCAACTCCAGGATTTAGTACTAAAAATCCACCTCATAACAACTCCCTCTCACGTTTTACAGATGACGCCATAAAATACGAAGAGACCTCTCACTCAGCGAATGACTTTCGGAATAAAAAACGATTTGCCACATTGTTACCGCTATCCCTCTTTCATGTGCGGGCAAAGTATAACAAATTGGAAACAACTCTCTCAGCAGCCCCAACGATTCCAGAGCCCTGGCATTTCCCCCGGGCTTAATTTCTCTTTGGCCTTGACTCATTTCATGGCGCCAGCTACACCATGCACAAGCTGCACGCCCTGTTGCGCTGGGCTCGTAACCATGTACGTCAAGACCGCCTGAAAACAACTGCATGAGAGGAAACTACGACGTGATTACCCCCACCCAGACAAAGGTCAAAGAAGTAGTATAAAAAATATTGTTTCATTTAGAGGATCCTAGTTCTTAGTTCTTGGCATTCTTTTATTTTTGTAAAAAGTGGTGGAATAAAGGTTCATTTAGAATATCGATGAGAATTAGTTGAACAACTGAAGCCTATCATCTAACTATTGGCTCTCAGAGGTAAGTCACCCGCTTCGCAGCTACTTCATAGCCTCCGAATTGACACCATCCCTACTCTTTGCCAACGACTGTTAAGAAAGTGGTAAAAGTAAACCTTTGGTACGTTAAGTAAAGTAAACCTTTACTCGACAGTGCATGATTTTCTGTCAAGAATGGGAGGCTAAAGAACAGACAAACAGGAACGAGATTTTAATGCCCTGATAACGAATTTTCACTGTTTGCAACTCTTTGTTTAAGTATTTATCGCTAATCAAAAGATATATAATTGAAATTTCTGTTATCGATGTTTTGTGTTCAAACTATTAAGCACGGATTTTGCGATTTTATTACAACGATATATTTCTTTAAAGCTCGAAAATTGTGAGGTTATGTAATAAAACAAGGTCAACGAAAGGATTAGGGAAAGGTAGCATAAGTATTATTTATTTATTCTATCTTAAATAGAATACCTGCCCGGAATGTTGAGGACCTAGGTTCGAGTCACATTCATAGTCGCTATTTTTCATACCCATTATTCCCGGTTAATAAAACCTGAAATATCTTTTTAATCAGAACAATTGACAGATATTTAATTTATTACCTACTAAATTTATAAACAAAAAGATCAACCCTTTTGGGAAACCTCTCGGTGTTAAAGTTTTAATCGAAAGAAAAATACTTAAATTATTTTCTGCACCGCATAACAGTTATATAATATATATTATATACATAACAAACGACAACGTATGAGTTCTTATTTTGTCCGATATTGCATAAAATGAAGAGATAAATGTACGTATATTAATTTTGATACAAATTCGTGATAAAAATCCATGCCCGGTAATGATTAATGCACGGTGCAGTTGACATTTGAAACAGCATTACCATCAAAAAAGTAATTTATCATTCGATTTAATTCAAGCGTAACATTTGTTTTGCATAATCGGCCTTTTAATCTTACATTTTATTTTAATCGTCATATTCATTTCACAAGCGTATAATACGTAATTGTTTGTGATTCAGATGTGAGAGGGCCATTTCTCAACAGATTTATTATTTTATAAAAAATATCTTAATGTATTTTAAAATATTCGGAAATAAAAATTTTATTCGAAATTCTTTAAAATACACTCTTGTAGTGCAACAGCAATAATACTAGAAACGAAGTGAAAGCAGAACTTCTCATTCTTAAAATATCAACATTTCCTAAGCTAAATTTAACTTCTGGAATTGCATCAAACGTTTTCCTGGTATATTTTGCTAATTTCGGATGGTATGTACATGAACCGAGCAACGATAAAGCTTAAGTGGTCAGTAATAACAACTTTACTATTTTTCTAAGCCCATGAGACTGCTAATAAATTATTCATGCTTGCGACCACGTTCCGATAAGTTGAGCGCTTCCGTGGACACACAAATGCTGAAAACCGCCGAGTTACGTGGAAATTGAGATAGAATAAACAGTTTGGATTCATGAAGAGAATATTATATGAGGATTCAACCGTTGTGGTGCGACGGCCTTTCATCTTCCTTCAATGCTGTTCATCGTAACTTTACCTCTCCTTAGAACCGTGTTTCATCCTACGAAAGACATTTTCTTTGCTTTGGATTTACGATACAGGGGTTCGCACGTACGCATTTCCGATGGAAAAAGAAACGGATGTATTCGCTGCCGAAAATTCTTCTTTTAGGGCTGGGATTTTTTAAGTGTGTCCTAATGCGAGATGGAAAGATTTTATACGTGTGGAAATGCTGTTCTGGATTTCTACGCGATGTTTTATTTATTTAAGGGAGGAAATCTTCCCTCGTTTCCGCGATGCTCTCAAAGCTTAGGTCTTTGTCAAAATGACGCGAGAGAACGAAACATTGTTTCCATTTCCGGGAACCAAGAGGTGGAGTGAAAATATTGGCAAATAGTCGGTTGCGTTTTCTTCTATTTCCAATGTTTTGCGAGAACCAAAAGGACCGCTGTTCTAGAATCATACCTTGAAGTACCTTCAATGCCGTAATGGAATTAAAGATTGAGTGAATCATAAAAAACAAGGGAACACACCTCAGAAATTAACGAAAAGGATGGTATACACTTTTTCTTAACATTTTTCAACTTCTTTCGTTATGATTATGGCTAAATTATTAAAGTAAAATTTAAGTATCATTACAGAATGTTTCAAAGTAATGCATTACCTCATTATATTCAAAGAATGTTCCTTTGGTAGGAAAGATAAAATATGAAGGAATTCTAATTAAGGAAATATTAAGAATTTAGTAAGAAAAAACTAACGACAAATATTTACTACAACTGAAATTTTGATAACAATTTAATTCCGCAGGATAACATCCAAATTTTCACCCGTTAACTTTATGAAATCTAGAGCAGTAGTGTAGTATTCATAAAGCTAAAAGCGTTACGACTGCTTTGCCATTTTTCACACGGACCCCACCGGGAATCGAACCTGGAACCGCTTTCACCGAAGTCGAACGCGTTGCCCACTCGACTATCCGGGAATCTGAATTCTAAACCCTGTGATGCGAGATATTGAAAGAAAAATAATTTTTTGAAATATACTGAAATTCCTAAAATTCTTTATAATGAAAATACAAGTATTATACTCAAAGAAGTATATGTAAAATAATATGTAGGGCCACATTTTAAGCATTTGTTGTTACTCCAATTATTAATTTGTCTTAAATAATGTTCGCAGAAAATTTTCTATTGATTTTGGACTATCATATAACCCCTTAGATTAATTTATGAACCACGTATTTCCTAAAGTTCTCAATGAACAAGGCTAGAAAATAAAACATAAGCTTCATTAATTTCTGTGAGGTAGCTTCTGTAAAGAGATATTTAATGCAATTGTCTCCCATAATAGTTGTAAATACTCGGCAAGATTTCAATACGTTCTCACTCACATGTAATTTGCATGAAGAGATGTAGCATTAAAAAATCCTAAAAGAGTATAATATGAAAATATATTTTGTACTGACATGTAGAGAGAGATATATATAGACGACAATTGACATTAATTACTTAGCCGAAACATTAGTACATTCTACAGCAACCTGGGAATGAGGTTCGACAGCAGCTATTAGTTATGTTCAGAGTAAGTCAACAAGATGCTATCCCGTAACTTAACGACTTCGCTGCACGCAGCGTGTTAATTACAAGGCGCACTTCTGTGTGACGCTAGAAAGGTGCTCGAAGTTTCCGAGCACTCTGTCATCATGGCTGACAGCATCATAATTTTCCTTGTTGGTACGATGTTTAACTCAAACACCGAGAGAATAGGATGATATAATTATCAATTTTGAAACACAAGTAAAATTTTGAAATAACTGTGATGTTTTCAATAAAGAACGGTAAAAATCCACCGTATCAATAATCGACACAAAAACAGTTAAATCGTAAAATAAAATTAAGGCAATATCTTTGGTTATGTCATTATAATTAAAAAAGGGCCTTAATTTATTGAGTTTTGATGATAGATCGATAAAAAAATCGTCACCGTAAAAATGTTTTTACTATTTTTTATTTCATGCAAGAAATGTTTACTGAATGAAATGAAGTAAAAAGCAATAAATCGTTTAGCAAATTCACGAATTAAAGTTATAGACAATGAGACTCAAAGTGAGTTCTGAATTCAAAGAGACGTGTGCATAATTTTCTAAAAACTTCCAAACATCCCCAAAAAGTGAAACTATGATTCATTTACTATTGATTATTTCCTTATAATTTTCAGCTAAAATGTTTACCTTTGGCGTATAAAAAATGAGCACCAAGTTTTTCATTTATTTAATAGTAAAAGTTGATAATAATAAAAATGATAACCCCATAACTTGATCGTTATCTTTTAAAGAATAGTTTGCGTAAATAAATATATGATTAAAAGTTAAAGCATGCAAAAATGCTCTCGAGCTAGCATAGATTTTAAGTGAAAGTTACAAATACCACGTTTAGATAAAAATACTTTACTAATAGTACAAAGTATTAATCGTAGTATCTTTTGGTATTTCCGAAAAACCGAAATCACTCTGCTTGAAAATTAATTTTTAGAAATCACGACAGAGATATTTGTTATTTGAAATGAAAGGATAGGCTTCTGTACAACTACCGCGCCAAAATAATCAGACTATCGGAAAATTTTCTCAAAATATTACGAAAATCAACGGTTATCTTCCATTAATTACGCTGAAAGTGAATTCGGATGCTAAATCTGGCCTTGCTCCTACACATGTGCAACCCCACAAGGACGTCCACATATTTCATCACCACGGTTTCAATGATAAACAGTCCGTGACCAAAACCGTTGTCTACCTCAGAGAACTACTCCATTGTTCCGCCACATTAGTTCACATTAGTAGCGACACTACTCAGCGCGCAATACACAAACACACACACAACCATCATCGCAAACGGATGCTCGCAAGCGGCGCAAACATCACTTGGCATGTTTCCTTTTGCCCAATTAACCAATTGCATCAGTAAGCGAAATCTTTATTTCTTTGAATCCTGTCCCGTTTTCCTGTTCAAACTGCATCGTTTACTTTCCTGATGCTCAGGTATCTGCCAGGAACTGAGCAAACCTTTCCATGTCTTTCGCCAATAGAGACAGTATTCACTCCTTTGGTAGCCTAAAAACCTTTCGCTAATTAAAACAGCACGATTTTCCATCGACTTATTTCCAAAATTTGTATGCTTTGGTTCAGCAGTAATTTATCGTTTAGAATGCATATTCGAGATGTAGTGGAGTCTGTGAATGGGACTCTGATCCGACTCTTCCGATGGATTACTTTCTATATAAATATTAACTGACACGCAAGGATCAAAAGAAGTAAAAAGTAATGAAATGACTAGGAATCTAGCCCAGTTCTCCCACTTTCCGCGGGAAACCTGGGTTCTAGCTCACTAAGCATCCCTTGAACAAATCGGAGACGCGGCATGGTGCTTTAGTGTCTAGAATACCCTCCCGAAAAGTGGAGCATGTCGGTTAGATTGCCGGACATTTGGCTATTTTCGACTCCTTTTTATCCTTGGGTTTAAACTCACAAGCTTTCTCGTGCAATGCTTAACACCTTCCAGCCATCCTAATCAGAGGTATAGTCAAGCGGGAGGTTTTGGGAGTTCAAACCAACGATAAACGAAAGCATGCAAGAGGTTTGCCATGTATGCGATACAGATGCCGCTAGAGATTCGCAGTTAATATATGTAAATATAAATCTGATTCCATCTTTATTAGGGCAGAAGGTTGACTTTCCCTGAAATTTAGGAAATGCAGTTTCCTTCCATGGATCTGAAACCATCCTGGTAACTAACACTTTAAATTGAATTTCTTGTTCCCTCGTTCTTGTTTGTCCGTTGCTACAGAACTGCTGTACGGTGTGGAATACGCACGAGGCGAGAAAGTACGTGCAGCATACATCAGCCCGTTTCATCACGGGCAAATTCAGTTTTGATAGCAGTTCAGAAATGATAAAATCCCTCGGATGGGAATCTCTTCAGAATAGTAAAATTGATTATATGCGCAAGCTTTTTGACAACATTTCATGTAGCAGATTACATGATAAATACACGCTATCGTGATTCCCGCTCTCAACAAACGCAATTTTCGAAACCAGAGCTCAAATAGATTTCGCGAAATGATAGAGAGAACGAATATCTACTATTGATCTCCTTCGAATAAGGAACACAAACAGATGGTCATTTAGTAATTCCGGCATTTTCATCCCTAGCCATGTGCTGTATGCAGCTCTCAGACTCCTGATGTAAATGATAATTTAAATGTAAAACTTGGGCGCGGAGTGCATTTCGTGATCTGTCCACGTAATGGAAGCCAGTAGCTCCTCTCGCCGTGAGAGAGAACCAGCTCGTTTAGGCAAGAAGCTGATAGTCAACAGTTTAATGCTCGCGCCGCATCTGCTCATCTCCGCTTGAATAACGCTCAACAGGTCCTTCCCGAGCGTAAATGCACTGTATTTTTCCCTCATGCGGTAGTTTTTATGGTCGTCCTCGTCGCAAATGGGAGAGATAGGGCGGGAAGGATGTTTTAGGCTGGCCTAGAAAGTAGGCCATCCACGCAACACGTCTAAGAAAAATAACAGCTTCTGGGGGGAAATTACTTTGAACCGCATTGAATATTCCGCAGCAGAATCCTGTTTGCAATGGTTCATTCTCCGCTTTAGTTGAGGCAGAAACCTATTTACTCCAAAAACAACGCACATGTTCCGCTGTTTTTCAAATGCGAGATCGGATGTGAGTGGGATTTCTGGAAGACTGATGTGGGATTTCTGGAAGTTGATGTGCCCGAAAAACAGATTCTATGCGAGGTAAATCTTGTCCGTATAGCGAAGAAAAATTTCAGTGTTGTTACGTTTGAAAAACATCGATTAATGTTTCGTTTTATTTCATAGTTCCTCTAGGATAGTTACGTAATATTATTCCATGAATAATAAATGGGCGTATCAGGCATTGAGCGAAGATATAGAAATATATTCTGAAAAGAACAAATGACTTCACTCACTCTAGTCAAAGAATTTAAGTTGAAAATTTTCCTGGAGAAAACTTACTATAGTTTTCCCCGACAAAGTTTTATATAATTTACATTCCATTCCTGTGTTAATATTCAAAATTAAGTCATAAAAGCGAGAGTAATAATAATAACAATCGATTAATTCCCAAAAAAAACTAGATAAAACGGTATAAGTAATCAGGATTCCTTAGGAAAAATTACCTTCAAACCTTACTAGTCAAGTTTACAAATTCACTGTCTTTCTAAAAAAACGGTCTCTATGTTTTACGTCTGCGAAGCCACGTCGCGACGTTTTAATTCAAGACCCCTAGAAAATAGTACTCCTAAAAGAACTCACAGCTCATGAGACCATCCTGAGGAATCATTTATTTTCCTTATAAATACTTCTAAAGTATAACAAGAAGCCAATGTGCTTAAAAGTTTCAAGAAAATGTAAATGCCGTATCAATGGTCGATCAAGCTATGATAATAAGGATCTTGTTTTTCAGATTAAGGGGTTACACCTAATCGGCGGCAGGAAATTAAAAGAGAATTGTAATTTTTTGGAAGATAATAAATGATTTTGATAAACTCAGTTTATTTATAAAATAAAAGTATATATTTTGAAATGTCTGTTTAAAAAAACACCGTTAAAAAATATAAATAATTTTAAATATTATTCGCTAATGAATGGTACGCTGTAAATAGAGCTTTCTCAAACGGTTGGTAGTTTCTGTCATAAATTAAACATTTGAAATCAGAAAAACAAGCATTTTCTTAAACTAGAAAAGCATGGCTATCGTTTCACGCAGGAAAATATTAATATCTTCAATTTTTACAAAATAATGAGTATTTACATAAAAAATGTATAAAATTATGGCAAAAAAGATTTTTTTCCATACTTTTTCAGAAACTATTAAGATGAAAAAGAAAATCCTATGTACAACGATAGACAGTATTACTGTATACAATACCTCCAAATTTCAAGTTCCTGATGTAAATGATAATTTAGATGTAAAACTTGAGCGCGGAGTGCATTTCGTGATCTGTCCACGTAATGGAAGCCAGTAGCTCTTTCCTCGTTCTTGTTTGTCGTGTAACTCTATTCTCATGTAACTCTACTCTCATTCTGGAGTTACTCATTAATACTATTCTCATCCTGAAGCTACTTATTCGTCCCTTTCATGCATTAGTTTACTAAAATTTTCTGTAAAACCTCTACATATGAAACGCAAAATTCTACAAAAATCCATCGCAGAAAGTAAGCAAAAATCATTAAATTCAGTAATTTCCGAAGAATATAGAGTACTGTAATTATCTGAGAGTTTGATAAAAAACCCAATCGAACAAGCGGGAAACAAATTCCTAAAAACTTCGCGGAACTTGGGTAAGGATCCTTTTCTTATTGAACTGAATGCCTCGTGGCCATACAATTGATAAAATTAAACTTTTACTGAGACATACGACTTTGAAGGTAATTATTGCGAAGTTCTGCAAAATAAAATACACTTTCGGGACACCAAAGACAGAGGCATCAACCAAATCTTAAAAACGGAGCGTCTGGAAGCCCAGTATAAAAGCAAAGATTGTTCGAAGAAATCTCGAAGTATGCAAGCTAGCAGGTGGAAACTCTTCGACCGATTACATTTTTAGGGCACTTGGAGACCTCAGCTACGAAGCATCCGATCAGCAGGCGAATCTCTGCCCGGGGTGAAGGCACTATTCTCAGCTCCGCTCTAGATCGCCTAAGGAATTGCCGTGGGAGAGGCTTCTAGCCTAAACTGCTCCATCAGGAACAGAGTACCCATCGTCTAAACCACCTGGAACAGAGATTATCTGATTCCATTAAGGATGGGGCTGTCAGTGGTGAGACTATTTCCTACAACCTCTCAACTGTCGTTTCTCTCTCCTTATCAAGTTCTTCTATGACGTCTGTTTACACAGTCTACTACGAATACCCCTTTGATTACCCCCTTGAATTAAGAAAATTACAGTCCAGCATTTGAGTATCTACCTTCAATCTTTTTGGTCATACAGCTAAAATGGATCTCTCTTTTAGCTGATGAAACGAGAACAGACCAATAACGAGTTTCATTGAGTTAATGATCCTTGCAAATATATGGTGTAAGGATTTGAGTAAGCAATCGGGTTGATTTTTAAATGCTCATTATTTTTTAATTTCTTGTACTTTAATATATAATTATAGCTGTTTAAATTATAAATTCCTAAAATTTGTAAACTCTTTAAGCTATTGGACGGAGCTGTTTACGTACAAATGTTTTTATTTAAATTTGCAGAACTTTGAAGTTGTTAAATGCATCTTAATTTAGCATTGCCATATGGCAAAGCGTTCGTTTGTGGAGGAATTGTACCAAAAACGAATAAATAAAAATGAAACCCAAGGCATCGAACTGGAACTAAACCAAAACCAAGCTTATTTCCGCAGAGAATATCAATATAAATCTCAAAATAAAAATAAATCAATTCTTAAAGAAACGTAAACTGGAAACCATTATTTATTGTTTCGATTTAATTCTAATTCAATAATTGCATTCTAATTAACATCAACAATAACAATGGGATGGAGGGGAATGCTGATATTAAGCACATATTTATTTCGAAAAAACATTCATGTTAAGAATATATTATGTTTAGTTATTGTATATTATACTGCAATGGAAAACAGTTTAATTCACGAACGTTTACAACGCAACAAACATAATATCCCTACAATATGTAATTGGCACGACAGGATAGAATACAGAATAAGTTAATAAAATGACATGAATAAATCTTTAGATAGCGTTAAGTGTTGAAGTTATTCAAGAGCGTAATTCGCTATTTAAGAGAGAAGCGATGGAGAAGACGGAATCATTCGTCTTCTCATAAGAATTCTCTCTCATCATTCATCATAAAAATGGATTCATTAAAAAAAAATAAAAATTCTTGCCAAACTTTTGTACCTATAAACAGAGCTAGGTATTAGTAGGTTAAAAAGGTTCGAGAGGTTCAGATTTACTAAATATACCTAAGAGAGGAATTTAAGAATGAAGTTGCAAAAAATAGAATAGGAATAATGAAGTAGAAATGAATTCATGTCAGAAAGGTAGTAGAACTTCATTCTTTGACAAATAAAGGTACCCACTTGACATTATTATGATAAAGTATTACTTTAACTAAATCTCACGCGATACACCACTATTAAAAATTGTCTATCTTTTAATATTGTTAATCCTCATAAAGAGGAAAGAGAGAACGCTAATGGTCCGTAACGATTCTTTCCGCACACAACAAACTCAGTTTCAGGGTTCCGAAAGAGCGATGCATGAAAACGAAAGACAAAAGAAGACATTTGAGGCCAGCGAGAAGGATGTCGAAGTCAATTTACGTTACGACTTGGTTTCGGGACAGAATACATATAGAGTGTGCAAAAAAGGGACAAGGGATAAGCCAAAGAATGAGAGTCTATTCAAGCCGAAAGTTGAACTTCACGGCTAATTTATTCCGGGACCCGGGGTGAAAGTTCCATATCTGGACTTAATAGCTGCCTCTATACACTATGAAAAGAAGAGGGGAACTGAAAGTTGGACATTAACGGGGACGTTTACTTTGCACGTTATAATTCGCTATTGTGCGAAAGATAAATGGGCTATGTAATTAATGCATATTAGAGGATAATTAAGACGGCGACTCCTGTATCCTTATTCAGGAAGTATTCTTTCCAATCGAGGGCTTTTAGAAATTATGGGAAATAATTTTTTATGCCTTGGTTCACTTCTGAACATCTCTAGACGCCAGAATGAATGACCAGCACAAAGCGATACTTATTCTATATTCTTAAAGGATAACTAATTAATCGAAAGGTTGCTAATACGCACTCATTTTTACGCATGTAATTTGAAATGGCAAAAGAGTCCTGCATTATACATGAACTAACAATTTAGCTAAATCATAATTCGATGTTTTTTAATTAAAAGGAATCTTTAAAGGCCCTCTTATTAATAGGTTAAAATAGATACAGTTTACTTGCAAGAAAAAGCATTCAACTTCGATTTCTATATCAAATTTTTGTTTATAGAGTTTATGATTTTATTAATGGTTTTCGTTCCTAATTAATAACGCTATTTTCTATCTTAAAAACGACACATTTAGCCTATAACGGTGACTGAATTTCTCATTTTAAAAGATAGCTAAAATATCTGGTCCAACAGTCTATTTGGAATTTTTGATGTACTGCTTTCGGGAACTTTCTGGAGGACATTTTCTCCCGAATAGGGATAATCCTAGGCATGGTGATTTATTTTTTATTCTTCCCTCAATAATGACTACCACCTGGTCTGTTGCTAATTATTAGTTATTATGTATACATAAATAATTTTGGCAACAGAAATCACCCACAAAACTAATGTCGAGGGAGTTAGATTTGATTACAATAACTGTTAGTAATAGGGAACATGAAACCTTCGTCCACAAAATTGCACGTAAATCGAAAGACAAAAATTCTGGTGCAAGCTGCGATATGGAAATGCTGAAACGACGTAATACATTAGGAGGCATTTCAGTCTCGGTGATAATTATCTCAATTTACAGAACTGGAATAGATTAAGCCCAAGTTCCTCATCACTCCTGGCAAGCCCAGACTTGAAGATACATTAGGACAGCCAGCAATTAGCTGGACTGCAACATGAATAATTTCCTTTCCTTCATGCATTAATCAAGCGATAATCAAGGTCCCCTCTGAGATACGACAGCTGCTTGTAATTTTCGACGGTCATCTTTACACTGCCATGTAACGGTATACTATATTGTTTAGCGTTTTACCACAATAAAAATCTTAAGTATCATATTTAACCCTCGCAAGAACCAAAATTCCAACCTACCAGACAATCGCGTGATATCGTCAGATAAGATTGGTTAACCACTGGATATTGACATGTTTTTCATAAAAAATCTGCAGTATGGACATAGAAAGTATGATATAAATAACATCATTATAACAACCCGATTCAATAACTCTTGAGGAGGGAATGAAGTATGTTCAACTAATTCTATAAATTAATCTACTAATACAAAAGGATATACAGAAGAGTATAGATAAACCATACATAAAATTGACTTGGTAGGATGTCACTTCGTGGAACCGGTTAACCTTTAATATGCCAAGGGGGGTCCTAGATCCCAGAATCACATTTTTAGAGATCCTGCTGTAACTATATCAGTTAGGCCTCTAATACTAAAGAGGCTATTGGGTTTGCTCAGTCATTGAAGAGCAGTCATTGGTCCTCGAATTTATACTTATTTTTATTTCTTTACTTGCTTTATTGGTGATTCTCAGAGCAGTTTGTACGACCTAAAGAGTATCACAGTAGTAATATTTTCAAAAGATGAGGTAATTTCGCACATATGGGCACCTACTGGAAATCGAACACAGCACAGCTTTCACTCAAGGCGGACGCGCTACCCACTTGGCTTCTCGGGAGCCCATCACACCATACCTTCTGTATGTTATTACAATACTATTATCACTATTTACCTTTATTTGCGCTTGACTATTGATGGCTATTTTGCATATATATTGCCAGAACATTGGTTGAATGAAGTTGGAAAAAAGTCTAGTCTTATTTTAATATTCTCTAAACGGGTATTTCTTTGAATTCCACATATGTGGATTTTGATAAGTTATTTTCAAAGTCAGCAATATTTTAATTTTCAAATTCCCAATCTAATGGTACTTTAAAAAGAAGTACTATACGGTTCGAGTACTGAAATCGAGACGTTTGAGTCATAATTGGAATTAATCATCCCACGAAACACAGTTTAAAAAAACTTGCTCGAAAGTCCCTTGAATCCAGTCAGCGAGCAATTGTAACAGATGGAAATATTTTCGCAGAATGATAACTCGGATCCCACCAAAATAATCTACGAAGTTGTGAGAACGCATTAAGTGCAATACGAGCACATGCAGGTATATATTTAAAGTGAGAGAGAATTTTCATTTGAGCTTGGTACAAAGTTTACACAAGCATGATTTACTGCAAGTAGGCTTCGTAAGTATGCCAAAGTCGTGGTATTACTTGATCGCGGGAAAATTATCGTTTTAAAAGTCGTATAAAGAAAATGTGATCAATAACTCTCTCACAGATCTCTAAAACAACGCACATTTTATCTCGTATAGAATTATTTCCCAATGATTAAGTCAAAGTTATCTGTACTTCAAGTTTCTCGGGGCAGCGCTTTACTTCCTGTTGTCGAATCATAAGATCTGCCTTCCCTTTTGCAATCAATTTCATTTCCATCACCAGCAAAGCGCTCGCAATTTCCTGTCGACGCTACTCCGATAAGATTCTTCATTTGCTGATTAAATAACTGAGATGAAACTACAACGGTGTTTTGCTCCTCTATTTCTAAGCTTAACTTTTTAATCTTCGCCTCTTGCCTCAAATCGAAAATCGCGGAAAATTTCCGTTTTATATTTTCCAACGCTGATAAACGGGGAATGAAATGAAGATGGGAGCTGAACTCTCGGTCAGATGAATTACCTTTGTATACACGTGTATCGTCAAGGTCAACAGGGCGGGGAGTAGAAATTGTTGATAGAAAAAAGCAATTCCCCGACACGTGCGGGAAGTTCCGAGCAAACTTGTATCTTGCTACGCAAATATTAACTCTCCGTATTAACTTTTCCATGCGGGAAAACAATTTGATTCACCCAGTTGAAGGCGAAAATTCAAAAAATTCATAACTATTTGTAGTTTATCGATCAATGCCTATAGTTTCCTACTATTGAGTGGGCTCACATTTAATTTGCTGCTTTATTTCTGCAACCAAAATTTCTTGTTATTTTATCGGATATTGGTTACTTGAATTATGTCGTTTCAGTCATTTCCATGGCTCATTACCTTTAAGAGCCACAAAGCCAGTAACGTAATATTTTATATTTATATTTTGTTTTTCGACACAATTCTAATTTTACGTCTCGCTCTGCATTGTATCTAGTTTTTTAATCATATTTATTACTCATACGATGTGGTAGTGAAATTAATGACATATGTTTGTTTATTTCTGAGATAATATGTTACAAATTGAGCTATTCGATAGTTTTTGGTTATAATTTTCGTAATATTATCGTAGTCTTTTTTCTGCTTTTATGTCTCAGTTGCACGTGGAAAATCAAAATTTGTATGGTCAATTGATTCCTTTATTTCCTTCTAAACGAAATTATTTAAACAAAGCTATCTGTTGATTATTGATGGGTGATTCTCCACCACATGATTTGCATCTATTTCAACTGAGTCACCAACAGGAAAAATGCATTTTATTTCAATTTTTCGTAGAGGAAAAATGATAAAATAAATATCGTAATTTGTCAAGGGTCTTAGGGTAAAAGGCCTGGAAAAATCTGGTTGAATATGAGGCGGTGTTTGATACTGAAAATGCAATACGTGAGTGGTCTCTAGACTTTAAGTGTATGTATTAAAGCATGCCTGAATGATTCTTAATCGAAAACTTTTTACGACGATAGGTACTATGTTATGCATGGAGGAATACTAGAGCAAAGAGCATGCTTTTTGTGAGGGGAATGGCGTGATTAAAAGAAATATACGTCAAAATTTTTAAAATATGAACTGGAAAAATGATATTAAATATATCCGTCAATTACGTTTAGGTTTGCCCATTAGAAGAATAAAAAAAATAAATTATTAGGTAAGAAATACGTTTCACCCAAGTTTAATAGCGAATAGGACGAGGTTGCCATACAAAGTACTGCAACTTCCGTCGTTATCTTCATACGTTAAGTTATTAAAAAACGGAGACTCGCGTAATACGTTTTGAGCGAAGATAACATTGATTTTTGTTAAAAATCTGACAAATGCATCTGACGAGAGGCGCTTCTTCGTACCCCCCTTTTCCTCCTTGAATAACCATCGTACAAACACTTAACGACGAGCTCTTTCCCTCATGCCTCTCAACATCCAATCTCCATTCGCTAGGAGAGTTATTGAATTTCCTCGTAGTTTGTCCCATAACGATGTCCTCAAGTTCGGCGTAACCGATCTTCATATTAATTAATACCGAGAAAACGACGCTCCCCCTCTGTCTCGGAGACGCTCTTGAACTCCGATCTGAGAGAATTAAACAATTTTACTAGGTGTAGAACATGTAAATTTTGAAGATGTGCCAAACTCAGTAAATTACACAATTCATACCTTTTGTAGCACGTTTAATCCGTAAGAAATTTTTTTTAGTTACAGAAGTATCTGTATACTTCAAAATTTTGTGCAAAACGTTTAAGGAGATATGGTTAGACCGTTTCTTTACTGCCTGTAATATTCAGATAAAAATACAATCCTTGACACCCTATATATTTAGACCAGAAAAAATATAGTAGGCAAGCATTATCTATTACTTGGGGCGCCACATCCATAATATATGCGAAAGGGCAGTTAAGAAACTCGGTTTTGTCAAAAGAATAGTCAGTAGGAGCAAAGAAAATGTCCGAAATGAAATAGAAACCTAATACTTTATGTGAAGCCTAACGTTTGTAAGGAAGTACATGTAGAGTAAGCATTCTGTCGGTAAGTAATGTACTCAGAAATTGGAAATGATAAAACGAAAGGCGACACATTTTGTAAGTAAATGATGCGAAAAATCAGTGAGCGTTACTAAGATGCTTCAGGATACAGAATGAAAAATTTTGGAAGATTGGATACTTAAACAAAGGCTTAGTTTACTTCATAAATTCAGATTAAGCACGTTTCAGAAGATTTACCCGGTATTATGTGTCCTCAATGTTATGTAGGCTGTCTTGATACTACCAGAGGCATCAATGAAATAGAATCCAGAACAAATTGCATGAAGAATTCATTTTCTCCTCGAGCGATACTCAAAAGTATTCGATTAGGGAAGTAGAGTCATGGAGAATGTTTTCGCCACACGCCAAAAGGCGAACTGCAGGGTACATATGTACAAGTCTACCAATTTTATCCCATGGATGCGAAGGAAACCAAATAAAGGAACAGATTTTTGCACATTGACTACAAAATGTTTTAGAAAAAGGGTGAAACAGAGCAAATTAAGTGATTTTTACTTCGTTTAGCACGTGCAAACTAATAAACGTGAGAATTTCACACATAATTATCGATATACTTTAAAATTACATGCATAAGTTTTAATTAGCTTTATAATGAATTCGTTCCTTCACTACCCTGGAATATTCAGGTATAGTACTGCATTTTTGACGCGCAATCTACTTGGAACATGAAAGTTAGGTGAGCGAACATAATCTACCAATTCCATGGCCTGGGCGCGAAAGACACCGCATAAAGGAACAGATTCTCCAACATCGACTAATAAAGTTTTAGGAACAGCGCCCAAGAGTGAAGCGGTTTTACATCGTGTTATCTTTCACTTCTCGGGACCTGCTTCTCCACAACATCCGGGAGTATGAGATGGCCTCTTTCCTAAAGGTGAGAGACGGGAGGAGGGAAAGGGGTAAGGATGAGGAATCCACGGGAAGGAGGGATGAGTGACAAGGAGGCCCACGTTGTAACGTCTCCCCGAAGCGAGAATAAACATCAAACTTCTCAAAAAGTCTCGCGTATCGTCCCTTTCAAAGGGAAGGCGTTGGCGTTCCAGCGGGGAATGGGTGTTTAAGGTCCTTTCTTTGCACCGAAAAGAACATCTCAGCCACCTTATAACCTGTTTTCCTTCTTTCGTTTTCTTTTCTCACCGCGTCGTTATCTGGCCTCCAGAGCCTTTGAGCCATCAATGGACGCACGAAGGAAAAAATGAGCAACGGACATCGTGGGGACGCTGAAGGAAGACAGAGATAAAGGAAACGATGAACGGGGTGTGTTGTGAAAAGGAAAGAGGATGGGGCATAAAAGAGGATGGGAGAACACCAGTGGAGAGATTGCATTGTTCAAAGATCCCTCTCTTCTGCTCTTTTGTGGTAGAGCTGGAAGAAGGGGGGAATACGGTGAAAAAGACGCCATTTCTGATCTAACAGATTTTTAGAGTAGATCTTTTTACTCAAGTACACCACTTTAGCTTCAGTAATCCCTTTCAAAATTTCTGAAGTACATTTCTAGTTCGGAAGAGGATAATAATTGAGGTGTGCTAACGTTCCAAAATTAGTTATCTCAAAATGGATTCTGTGTCGAATACTCGAATAAAGAAAACGATTTATTTCACAAAACACCCAAAGGGATTGCGGTAAATTCTAAATAAATGTCGATATTCTCTAACAGAATAAGTGAAAATCAAAATATGTAAAACACTATCCGATTAATTAGTCTAGAAAAGTAAAGACTACGTCTTACTAAAGGCAGTTAACGAGACAAAAGAATAGGTGTGACATGCAGTTGAAGCGATCCTTGCGCCACATCAATTTTCAGAGGTTAACCCCATAACCATCTAAAATTACTACCTACCAGTAATTTTGATGAAAGAGAAGACATTTTAGGATTTTTTTGAGCGTTTCGCTCAAATAAGCACGTTATTTAATCTAATCTACCAACTTTAATTAAGTATTTACAGTATTTCTCCTCGTAGTTACGTTAAATAAAACTATATGATCACTCAGTTAAGCTGGAATAACCCTATTTTAGTGCGATCCAATTGATAGAGAACGATTTAATCCTTTTGACTTCTTCTTTTCCTCGGTAATGCCATTTAGGGAACACATGCCAATTTCAATCATCGTTTTCTCGTTTATAAGTTAATTTAGCTAACTGCATAAATACCGCATACAGGTATTTTTTTCCACATTTAAGTTTTACCCAGAGATTCTAAAATTAGAATGGAACCTATCGCCGAATTCTTTTTCCCAGAATCAGTGCTGAATTGATAGAATGCTTCGTTATTCTTCAGCTTATGTATTCTTTTACTCTTAAAATATAGAAGAGTATTTCGAAAATGAAATCGGCAAAATTAAGGAAATACTTATTTCTCATTCCAAATCTTGATTCGATCGCATGAAAACTAAGAAACCTTCAACTGAACACCAAAATTAATTCACTAGTCAATGTCAAAAATGTCAATGTCAAAAATGTCAATGATAAAAGTTATTTAAAATTGACACGAATCAGAATTTCATGATATAATTCTAATCACTCTTGAATTTATTCCTATTCAGGGAGTTGTAAAACAAGAGACACTTGAAATTGGATTTAGAAAATGAAAACGTTCGACTAACCTTTTCTTTGTAAACATTTGTTTTCCATCCTTTTTATCAATGACAAAATTAGTAACGAGGAACATTTGAGATTAGGTTTCAAATTTCAACAAAGTGAGTAGTTGATGGCGGTGGTCGGGAGCCAAGTTCTGCTTGCATTGCATCCTGATATCACCTTCTCTTATCACTCCCTCTGTGAAGTCCAATTTTACTAGAAGCCTGGCTGTGGCTACATCTAGTACTTCGATAAGAGAAATCTCTGAAGAGATGTCTTCGAGGAGTAGAGGTAAGAAACGTGACCTACTCTGCTTTGAGATTTGAAGATGTCCTTTACCAGATAAGTTAGATTTAACGTTGATGACCCTGTGAACTATTACTTCAATGTAATTTAATGAAAATCTAATCTCGAAAAGTTAATTAAATCAACTCATGCTTGACCTTTTATGAGTTCGCAATACACAATAGCAAAAATGTCTTGGAGTCCAGGCGTTTAAATTGCAAATGCTGTAGAACCTAACAGCGACACGTGACTAAATCTATTTCTAGAATTTCCCTTATTTGCTCATTTTCTGAGAAATTGGCATTTATGATTGCAATAGCTACAAAAGACGTACCTACTTTTGAAAAAAGGTAAAAACTAAAAAGTATTCATTAAATCTGAGCGTTGAAAATGTGTTGCCCCACTAAATGCTTAAAGAAAGATTTAGTACATACTGTTAACTCCAAATGTATCCTATTTTATTGAACGATTATAATAATATAATTTCTATACAATTGATTAAGCAATTTGATTATTGATACTTCTGTAGCTTTGATACAAGTTTAACTCAATCTTAAAGAGGAAATAATGGAGCTAAAATTTTAGACAATGATAACTATCTGATAAACTATGTGTTAAAGAAATACATTTAACGAAATTGGATTTAATAATACAATAGAATGCCTTAATTTAAAACGTTTCCACATTGATGCATAGAGTTTATATCGATACAGTACTTTTTTAAATCTGTGGATGTAATATTTTTATAATTATCGGAAAGCAAACGAACGTGGAGGATATGTTGGCTCGAACGTATTTAAAAGGGATCCAAGCGTAGATTTGAATTTCCTTCTTCTACTATGAAGATACGCCCTCCATCAAGGAGCAATTTCATCGAGTGGCGGAGAATATTCTTGAAGGGGAATGAGAAATGAGATTGAAGAATACCTCAGTCACGTGATGCTATTAGAGAGAAGCAGAATAAGAGATTTTTTAACCTCGTAGCTACTTCTTTTGCCTTATCCTAGGCCTTTATAAACCTTTCCGACTCACGGGCTGATCGATCGAACCGTGCCAATGCTCCCCGACACGCGATGTTTGGCATCCGATTCGATGAGGATGAAGTGGAGAGGGCACAAACGAATGGTTCCCTTATATTTTTTCTCCTCCAACGCCGAAAATTCTTTCCTCGCAGATTCAAACGGCCGCTCGAGGATTTCCTTTGAACTTCAAAGCTCGTTCGGTTCGTGACTTTTGGTGAAATACACGGTTTATGACAACTCTCGCAAGAAGCTCTGATCATATAAAAAATCTCGAGTATTGTCAAGAGAGGAGAAAAGAGATAACAATTTTTCGTAGAGCGTTCTTCGGTATACGATTGGTGTCGAAACAAACTTGAAGAAAGGTAAGGTTTGAGGTCGGTCTTTTAATTCACGTACAAAAGTTGGGCTACTATTTACAAAGAATTTCCCTGCTCCTAATTGACACATTGCACATTAAATTGACCCTAACCTTATAGTTTCAAAGATTTATAGGTTTATAGTTTTTTCATTAACGATTATATAATGTTCTTTAATGTGTAATGTTATAGATATTTTATTATATATTATGTAATGTTCATTATTATTAAAAAATTATGGAGGTGTTCCACAAAGTATCATTAAATTCATTTTCTTGAGCAAAGAAATAAATCTGAGAAGTAGATAAGACATTTACTTCAATAATAAAAGAATTGGAATGCTTACTTTTTAAAAGAATGCCGAATCTAACTGTGATGCAGAAATAATTAAATAAAATGTTTCGTACACTTCCACAGTAAAAGTGTTTAACGCAAAAAGTTCCGCTAACGAGCTAACAACATCAGGCCTAATTATACTGGCAGGCAATACTTTTGGTGTGAAAGTACGTGGGACATTTTATTCCCATCACTTTTATCAATGACTTTTAAACTAAAGGAAGTTAACAGAAATAAATAAATATCACATATATAGAGGTTCTAGGAATGGTTGGGGAGGAGAGGGTTTTAATTGAAGTAATTAAGCACCGACAGAAGAAATGGGTGGGTCAAATATTGAGAGGAGAGGGATTGCTGAAGAATGTAATCGAGGGTAGAATGCAAGGGAAAAGACAGAGGCAAAGGCAAAAAATGTCACATGACATAAAGGGTGGGGTGAGTTACCAGATAGCGAAGGAAAAGGCTTTGAAAAGGGAAATAATAGGGAACATGGACCTACCGAAAGGTAGAGCACTTAAGTAAAAAAATGTTTGATAAACTAGAGTTAATGGTATCAATTACATATAACATTATACAATTGAATGTGATGAAATTATAAAATTTATGGAGACTGTTTCTTGCAAAATAAACTACTAAGATTCCCATTACCTCTTCCACTAATGCAGTTGCAACGTAAAACAACGTTACGTACAATGCTGTTCTTCACTTAGTTTTTCCTTGCATTTTCCGTGTAGGTCATCGCAAATTATGTAAGCTATATTAGATTGACTGACTTCGGTCACATAGCAATTAACCGAAAATTGTAGAAGGGCCTGGTAATAAAGAGTTAGAGCTAATATGTATGTATAAAAAAGAAACCTTTCTCCCTAGGAGTAGTGCTAGTCTGATGAGTTTTGCGAGGTGCGAAACTGGACATTGCTACACACTCACGACCTCAACTATTCACTTAGATCTCCAGGCCGATGTAGAGACCACTGAAATCATGTCAAATATACATTCCTCTTCTCCAGACTAAAACGTGCGGCGTTCCTGTGAGACGCCTGAGGTGTGATAGGCGCCGTTTGTACTTGTAGACGAGACTGTGGCTTGAGAGACGACTAAATGGTATGGAGTTGATAGAGAATTTCGAGGTGATTGAAAGGAAGGGAGAAGTATCGAAAGAATTGAGGAAGAGGACGGTGGATAGATGAAGTAGTAAATATACGGCGAGAAGAAGCATTCAGGTATTAATGACTTAGTAATTATTTTTATTTCAATTTTAAAATATTAATTGGCATGCTGATGAATACCAAATTTAGAATCGTTGCAGTGAAACGCCAGTAAACTGCATTCGGAGGGGGGAGGCGGGGAATTCTCATAACGGATTGCCTCGTTGCCGTGTTTTTTAATCTACTAATTGGTACCTAATTGCCATTTTTTGGCTTCCGGTAGGTGGTGTAATCAATGAGCAACCTGATTTCACAGTCATCTGCGGTAGCGAACCTAAGCGGAAAAAATAAACTTTCTCCTGTAATGGTACTGACTCAAATTTCCATGATTTTTTTTCAGGTTTCTTATCGGTCTTTTTAGCAGGATGAACGCAAAATATTACATTCATCTTCTAGAAATATTTTTAAATGATGTGTAATAACTATATATTTAAATAAATCACGCAAATGTACGTTAAGTTGCAACATTTCTCCATTTAGTGATTCTCATACTATGTCAAAAAGCATCCAAAGTATCGTTTTCCTATCCAGTAATTCTTAACAAAATGTACAATCTACTTTATAGAAGCCTTGTCACCACATATTTTGAACTATGGTGGTTTGAACCCAACCTAATTAACTTTTGCTTTAACTAATAACTCCCGGGAAAAAGAGACAGAATTTTACTCAGCAGTGCAAACAAAAGCCTGCTTTTTTAATGATCAAAAACCCCACACGGTGGATTAATATCTCGAAAATGAAGTGAAAGCAACCCTTGTCACATTTGACGTCTTTGAAACTGTAGTTAAAAAAACCGGATTCGATCCCATCCCTGAGAAATAGAAAAAATACCCTTCAAAGAGTAGCCGGGAAAACGGAGAAAGCCTCGGAGTAATGGAAAGGATGGAGATTGATACGGAGAGAGATAGCATCCACCAAATGATGATTGCGAGGGTGGTGAAGATATGGGGGGGGAGTAGATGGGGCCCTTAGGGCAAAGTCGGATGATTGAGTCCCTTAGGAAAGGGGAAGGTGGTATAAGGTCATGGAAGGAGTGCGACAGATAAGTGCGGACTATGAGATTCCTCCAAGTTACGTGGGAGGTTCGTATCGGAGATGCGAGACAAGAAATACACCGGAGACGAGGTTCTCGCCACGATAAAGCAGAAATAGCAGCGGTGGTGACCTCTTAGCGAAGAAAAGGGGCGAAGAGAGAAACGTATAAATGTATGCATAACTCCAATATTATGGGAACATTAACGGTCTGCGTCCATTTTCTACGGCTCTATTTCAACACGGATTGAAATTTGATTTAAACGTCTCCACGACTTTGTCGCATATCTAAGGGCTGTGAATCTTTATCATTTAATTGAGACACATACCAATAATCAAAATAATATGAAATCTTGTTATCCGCCTCTTAGACTTTTGAGTGGAAAATGGGAGTAACACTCTCTATTTGTTCGTCTTTGCTCATTTCTGCCACGCATCTTTTGATGGCAAAATATCATTAAACAAAATTATGATGTTTTATCTTATTTTCCTGAAATATAGTATAATATTTTAAAATAGCATGCAATGATATTCAACCTAAAATAGGGTATAGATAATACTGCAACGATAAAGACGTAAGCTAAAAACGAACAAATAAGGGAAATATATTCCAATACTGATTTTAATATTTTAAAACTCACTGTGACGTTGTGGAAATTCATATTGGTTAAATAAAATATAGGAGGCACAAAAAATTCATCATCAAACTTGTTACTTGCATTTATGCGTCAAAATTAGTCACAAAACGTTCTGTGGTGTTTACTCAGATCGAAATAATAAATTAAGGAATTCAGGTATCCCAGAGAAATTAATTTCTGTGGTTATTATCAATTTATAAATTTGCTTCGAATGGGCAAAATTTATAAGGAAGTTAAGACTCAATCAAATTACCCTAACCAAAGACCCTAAGAAATAAAAGTTACATGAAAAATTCATTGCCATTACACTTATTATTAAACTTTGTCAAATTTTAATTACCATTATATGGTTTTTAATTAAAGAAATGGGGAAAATAAATAAATTAAATTATTTTAATTTATTTATTTATATATTTATTGTGGAAATTAAAGCTATTGAATAAAATATAAGCTAGATGGAATAAGGAAGACAAATTTAGGAAAACGTTGCCTTATGAAAATTATCTTTAATGACGTTTTGAAAAATCAAATATAATGATCATTATTGATCACATATTTGTAGATTTATATGATTAAGCATCCGTGTTCGTAACTCTCCATAAGAAATACACTGAAATATTTTTGTATCAGTTTCACATACTTCCCAATGAGATCGAAATGTAAAATTTAGTGATTCATTATCAGGCCAACGAACTATTATATATGAAAATTTTTACACCCAAGTTATCCACAGTTCGACTCCAGATGACTCGAAACCTTCCTACAAGAAAAACAAGATTTTTTTGATCGTTTGCTCTTTTATTGCAAAATCAAATTATAAAGAATGGAAAAATTATATGTCAAAATAATAATTCGTGCATTCTTACTCGGGAAGATCAGATATACATCTTTTCTCTAAGTTAATTTGAAAATACTGCGGTGAAAACTGAGACAAAAAACGAGAGATTCGACATCTTGCGAGGAACATTACATGCTCAGGAAAGGGGGCCAAAAATTTTTCAACTTTGCGTCCCCTTTGAAGAAAAAAGAAAACGACTTGGAGGGATGTGAGGTAAATGAATATCGGAAGAGAGTATTTTTTTTAAGAGTGCGCTCTCGATCGATTGAGGGCGAAAATGGAGCCGTTGAGAAAATTGGTTTTAAAAAATGTGGAGTAAAATAGAGAACCCTTTGCGCTTGGAGTTGGCATATTCGCCGCTTTATCGCCGCTTACGTCTCGTTTGCGGTATATACTGATGGAAATAAGTGGTCGTGAAAAATAATAGCCGCTCATCTGCAGAGGCGAAATGACCGTATTCGTATCGATGCCACGGTGCGCGTAATTTACGAGAGCAGCTCGATGGAAAATGAAGGAAAGGATTCCTTAATGCCTCTTTTAGAGAGAAAATTGATTACTCTAAGTCTTCCCTTCGCGCCATTTAGAGGAGTGTTTTACTTACAGCATTTATTAGGTGAATACCTAATTTGCTTGAAACGCATCAAGTGTCTTGGGTATTGAGAGAAGTTCTTACTTCATAAGGAGCCAATGCTGAATCCTAAACGTATGAATTCGGTTTGGTTCCGTCAAGTTAAATTATTGAGGAAAATCCAGCAATTATAAATCGGACATCGGTTCATATGGGTAAAATATTATAATCAAAACTTTGAGATCACATTATAGGGTCATAAATGAGGTAGTATTCAAATTTTTCCATATTGGAGTATTCCGAAAATTATTACAGATATTGTAATTTCCTGTTCATTATATTTTTATAAATAGGAATTTGGAGGCTAACGTTTGTCGACAAATGTTCATTTTCACGAAGATAAAAATATTTCTTCATGTTGCAAAAATTCTACGAAAATTTGAAGAATATCCATCAATTTATAATTCTGCGTCATGCTAAATGATCATATGAAATACGCTTAAAATGAGCTACCGCTACGTTGAGGCCAAAGTAGTGGATTTTGTTAAAAAAGTTTCATCAATTTAAATAAATGCAAGAAGACTAGCGGCTAATAATTAAAGAACATCACCACCCTCTGCGTCTCAATTAAAGAATCACAAATGAAGCTGTCGAAAAATACCTTTCATAATACTTTTCTAAAACATTTCGCTTATTGAGATTTAAATTTAAACATCATGAACTCAAAATATATCCACGCACTTCTCAATGCATAAATAGAATCTCTTAAATGTATATACGACATCATAAAACTTGAGAATTAAGTAAATGCACGTCTTTTATGTGCCTTTAAGGACAAATATCACATCTACGCAAACTTACAATCATGTTTATAATTATGCCATAGTACGAAAAAACTTCATTAGATTAGATGAATCTGAAGGTAAATTGGTGAGCATTAAACCTGAAAATCAAATCACGATAATCAAATTCATAAGGGTGATGTTGTTAAATCATTGATTGAAAAAATCATACTACATATACATAAAATATAAAAATGACACAATGGAAATAACGCACCTGACTAGTGGAGGTTTGATGAAAAAAATATTCATGATAACCCATGAAAAATACTTCCATAGAAACTTCAGTTTATTGAGACTCATTCACCTTTAAAATTTCATCTACATATACTGCACAGCTCCTGATCTTCGCACTCCCTCGTGTAAGGCTATTACTTATGATAAATTAGAAGTAAAAGAGAGATACCGCGAGAGACGGAATTGCCTTCGCGTTTTTTTATTACGACTCCATCTTTGAGGTCTGAGGCTCGTTGAAAAAAAATTAATAAAAAGCCACGCATTCAAGTGAGCAAGCAAGATGAGGACCTTATCTGTTACCTCTTCTCCGCGGAGTGTTCCTCTTTCTCCCTCCACTTTCTTTCCTCAAAATGGAGGAGACAGTTAAGCACTTCCGCGCAAAAGTAGTGAGAAGGAATCTCATTAGGAAGGGGAAAGGGTGAGATGATAATCTCCTTAGAAATCCAGTTTATGGCTAAGCCCGGGAGTAGAAGCCTCATGGGTAATTAGGAAACGAGGCTTTATTCAAAATGCATAATGCGCTGAAAAAATCCGAATGGAGCATATTCCAGGTGGAAAATCAAGATTAACTTCTTTTTTCGGTGTGTCAAATGGCAGGCTTTCTAAACCTGGAGATCAACTGTTTCTTTCATAAAGTTTCTCGTGAGCTTGAAATCTTTTTTGCAAGTCTTTCAACTAACTCGATGAGTATGTGGGGAAAATTTGGTAACTCCTCAAGAATGAAAATTTCACTTCTTAAGACGTAATTACACGTCTTCCATGTCCGCGATATACATAACCTTGAGATAACCTAAATTGAAATTTTTTATACCCACACTTCAAAGATTTAAAGACCGTCTCGTTATCTACGTATACATACACCCTTAGCGAATGAGCTTCTGTCAATTCGTTCTTGGATTGAGTTTTATATTTAGAGTAACTTTGTGTCGCAAAACTTTTCGATTATTTTCAATATTCCATTGAATTGACTGATACTTTCTAGAACCCACGATTCCTACCTCCAGGTAAGCCTTCATAATCATGAGAAAAATCTCTTACTTCTAAACTATTTCAATTCATCGCTTAGAGACTTTATCGAGGCTAAGTATCTGGGGAAGTTCGCAATTTTTGCGTTACTTGATATCTAATATTCTACGTCAATTTTATGCTATGCTAAGTTTATGTTAAAATGAATTAATCTATACTCAATAATTCTTTTTAGACCGAACGTTTTTGGAAATTCACTGAACGATATGTAGGAATTGGAATCTAAAGAAACAGACTATATTATGCTCTGCATAATAAATAAAAACTGTAAAATGCCACAAATGTTTCACATATGTAACCAAACTTATTGTAGTTTTAAGAGCTTCCTTTATTTACTTCGGGTATGTGCAATTTCATGATTATGAGGCATTCACCCGAGATTGTATTCTTACATTACAAATAGACATTCCGAACGTTGTCTCAGTTTTTACCTCGATAGCTATTCCTCTCTGTCAGTAAATATAGATATCTTTGTTCACACAAGGAATTATTGATATTAGTTAACATAGAACAAACCCATGTATTGCGACAACTCAAATTTTACTGGCATTTTATTCCCCCCAAATATAGTTGAATTACTTACACCCCTACACTACACTGAGAGCAGAGATGCCAATTCCGGGAAGAGGTACGCTTCCGCCGCATGAATAATTCATCAATGTTAGCCTTGTTTACTGATCAAACACGCGAAGGATTACAAAGTGATGGCAAAGACGACAGAACGAACGGCGCAAGACTTTGTCCCGCCTCCGACTCAAATCCTTTTATTTTGTCTGTTTGACTTTCGCCGATTACGTGGTAGACAAAAGGGCATGTTTTTGCTGAAGCAAGTGTCTTCGGCGTGCCCTTTAGTAAGGTTTCGTTGAAGCTTTACGGAAAGAGAGATCCTTTGGGAAAAGTAAAACAGCGACGAAGACAACGGATTCTGAGAATCACGTCCTCCGAATGCGAATTTATGATCCCTTCATTGCCATTTCCTTGCTATGGAAAAGGAATTGGGGGTGAAGATGATGGATTGGAACCAGGAAAACTGGCGTATTAAGGTTACGATATCAGGAAGATGGGAAGGAAAGACCGGAGAGATGCAGGAAAAGTTATGATCGTACAAATGGAGCACCATCGGAATGGATTTGTTAGGAACCCATCTGTTTGAAAAGTAACGAGGAAGAAGAAGCGGGAATGAAACGAGAAGAAAAGAAGGTCATCAAATGCTCTATCAAAAAGCATTTGTCACATTTTGTTCAGTAACTTCCTGGTATGGAAGAAAATAAATGAGGATTGATGCTGGAATACATCCGTAAGGCTTTTCAATACAAATTCAAATAGCAGCCCAAGTCGGTTATCCGAAAAGACCAACGATGTCAACAACGAGGAGGGAATCGTTAGAAAAAGAAGGAAATCTCGCAAACATCATCGTTGTTTGATTATGTTAGGACTTCAACTCCGTTTCATTTTATTTAGATGTAAGCTCCCAGAGCGATGGAAAAAGTGCAGTCAAATACCTACGGGCGAATCCGGATTTACAAGCGGATTAAAGAGACTCATATTCCTTATGTCAAACGTATTTTCCATATTTTATTTTATAAAATAAGAATTGCATAACAAATTTGAAAACCGAGAAAATTTAAGTTCTGATAATGACATTTTTAGTCTTGGTTCAGCTTATGTATTTAAATTAGCTGGCATTTTTGAGCCGAAAATATTGGTCGCTCTCAGACAAAGGAAATTTAGTTACCCCTATAGCGGTTTAAAAACACTCCGAAAGCCGTCTTTCGGCAAGCGGAACTCGCGCTCAGAGACAAACGGGAAGCTCCGGATTACCGATTTCTGGGAAGGCCCAATGATCATTTCGGAGACAAAGCCTTCATCCTCAGGGGGTCTCTAAAAAGGAAGTGCTTTGTCCATTGAGGATGGAGGCTTTGACTCCGAAATGATCATTGGGCCTACGCAGAAATCGGTAATCCACAGCTTCCTGTTTGTATCTGAGCGCGAGTTCCGCTTGCCGAAAGACGGCTTACGGAGTGTTTTTGAACCTCTAATTCATATACAGCCGTGTTTCAACCTTCTTTTTCTTATTATAGTATTGACTGTATGAAAGGCAAAACATGATTTATTTAATATGATAAATGAAACTAATGATTAAAACTAACGATTCTCTCCCAGATATCGTTTGATTTCCACTAGTTAATCAATATCGGCTCTAGATACTATTCTTTTGCTCAATCGATATTATCACTAGATGAAAGAGCGTAGTGAGATTCTCCTCGTGTTAAGCACCAGTTTGCGTTTAGTTAGGTTTTCTAATGTCAAAACTGGCATTTTCTGCGATCGACTTGAATCTAATACAAATTTCATCCATCGTGAAATAACAGATAAGAGTTTTGAGCTGTGCTCTTGTAAAGATAACTTCAGGATATATTAACAATAGGAGACGAGGAGGAGAATGAGCAAACAGCCTTGTATTTTAGCCATTCAAAATGCTGCGAAGGCTACATTGTCTTCGATCGTTTTCCCTTTCACCTTTAGTTGATGTGAAACTCGCGCCATCAGTAGACAGATGCGGTGTCTAGCGCGCTCCCCCCTCTTTAAGCTTGAGGATGTGGGCCATCACATGCCTTCCCATGCAAAGGCATCATTATATATGTCGCTACATGTGGCTGCGCACCCCCACTTCCTTCGAGTTGTGCACTTTCAACTCCATGTCCTTTTTACTTCCGTATGGTTTCAGAGCACCGACCGAAATGAGGACCAAATGAGCAATCCTTAATTAGTCGCCTAGGGTCATTGATACTGCGAGAAAAATCAGAGAAATAGATGATAGAAAGACGTCTCAAGAACTGATTTTTTGTGCGATCGATACACGAAAGCAATCGATAAGGGAAGTAGAATCATAGTGCATGCACCCCCTGCCACACACCGAAAGGCGGTTTGCAGGTTACTTATGTAGACGTGGAATAGGAATCAAGCGTCCCTTCAGGACTGAGGCGAAAGTTGAAATCGAAAAGCTGTTCCCAAGAAGAACCGGACGTGAAATAGTCTGACAGAAGCGGGACTCAAACCCAGTCTTCCGCTTTTCGAGGTCTAGCCATTGCGCTATATTGACAAAACATTTTATATTTGATCACTTGCTGCAAATGAAATTCGGAAATTGTTCTTGACACAGCTTTTCCAGGAAAGGGATGAGCTTGTTATTGCAACTAACTTCTCCGAAATAACATAAGGAGTTATTTGCAATAACAACCTCATCCCTTTCCTCGAAAAGCTGTGTCAAGAACAATTCCAGAATTTCATTCGGTGTAAGTGATCAAATGAAAGACAGCCGGTCAGCATTCCATATGACCCCAGGATATGTAATATTTTTCATAAAAACTATCGAAATTGACGAATAATTATAAGTAATTCTTTCAGTTCATCAACTTTACAATTTGCTATCTTCATTAAAACTGAAACAAACTTCATTATCTTACTCATCGTCTACTTTCGATACCCAGTTCGTTATTATACGTCTACAATTAGTTGTCTGTTCTTATATCACCTTATCAAATGTTTTGGGAAATTAATATCTCAATTGATATAATATTTTTTCACTAATGTATCCAAGCCTCTCCTTATGTAGAGTTATGGATATCATACACAGTTATAAGATTTTTCAATACAGCTATTTGTCCCAATCCCAAATTCCAATCCAAATCCCAAAATTCAATATTTTGATTGAATACTTTTAAAACTCCTTTACGTAACATGTTAGTTACACTTATGATTGCTTTTACAAAGAAATAAATAAAGGTCTTTATTTGAGCAAGATTGAGACTTAAGTTGGAGAGTAAGAATAAGTACTTTACACAAGGACTATTCTCATATAGATCTTCAACATCTGTGCATGAGATAGTAGATACAATTAAATTAAAGAAAAAAATACGTAATCTTAATTAGCGTAACATGCAGAAAAAGATATGCTTAGGCTATAAACTCTCTCAAGGGAATGTTTTGGAAATTGTATCCTTAGAGGAAAGAGTCGTGCTGTGAGGGAAGGCAAAAGAGTGTCTACAGGAGGATATCGAAACGAATAGCTATCATACCTTTAAAGAAATTCAGGGAATCCGTTCAATGTAGAATCGAGAAAGGTAAACGAATAAAATTAAATGACAAAAAGAGCAAGAAAAGGGAGTGCGTGGAATGTAAGGAAGAGAAGAGAATACATTTATAGGGAAAGGAGGTTTTGAAGGTTTTTCATGAGGTAACCCAACGACAGCAATTAGATTATCGAATGAAAAAAGTCAAGGGAATGCCGTAGGGGTTCCTCCTTTTGTGTTATTTTCTGGAATTAATAAAGGAGATCAGAATAAGATGCGGAAAAAATGAGCAGAAAAGACAGTAGAAAAAACAACGAATGAGGAAAAAGATACAAGGAAATGAAAAGGAGAAAGATTCCTTCGCGGAAAAACGAAATGAGGAGGATAATACACCAATTTATATTGGTGAAACGTTAGAAAAACCAAAACTGTATTTTCATACTAAACCTAAATTTTGTTTTTTACTTTTAAATTACCTCACTCGGTAACAATGTTATCCACCTATCGTTAAAAAAAACCTGTTTTTAATAAGAGACAGTTGAGACGAAACAACAAATATGTACGAAATTTCGTTATTTTCAAGCATTAACCGAGATATTTCGTCCACAAAGTGATATCCAACGGGAAAATAACATATTCCATACTTTTTCTTATAAAACTATACAGCATCATACAAAAAGACCTGTTTATTTCAACGTCATAAACAAAAACTTTAATTAATGAAATTCTGTGCATTTTATTTCAGCAGATATTAATGTCTACCTTTTCTTTCATATAAAAGAAGAAAAACTGTACACTTAATTCGCCCATTGCTCAATTAAACTATAAAAGTTGTCATTTGTCATTTTTATTAATATTTATATTTTCATACTTCAGGTTTTCCCTTCTGATAAATAAAATCTGCAGTAAATACCTGTTGCATGGTCTCAAACTCCGATTTAATGCAAAAAATTGCTAAACTCAAATGTAACAATTTTTTATATTCTAAAAGGAGCAACCAGAATTATCACGTTTATAGTCAAGTAGATCCTGAAAAATTGAGAATTTAAACATTTACATATCTCTCGTCTAAAAAAATGAGAATATTCTTGGTCGGAAAATAGTTAATCGTAGATGGAATCAATTTACTCTTTCGGGAAAATACTACTAACACCTTAACGAAAATATTTCATAAACTAAAACATGTTCAATTAAAGATCCTATTCTTACCAAATCTTAAATGTTAATTATAAATTACAACTTTCTGTATTAAAATAAGGAAAGCTATTATATGTTTTCAAAACACTCCAAAAGCCGTCGGCAGATGGAACTCTAGTTTGGAGACAAACGGTAAGTTTCGGATTACCAATTAATAGCTGGAAATCAATAATCCAGAACTTCTCGTTTGTCTCTTTGTCGAGTTCCATCTGACGAAATAGCTTATCGATTGTTTTTAAACATCTAAATCATTAACAGTCGTGTTCCGATGTTGTTTGCTTTCTATGAAGTCTATCCAAAATGCATTTGGAAATGTTGTAACATCTAACAACATACTTTCAAAGATTTTGTTTGATCTTAATAATCTTATTCGTCCTTGCGTATCTCTTTATTATTAATGACCCCTCCATATTTGAACAGCCATATCGAGTATATGAAAAATATATAAATATTTCTTATCCGTCAACTCTGTTATTCAGTTTACTCTTTTGAACGTCGATTTTGTTGGTATGGGCTTATAAATATTTTTATTTCATTCGTAAATAATAAAATTTCGAGTATTCTTTTTTTCTGAAGTTTGGTTACCTGAATATATTTTTATGGAAACAAAAAAACGCTTCGATAATTCTCTATACTTATATCGATCGACCCAAGAATCAACGTACCCGCTAGAGTTAAAGAAAGTGGTAATTAACATTTGGAAATATAACTTCCGAGGAGTGGAGGTAACGAAACTGCTGAAGTAGGGATCACGTGAATGTAGCCAAAATACCGGCTGGAATCGGTCGGAATATATAATGAAAGAAGAGAAAGGAGTGCGTGTTTATGCCCTTGTTGTGAACCTGAAACGGCCGCGGCCGTTAAAAAAGTACTATATTTCGGGGAAACGCAAAGGAAAGTGTATTAGCATTCTTGTACGAAACCACCGTATAACGTTATCTTACGTAAGTGCCCATGTAAAACGAAAGGTCTGAAAAAGAAATGATGGGATGCAACAAATGGAAAAAGAAATTTAACTGATTCATTTTATGCTTACTTCGGTGGATTGGTCATAAATGTCATGGTGAAAGACAGTTTTATAACACGTGCGCCGACCCTCGACACCAGATCCCATACATCTTTGATGTACTCCTTAAACTACGTTACCCATATACTACTTCCCAGTAAAATAGGATTTTTTTACTTTCATAGTCAGCAATGCATTTGTAGAGATCATTAACTTTCACTTACTTTGTCACGCGCGACTTCTTAAACCCGGAAATACAATGCAGTACGTGGCTAAACTTCTGCTTACCTGAAAAAAGAAAAGGAATCATTAGATATACGAAAGCGAATATCTGCAGCTTTTGCGAAAAAGTTCATCCAATTAAATACTTATATTAACTTCTAATTAGACATTACGAAGCATTTTGCTACGTTTGGTTTGCAATAGCAATCAATTTAATTTATTTTCCTCCGTGCGAAAAGGATTTTAAATAAATGCTACATAACTATATAACAGAGTGAATAAATTTTTAATAAAAGGCTAAAATTAATTCCCTCCATAACCGTACTTAAAGGAAACGTATTGAAGCCTTCACTCGCAGAGTAAGAATCTTAGACTTTTTATTAATAATAACGGTTAAAACACTAATTCAGTCGAAAATTCGGATTTTAAAATTTTAACATAGTTACCATTTCTAATGGTAATTTTTATGGTATTTATGATTATCGTGATTTTAATTACCATTATCACTAAGCTATCCATAAACAGAAATTTTAGGTGAAACGATTCTTTTTCAATTTCATAATCAAAGTTTATGATATGCGATGCATTATTTTAAGTAAACGATCAAGAACATCTTTTTGTTTATTACGATTATTTCGCATTTCATTCCGTCCTATTTTTATTTCCGAAACTAGACGAAGAATTTAATTAGCTCCCTGTTAGTCTTTATTTATTTTTAACAAAAAATGTTTTAATTTATAAAATATTAAGTAAGTTCATGTAAGCGTAGTACAACGACTCTATGAATAACACTTACTATAGGATTCGGTAAGGTTTAACTAAAAATAAGATGTATGCCATTTCTCAGCCTCATTCATACCTTGGTATCATTCCAATTATTACATCCCTGAACAAGAGAAAAGTGAGAGATGAAGGATGCATATTACTATAATCATTTTTTTAGGACTACTAGTCGTAGTTTTTAAAAATTTAATTTCCAATTAGATTTTCCTCCTTCTGGTAGATATTCGTATTAAAATGTATAAAATCCATTACATAAACGAAAAGATACATTTAATTGGAAAAAATAGCCTAAGGAGGAAATGAAAGTAATATTTGTTACTTATGTTTTAAAGAAGCGGCGATTATAATGTATAATTATATAATTGTTATTTGTACTGCTGTTGACATTTATTCCGTTTTCTTTCGAATACGTTTCTGTCAACTCTTTTAACATTTCTCATATTTTTCTTTGTCTCTTATCGTTGGAATCCCTTCGTTTTCCTCTTTACGTACTTCGATAATTTTATCACCTTTTTATTTTCCTTTTTATTGCGTGAAGATAAAAGATGCTCCGTCTTTTAACATGAGGAGGGCTTATAAGGAGTCTTTTTTAAGCCTGAAGATATTACTTTGGATAAATAAGATTTGCAGGTAATAAAATTTAAAACTATACAATCCTGTAGTCTTTAGGAGAAGGAACAAATAGCTGCAGAGTCGTCGAACCCTTTCTTCCTTTCAGAAAAGATGAAAATGATTATTATAGTATTACGTCTAAGTGATAATTAATAACAATTAGTAGTAACATTTCCACTATAAAAGAATCATAAATATGCTAAAATCCATTCTATACGAATCCGTAGCTTAAAATATTTCAAGTTCTAAGTATCCAATCCACATTCCGCAAATTCACAAATTCGCACCATCCACAAATTTGAGTTCATGCATAAATTTTAACTATTTAACACGTTCCTTTGAAGCTGTTGTATTTAATGAGCAGTGTTTTTCTTTTTTATTTTATTTAGTGATATTCATTATTTGCTAAATTTAACTCATGCAATCTTTAACAAACCTCCTTGATTTGCTTTAATTTCTTACTTCCTGTAAACTTTGCAACCTTCCATCACCTTTCTGTAACACCGAAATCTGCAAAAATCTGAAAAAACATATTTTGAGCTTAAATTCGTATTCTATAGGTTCAAGAAATTGAGAAGTCATGCTGGAGGTACGGTTAGTGTGATAGCGTTCCAACCCCAAGGTGCCAGTTTTGATTCCTGGCTTCGTAGACTTTTCTTGTCTGGTAATGGATGTAAATATTCGTATACGATAATTATATTTGAAATGAATATAATTTGGATGATCTTTTGTTCCTTTGGCGAATTAATTATTATATAATTTAATACCGAGGGTGGCTTCTTAGAAGTAAAAGTGATATTTCTTAACTATTATTCCATGTTATTCATATACGTCACGTCTTTGGAGACCTATAGAGGAAAACCTGAAAAAACTAAGATATCTGAGGGCGAGAACACCGATAAATAAACGGCAGAGATATATACTGCAGTTACTGGAATATATAAATTGTGTTTTATTTGTTAAAAAACAATGATATGTTATATAGTCGCCTTACCTTACCACCTTAAATATTTTCTCATGTTATGAAAAATCCCTCTTCTACTCTAAAATTATTCGCTGGAGTCCCACCATGCCCTCTAAGATATCAGAAGATGTGACCAAAACCTTGGTCAGATCCCGAAAACCGGAACTTCTGGACGCCTTAGCTATGCTATGACACTTCGTGTCATTTACCAGCGGAAAAAAGGTTCGAGTTGCCTCTTACTCATCCTTCTTTGCTAGGCCACATTAAACTGAGATAGTACCAAGAGGGACGCAAACTCGGAATTCTGGGCACCCATTTCCAACTATGTAAGTAAAAATTTGCCCTAAATCACAAAGCTCTCAATATGCCCAAAGAATGTGCCTTAAGGCACGTGAGAAAGCCTTTCAGAAAATACACCCAAGGGTAAGAGTGCGACGAAGAAAATCCCAGAGATACTACCGAGTGAAGGGAGGACGAGAAAGTGCGGAAAAGTCTTGAATACGGTGGAGAATGGCTTCGCAGGGATTCGCGATAAAAGAACCTGGAAACCAGGTCTGCGTGCAGCATCCATCTCGTACCCTCTTTGCCGCTAACATGTACCACCACATCCGCGAAATTCTCCGAAAGCAGATAAGACCTTTAAGTCCCCATCCCTTGAGCGACACCGCTATCCTCTCTCCAAAAATTCCCCAACCTGACACCTCTGAGTCTCGATAGATGGCACTGCCCTCTACCCCATTTCTCCCCCGAAGAGAAACGTAAAAAAATCCACACGGGAAGGGCAAAGGCTTCGGGGGACCAAGTGGTTCAAGGCTCGTATACTCGTAAAATCCGAAATGCGCCTCTGTCCCACTTGTGTCCCTGCTTAATATGACGGAGACCTGACAGTCTTTTTTCATGCGAGTACCTTATGGGGCGGCGACGAAAAAACCCCATAGGAGAAAGTCTAGCATCAATCATAAACCACGAAAATTTTCCCCCAAATGCTAGATTTGTGCAAAGAAATAAGGTGGGGAAAAGTAGAATAGATGAGACAGGGAGAGATTGGTAATGGAAACGGATGGAGAGGAGAAAAATAGAAGGTTAAAGGAGAAAATGAAGATGGAGGTAGCTGGAAGAAGAGATGTTTGATTGGACCCTTTATTGGCGAGATTACGTCCTTTCCCACCCGGAACAGACCTTAGTGCGGGGCCCAATTACAAAACTTATGGCGGGGACCCTATATCTAAAGGGCGTTAAATGGGGAAGATTTGGGAGCGGAACGAGACCAAGTGAATTCCTAAAGACTGCAAGAATGAGATCTAAGAACCTAACCCAAACATAAGAGAAAAAGGGTTAGAGGAACGAAAATATCGAGGAGAAATACTATTGCCATTAGTAAAAATATAATGAAAGTACTGCAATGTGATTGCAAGACACAGTTTAGCAATGCGATAAAAATGCGTATGATACATCATTCAAATCTTAAATGTATACTTTCTAAAAATTTAACAGATACATGTATGTGGTCATCGTCGTAACAATTAACCAAGCGATTTATCAGTGAAGTATTTGAATAATGCGATATCAAATGATAAAGGAAGCAAACCCGTCCCACAAGGAAATTTTAATCATTTATATGCGTAAAAACTTGTAAGCCTTGCAAACGGTTTTATTATCTAGAATGAAACGTACCACACATAACTAATTTTGGAATGAAGAACTGAACCAATGTAATATTATTCCATATTAATACACGTTTCACGTACGGTATTGCTGAATAATGAGGTTAGATGTAAGACTAATTGTAACAAGACTCTCCGTAAGAAACAGCGGACGAACTCACGCGCCCATTACCTATAAAGTCTCCCAAACGGCATGGAGAAATGTTCTGGCGGGATAGCTCAATGGACTCTCCGTAAGAGTAAAATTCAATAAATATAATATGAAAACCGATTACGCAACAAAATAGAGAACGATAATATCGAAATAAGAGTAAAAGAGCGAAATGATAAATTTCAATTTTCGTTGCAATGAAGCGTTAAATTTGGTAGCGCGGATTTTATGTGATTAAAGGCAATTATTTATATTGTGCAGATTAAAATAGAAATCTAAGTGGTAGTAACGAAGGAAAGATTAATTAAGGTTTACATTGAAGAGCCACAAACCCATTTTCTTGTCTCTTGTCTTTATTTATGTTATTCTTTGTCGTTTTAGTAAAGCCAGAAATAACTTTATCCAAGTTCCACAGAAAATTGAGAGATGGAGAAAATCAGAGGGAAGAAAATGTTCTGTGGAAATTGGGCAAAGTTATTTCCTTTTTAGCGTTATGAAGTTTTATATAGCATCGGCTAAATACATCGATTATACTGTATATTTTTATTCTCCTGGAACTTTTGAACGATTAAGTTTGAATAAATTTCATCGTTATTCTTTCTTTCGTTTAACATCCACTACAGCTTATTTTAAACCTTTAGTTGTGGATTCAGTTGGTGATTAATATGGTTATATAAAATGCGTTACCATATTTCAAAATTACGTCTTATTTAGATTTTATAGAAAATTTTTCTGAAAAGAAACTTTTCGGGGGATCGATAATTCAATTGTGACAAAGAATGATATTCGGATGAATTTAGGCGCAAATTCCTTTATTCAGGATTATCATGCTTGACACGACCGTAATACTTTTCGTTTTAAAGAACAAAGATTCTGCTAAGAGATGATACAGACTGCTCCTTCTCGGTAGAAAACCTCAAAATCATCAATTGGCAACAATATCCACGAATGTTACAGAATATATAATCTGATGTAAAGTACTAAAATACCCGAAGTAGAATAGATCTGCTCTCAAGAATTTAACGAAGTACAACCAAAAACACTGATTGTGTATGGATTTCGCGCAGTCTCTTAATTTAGAATTGGAAGTGAAAGCGAAAGAATGCGACTATAGAGATATCTGAGAGAAGCAGATGGGCGGACGCAAAAGAGGAAGTGAATGAGTCAGGAGCGTGAGAGACGAAAATTGGGGAAAACCACGTAAGGAAATTGAGAAAATGACCGGAATTCAAATGTGCTGGGAAGATAACTAAAGAAGAAACGAGAATAGTGTACAAAGGATAGAACTAAAGCAAGAGAAAAAAGAAAAGAAGAGTAGATATTGGGGACAATTCAACCAGAGTGAAACTGAAATAACATTTCCATTTTATTACATTTCACGTTCCGTTAGATACTGTTGACATTTAATTTAAGTACGATTCAAATTAATTCCGGAGAAAAAAACTTTTTATCTTTTCCATGATTAGGGAGAAAGGGACTTCAAAGTTAAAAGAAGTCGGAAAAAGGTAGGGGGAATTATTTATTCAGGTGTGTCCCGGGAGCAATTAAAAGCTGTAACACCTGCAAGCTACTAATAGGACTGCCAAATAAATCGTGCATAATGCTTGTATAAACACTTCCTCTCTTTGATGAAAATCTCCATTAGGAAATCAGTATCCATTCGTTGTTTGGGAAATACTTGAAACTTTATTTTTGCGTTAAAAAGTTCTTTTCATTAAGCATCGTGAATTATTTTGCACTTTGAAAGTGCTTTTTGCGTTCTACAAACAGAGTAAAGTTTTGGAAGTGTTTCTTTAAGCTTTATGGCAATATATCTATCCATGAAATCGATGCAGACTCTGAGTAAGATAAAAGCTCCAAATAGCCGTTGTTTGCTTGCAAAACTAACCGTTGGAGAGTTCCCACCAGCGGGGGTTGGGTTACTCCGTGGTCGTGCTTGTAAACAAGTATTGTTCTCGATACATATTTCGACAACTATGTTGCCATCTTCGGGAGAGAAGAATAACTGAGTGTGGAGGGGGTGGGGGAGGGGTATTTATGACTTTTGTGGTGTGACGTCAGTTAGGGAGAACAAAACAGAAGAAGGTATTGGTCCGGAATCGCTATTCATGACACGGTCGCGGTTCGAATGAATGAAGAGGCTTTCATATGCGTCGAGTTTGGAGGGCTTAAAGCTTAAAGCTTTAAGCCTAGCCTTAAAGCTTGTCTTAACGGAGAAAATTCGTGAACATTTAATATGTACCCTCAATCAGTAGGAGGCCGGATTAAAATAATTGCCCTTTTAAGATCAAACTGTCACAAAGTTCGTAGATTTTGAAAATTGCGACTATGAATGATTATATTTGAGGACAATTTAGCACAGAAAGTGTTCCGTGTCGTTCTTGAGTTTCATTGCAGTTTGTTAACTTAAACATGTCAACTTACATAGCTATTAAAACACAGGTGATTTAACATGTTTATGTTACTTAAAATATTATGAAACATACAATTTATTCCTAAGTTATGTTATAAGCACTTACTTCGATATTTGCCTACTGTTACGTTCGCATTCACAGCATAGACTGAAAATTCTACAGCTTTATTCTCAAGATGAAATAAGTTTCAGTATCACATCTATATAAATTCTGTGAAACGGGACAAATTGCTTTACTTTAAATTATTAATAATAGACGGGTAATAAGAATAAACCAAAATTGAAGTAATTTAAAATTCTAATATTCAAAACATGTAATTAATAACTGATGAAACGAAATTACTGAAAGTTCAGAAAATACTGCTTGAATTCCCTCAAAATGAGTAAAATATCGATAAAGGATTCTAAAAGTTGAACTAAGCATATCGTGGTTTGTTCGTTTTTAATATAATCCCCTCGTACAGGGTTTTCCAACATACGATCACCGGGCCGCTGACGTTTTTAAACCGGTCCACCAATCTTCTTGAAGTTTGATGGTTAAATTTTGCCCTAGAAACTTGTATCATCAGATAATATAAGGAGGAAATATCGTAACCGTAAATCTAACACGACCATTTGTTAAAATTATCCGTTTCGATAAAAGCTTAACTTTATTAGTATACTGAGTAGCTTTTTTAATCTGTTTGTATGCATAGTTTTATGACATGGTATGATTAGGCATTTATGTGATCATTGGCGTAACAGATTGCTCAATAATAATTAAGCAGAAATTCTAAATACTTATCCAAATGGTTAGACTGGTAGTATAATTTAAGGGGAACTCATTGGCCCGTTTCTATTGAGGCTCTCCGATTGAAAGACTGAGCCCAATTCTTAAAATTCGTTTGAAAACAAATTATTTTTAAGCGCTGACGTAGCTTGAGGCTATCTAATTGAAATGGTCAAACAAACCTGCTCAGAAAAACAATATCTCTTGTCAATTTTGAAAACCGAATTATACTGGTACTCCTAGTATCCTCTAAAGATAAAGCGGTGGCGTAACAAACCGCTGTTAATCAAAAATAAACCAGAGAACGGTGCGTATTTTCACTGCTATCCTATTTGTTTTTGATGGCGTCCCACAAAGTTAGGCCAGTGCACCTAGAGTTAATACGCTATTGATTATTAACCCTAAATAACAGTTCAAGCAAAAAAGACAGACGTCGAATAAACCGGTTATATCCCTTGTAAACACCCTCATAATTAGCTCTTTCAATATCCCATGCGTTTCAATTAATAGCTGTTATTGCTCTGAGTACGCGCTCCGTACGTGCTTGAAATCCGGAGGCGAATAATCCCAGGATTCCGACTTTGCAGAGTTTAGGAAAGAAGACGCAGGGAAATGCGAAAATACTAGGAAAGCTCGGCAGAATTAAAGCAAAGAGAATGACAGAATAAAACTATGCGAAGGAGAGGAATAAAAGTTGGAAAAGGTGACAGAGGACGAGATGAGCGGCGGCGAATGAGGGTTTAGTGAGAGATGAACAGATTTCGCGAGAAGGGGAAATGGAAGATTGGAAGGAAAAGTGCTTGCCGTGTTTTATCTCGAGGAGACTTCAGAGGTGGAACTACTTTTATTACTCCGCTCATACCGAAGAGGAGGGATATAGAAAAGGGAAATGCTCCCTCAACCATTTTCCTCTTCGTCTCCGAAGAGGCCAACGCGGTTGAGGTAATTATTTTAACGGTTAGGGAAACATCCTTGAGGCTGAATCAGATTAAAATACTATCTCGGGAATGAGCGCTGGAAAGATTTCTGAATAAATTCTTTCCTCGGGGTTTGTGCGCTGGAGTCGGCGGAGGTAGCTGCACAAATTACGATGGCATGGCAGTAAAGCGTGTTTAATGGTGTGGAACAAGAGTGGGGAATCCTGAAAGGAAGTATTACAACTAGCAGGCTGTTACTAAGAATTATATGTTAATTTCCTCGGGTAGATGGAGATACGCAACTCCTCTCAGTTTAAGCGAGTTTCAGGTGGTCAACAAACGAATATGAGAATGCATACATTACCTTGGAGCAATACCTATCTGCATAATTTTTTTATGACTTGGAGCATTCATAATGAAGCAGTTCATAAACCAGTTGGAGAGATTAACATTATTAAATATTGGATAGATTACTTTTCTGTATCTTCTATTATGTTAACTGGTTTAACTCTCAGGATCTCATCCCATTTTGGATTTTGATGATGCGCAAGCAATCTCGATTCATTCGGCAATCCCTACGCGACTTTCGCCCAGTTTACTTAAGATTATAATTTATTTATTTATTATTTATGTATTATGAATTACCGTCGCAGTTAGTCGCAGTTAGACGCTGAGTCAGGTGGCGACGCTAACTTACACTAATTTGACAACTAGTAAAAACAATGTTTCTGTCTTACATACATATTTACCTACAATTTGTCATACACAACATATTGGCCTATCTTTATTTACAAACAACAATATTATAATATTTACAACTTAAACAGCTATGAGTTATATCTACAAAAATAACTACAGTAACGATACAACTGATAAATTTTACCAATGTACACACAAACTCAAGATATCATTACATGATATGAGCTATGATCATTATCTAAAATAACTTAAATAAAACTGATTAAATACATACAAGTTAAACTTTAATTTTCAAATACATACAATACTTAAACTTAAAACAATAACTTAAAAATTATCATTGGAAACCATTAGCCCTTGTCACTATTAATCATGTAAGAGCTTTCAGGGTTCCTGATAGTCCTTCACGGCTATCGTAGCGGCCACTAGGCCTACGAAGTCCCCACCGTACATCACCCCACCAGGCGATCCCCTACTAGTCTCACATTTCGTTATCGGCAGGCTCACTCGTCAAATTATTTATTTTACTTGTACAATTAAGAAACCTTTCTATATTTTTTGGGCAGGGCTCGAAGACTTCTGCAGGTAGACTGTTCCATTCTTTGATTATTTTATTTATTTCAGTTTCCTGTTGTATATACCTAACTTTATATTTATGATCGCCCCTACCTAAGTAACCACAATCAATGATTAAATTATATTACCCTAGTCGTGTAATAATCTTTAAGAATTATTTCCAAGATCAAAATTTGTGTAGCTATGCAATGGTGTTTCAGCGTATTTATTGTGTATTTAATTTAAAAATAAACCTCACGTAAAAATCGTTACCTTGTCATCACCGAGGATACTTTTCGGTGAAAAAAATCAAAAGCAAATTCATATCTATTGATGAAAGTCAATTTTTATATGCACATTCAATAAGGATTCTTCAAACCCTTAGCCATGTTTAAATTTTTTTCCTATAGTTTTGTGATGACTAAGACACCTATACATTTAATATAGCTATCAAATTAGAATAGAAAATCTCTATAATGATTCGAAGAAATTACCTATATGGTTACAAATTTAATATTCATTAACTCTGTCCATATCTTACCGCTATGCCACAACAAAAAATTACAATGGATACATTTTTAAATACAAAATATTATACTTTTTCAAAAATAAAGCAAAATTTTACTAATCATATTTCGACAATTAATTATATTAATGTCATATTTAGAATTTTAGATTTCTTTCTATAGCATTCAGATGCTGCTAGATAATTAAAACAGATATAGATGGAAGGTGTAATTACTTTCTAATGAATATAAGAATGTAAATATAATAGATATGAACAGAAGATATAATTTAAAATATTACCAACAATTCTAATATCAATACCAAAACTAACGAAAATTAAACAGGCCAAATCATTAAACGAATATAAATTAAGATGGAATTCGATACTCATCTCCAACACCTTTCTGCTGACTCTAAGAAAATTTTGATGACAAATTTATTGAAATTTGATGTAAATGAAAATACATAGGTGATGAGATATCTGAGTCAATTAATACAAGGAGAAACATTATCGCGCAAACTTTTGGGTTTTCAAATTCCGAAAGTGAATCCAGAGAGGCGATTATCTAGCAATTATGAGAACCAAGGAGGAATATCTAATTTATTCACACCCAATCCTCTCGAATCCTCACATCACCAAGCGTAAACCCTTGACCTTAATATTCCGCGTCTTTTAAGACGCAGTTTCTTCTTCAGCAGCGCTTCTGCGGGAAACACGAGAAGGATGAAGCGAGGATCTCTTTTTCCTCAATTAAGAAAAAATGCGCGTGAAATTAATATAATCGAGAAACTTCGCCTCTTTTGGAGGAAAAGAAAATTACTTTCTTTTCCACTTCTTCCGATGAAAGTCTCGCATGGGGAATTCTGGCCCCGAAGTAAGGTTTGCTTAACCTACAAAACCATACCCTTGATGTCTGCAGTGCTATTGAGGGTACCATAAGCGAGGGGTTAATGTGATTCCTGTGATATCCTCCATTGTACTCCCCGGAAAGGAAGGTGTGAAAGTGGTCCTTAAAGACGAGAGCAAAACCACTGCAATATCGGTCCGAATATTCAATTTCCAACAACAGGAGCGCCAAAGAGCTGAAGTCATCTGGAAACTTTTTAACCTCCCCAATCCCCTGCCTCAGAGATAATATGAGAACGCTTTTGAGTTTGCATTTAAAGCGAGCATTCACTGCCAAATATAATACTCAAATAGAATCGCCGCACAATTTAACCTTACACCTACGAGAAGGTCAAATTTAGCGCTTTTAACGTAAATTTTGGGAGTGAAGGGTACTTATTAATAAAATTACCACATAAAATTCATGAAAATATCTTACACATGAGAAAACACCTCAGAAAATGCAAAGATAATCTGGGGAAGAATTTTGTAGAATAGATACATCTAAATTAAATTCCGCTGCCTGTAATCATGGTCTTGCATAGGTCGTATTACTGTTCTTTTCGGCGTTCTGAGTACAAAATGAACTGAATAATCTAAATTCAGCCAAATTAGCATCTCAATTCTGTTTCGCCATATGCTCCGAATCTTTCCCTCAACTTTTTTAGTCAAGTTACATTTTTAAAACGTGCATTTAGTAGTGTTTATCGCTAAAATAATAATGATTAATATGACGATACTGATGATGATTATGATGATGATAATGATGAATGATAATGATGATGATAATACAATCGTCTTTATTTGGGCGAGATTGAGACTAAAACTCTCCTCTTCCATCCAACCCATCAGGAAAACCCCTAAGAAGGTTCGCTGTTAAACGTAAACACCAATTCATTCTTTTTAAGCCACCAAATTAGATGACAAATCGAGCATATGATAAAAATAAATTATTAAATATAAATACTTAGTGTGATACCACAATATCAAGATCTGAATTAAACTTGAAAAGTTGGCAAAAATTCTCGTAATCCTTTATCACCCCGTCCAGGTAAGATCTTACTGACAGTACCGATTTTATATGAATAGTGGAGGCCTTCAATCTAATTGTAAGTAAAGTCTCAAGCTAATTCTTATTTAATCTACTTTTCCAAATTCTGAAACTAGTTAGACATCTAGATAGGCGCATATAAAAACGTTTCCCAACATTTAGAAGCGAAAGTTAGTCTTTACGTCAGTTTTATTTCTCTTACATGCCACTTAATGCTTAACAGCCACATTTATAAATATTAAAAAAATACAGCCTCATTTTATCTTGTATTCAATGATACTCAAAAGCATATTCATCATTTGTTTCATTTCAGCAAGCGCTGTGATCACGGTTCCAAGAAATTACGGATGAATCGGTCCAAAGAGTCGCAATTTACCCTTGTGATATTCACAGATGTTCATGCATAAATCTTTTTCCAAACATTATCTAAAAGTATGAATTAAAAAAATAATAATTATGCGGAATAATGCAATCCCTAAATGTTCAAATTCGAATAATCGGCCGTTTCGGATTTATATAGGATGATCCGCGTTATTATACGTATGCATGATATTGTTTGCGCGCGGAAATTAATGAAATTAAATTTAAATGAATTTAAATTTGATCGGGAAAAGATGAAACGGGAATTTAGTCATAATCTGAAAATTTATTCTTTACACTTTGTTGAATTTTATCAGATGGATAAGAATAGAATAGAATCGACTTATTCAGCTATAAATCTTCAAATAATAGGGAAGCGTAACACCGAAAATAAAATAATACTAGGAAAGGGATAAAATGGTGATAGAACTTCATATTCTATGGTAGTTAAGTAGATGAGAAAGGGGCGCTCATATAAGATACATTTTTCGTATTTGACCTCGCAAAATATAACTCAATTATAGATTCAATGCAAATGAAGAGACTCCGAATGCTGCAAATGTACGTCATCGAAAACCAATTTTAATGGAAGAGCAGCTCAACGGACGATGACCTCCCAACTCTCGTATTAATCCGTAAAACCGTACTTCAAGCTCTATTATTCGTAGAGTATATCTGTTTACGGCGTCAGCTAAAGTGACGTCGTCCCTTTCGGCACAGAGCAACGTACTGGTAATGCGAGGTCCATCAGATATTTTCGCTCAGCCCTAATGCCTCGCTATTTATATTCACTGAGGCACTACCACTGTCCATATCTCGCCCCATCGTGTGCGGTTTTAAATCTCTTTATAAACATGTAGAAGTCCAAAATGTTTCGGTGGAATGACTTATTGAAATTTTCCATGGACAATTTATGAAACTGAAAGCGATTAATTCCAAGTCAGACACTGAGATAATTATTGACAGTTCAAATTACCCACAAAATATTTATACTAACAGAATGATTTGTTATCGGGAATTCTTCATTAATACAAAACTGAGGCATATTGATTAAGGTTTAGGCCAATTGCTTCAATTACACTAGTTTCCGTGCGTATTGATTCTTTCCCTTCATCTAAAAAATTCTCTTCTCATCACGAATGCCATTTCTCTCATCACGAAGATGCCATTTATTATTATTTTCAGCAATAAATTAAAGAAAGTTGTTTTCTAATATATTCGATATATAAAGATTTGGGGCTTAATACTTCACTTTTAGCGAAGATGTCTTGTGAAAATGTGAGGTAGAAAAGCAATTTAGAGGTCACAATGAAATCAATTACTTCTCTTGGATCGAATAAAATTTCGCAAGTATTTCAAACATTTCAAAGAACTTGAATCGCAGCCATTTCATTTAAACTATACAAAATACGTCACAAAAATGAGCCTGCATCATCGGTTTGCCGAAGGGAAAACTTCATTTCGAACAAAAATTCCTTACGATTGACTCTCTGCCCAGGTACGTCTTCCGAAGTTTAACTCCACGGATTGAAATCCAGCCTCCGGCTACCATCCGAGCATCAAAATGCGACCCGCACTTCCCATTTATTCGTCACCGGATCGACATTCCATTAAACCGCATCGGTACGCGTCGATACGGTCGTTAGATCGGCTTAAGTGGCACTCAAACGAACGCATATTCACCACCCCTGCTGTTTTCCTGCGGAACCGCCTCACCACGCGCTCTTCGCGTCATCTTCCATCTCTGCGCAAACACCCCACCGACGCGCAAAGTTCGACATCCGCCGAGCCATGGCGTTGCTGGACCGTGGAAGAAAGGATCGTGGGAGTGACAGCTTGCAGTCTCTGGGCATGTCGTAGCGACATTCCGGTCACGGGGTGTCCAAGGACGAGAGGTCGCCGGAAGGACGGAGGACACGGCGAGATGGGGATGGATGTGAGGGGTAAATGCGGAGGGGGAATTTGTAGCTTTCGAGAGGAGTCTAGGACGATTCGGCGCCGCTCTTTTGCCGCCTGTATCGTTTATCGATGATAAGCCTCCCATTTAGAATTCATGGGGATCTAAGCGCATTTTTGTCCATTGCAAATGCATTAAATGGTGAAGGAATTTATTGTAAGCACATGAAATATGAGGACTGGTGCTGTAATTGCTATTTGATTAAAGGTTAGTGATTAAAAATTCAATATTTAAAGGTAATTAAAGCTTAATTTAGTCTTAAATAAGTTAAACTTTCTTGGTTTTCTGGAATACTTAACGTAAGAATCAACTTTTTCCAACTAAACTAAAGAACGGATCCTTTAAGGGGCGTAGCCAAGATTTGTCCATGGGGTGGGGTTTAGAGTTTAGGAGTTAACGCCGCATTGCTTACAATCCAGGGGTAGGAATACCTCCTTGGCTACGAATCTGGACCCTACCGTTTTGAAACCAATTACGGTAGAATTAAGTATTAATATTCCCTTAGAATTAGATATGAATAGGATCTCATCAAAACCATACATTCAAACGAAATAAAATATCCCAAGTATTCCATTAGTATGAGTAGTGATTTAGTTTCTCAAAAACTCGTGGCGGCAAAACGGTGGTGCCGTAAAATACCTCGCGGCGAAGTGTTGGCGGAGGGACGTCCCTTCCCTAATACGGAGGGGGGCGTAGCTTTCGGGAGAGGGTAAGAAAAAAATGTTGAGGTAATTGGAAAGGGTTGTCATAGCAACCTATCCCCCTCCTAATCCGCCATTCGTCGGCGGACCGAAAACCTGGCGAGAGAAAGGTGAGAAAAAAGTGAATGTTTGAGAGCGGTTCGAGGGGTTGGAGAGGCCATCGGACGAAAGAGGGAGAGGGAAGGGATGACATGTGAAGAGGGACGAAAGGAGAAGAGCAAACAAACAGGAGAAGAAAGGAAGAGGAGGTAAATTGATCAAAGAGGATCGCGTGGATTTGAAAGGGACTACATTCGGACCGGTAAAATATCTCCTTTACCACTTCCAGGCCGAATTAGTACACTAAGAGTTCCCTAAACGCTGCGCGCATTTAGGATAAACCGACCTTCATTATGCAGTGATATCCCGATCCAAGGTTTGTGATGTTTGACGGAAGTTTTGTTAGTATTTTATGAATTTATCGAGGTGAAATACAAGAGGAGTAGGTGTTACCTAAATGAATAATTTGCGGTTGGAACTAATGAGGCCCAACGGAATACCACCGTAACCTTGAACCGCTACCAGGGACCCAGGAAATCAAATGTGTATTATGTAGGTCTAGTATATTTTGAGAAAAATATGAAAATTTTTGTATAATTGAACCCAGTTTAAACTACTACAAAGCAAATCGCGCCAGCGAGGTATGGTTATTAATAATGCATTCTCATCTGGAAATGCTATGATGAATAGTTGAACCAGTAGAGGGTTTCGTATTAATTTAACGTCTCCGATCTTGAGATGGTTCAACGTAGAGCGGCTAGGTTTGTCAAGGTAGATTTTAGACACGACAGTAGTGTTTCAGCTATTATTAATCACTCTGGTGGACCTCGCTTAGGGATAGAAGACTTGATTACTGACGTAAGCTTTTCGAAAAGTTTATCACTACAGATATCGTCGACGAAATAGCTGATATTGTTATTTCAGTTAGCAAAGTGCGCGAGATCCGAGAGAAAACTAAGAGGCGATTCAGGGAAGTATTAGATAAGCTATTAGCAGTTAGGGTGTGATAGGATTATCGGTGTTTTAACACGCCCTACCACGGCTTATGGGGTCTATATGTAAATGTAAATTTGAGAAGAAAAGAAAGTACATATATCTAAAACACACAGCCTGCATTGATCATAGAGTTGTTCTACGAATTTATCAATCATTACCTCTCAAAACATGATATCTGAAAATTAAGGGGCATCTTATGTTTGAAAATATGCTATATACACTAAACTAGCTATTTAAACTATCCCGAAATATGATTTTTTTCAGGATCCAGCTTGGCTTTTACCAAATGACTCCTTTCCTTGTCCGAAAATAAAAGGTTTGAAAGGACGACATTTTGATACATTGAGGACATCAGCTACTACGATCGCAGCGAAAAAGCACTCCAAAATTGCTAGGAAAGCAGGAATAGGAGTATGGGGTGTATAGCTTCCGAAGGAGATCACTTTGAATGTGGTCACTGGCTTCTGGAAAAAAATTATCTAGCATATTTTCTAAGATAAGTTGGCTAAATAGTATGTGCAAAGATTATACATCTGTGAGCGTCGTGCAGTTTATAAAATTATGTATTTAAATTGGAGATGGTGGTGGGTGTGATGACAAAAGGTATTGCAAAAGCTTGTCGTAAGATAAAGTATACATGGCAAATATAAATACCGATTCAAAGCTGCATTTTGACTTTTGGTACAACGGAGAGAAATAATAATAACTTTGGTGCACAAGCTAATCTAGTTAATCTACTCGTATTTACGAGAGAATATCGATTATCACTATACTATAGACTTGAAGAGTCAACTTCCATAACCTCTGCGAGAAACTTTGAACCGATAGTTGGCTGTGGCAATATTTTCATGTCTATCTTACGTGTATTTTGTTTTGTTAAGCCTTATGTCTTCGCATACATACAAGAAAATGTGTTCTTAAATTAATCTTATATTTAATGTACATTTTAAATACATGACTAATTAAATGGTAACAGAAAATAATACCGCTGTTAGAAGTCGGAGAAAGGAGAGGTAAAAGGAGAAAATAAGAGGAAAAAGCAGGAATGGAATAAACAGAGATTAATCTGAGCTAGGGGGTAAGAGTGACAGAAGGAAAGAAAGGGAAATGGAAGAGGAGTGATTTAATTTCTCTAGAGGATACATGTCGAGTTTTCATTATGAAAAGAGCCGCAAATTCAGGTAAAATTTTCCATATTTTTAAGTGAAATAAATTACTACAAAAATATATTAAATGAAGACGAAATTAATATCATAAAATTGTAAATTATTCAAAAAATAAAGGTAAATCAGGAAATAGTTGGGAAAAAGAGAAGAAAGAAATAAATCCCTACATTAATATTACAAAATAATCGGTCCCTTAATGAAAATAGTAAGAAATTTAAAAATGAATTATTAACTCCTATGAAAATAATTAGCGAATAAAACTATAGGAACGATTTACCAAAGTGATTTTGCATCTTAAAGCATTCGAATTGCATCTTGCATCTTACATTGGAGCCATGTTTTAACAACAGAAAGCACTTTCAGCTCTCCGAATGACATCTAGAATACTAAAATCACATTCTGAGACTCTATAGCAGGATTATTAATAGGGGGTGTTAGATTAAACTAAAATTGAATATACCTGTAAATGTTCAAATGGTAATACTGCATTCCATCCTCTACTGTATGTGTTCGTATCTGCGGAAGCACATATTATTGCAATTATACGAAATCCTTCTCATTTTATCTATTAACAAAATATATAACTATATCTGGTAATGCACGGATATGGAAGGAAAATCTGCTCTAAGTATAAGCAATCCATAAATGTTGCTGCTTTGAAAAAAAAACTCCACTAATTTATTTGCCAGAACTTCTACGCGAGAATAAATATGAACGTAGCGAGACCAACGCATTTCAGGAAAAAAAGAAAACAAAATGCGATAACATATTTCGTGAGCGTATTTCAAAATTGAACTACGCTGTTTCTTCCTTTGGGACATTTCAAGACCCTCGTCAAATCACTACAAAGAATTATAAAGATTTCAAACATCTAGAAGGAAGACGCAAAAACTGACTGGTATAAGGAAGTAGAAAAATAGATGAGCGAATATTGAATAAAAGAAGAAAAGTCGGACGTGAAAAAGAAAGCAAAATCAAAATAAATGGAGATGATGATGGAGAGAAGAGGGGAGAATGTCATATTTGGAGCCGAGAGGATTAGAGCTGGAGCAGCAAGGAACGATAGGAGATGGATCAACAGCAGAAACAGAAAAAGTGAAGACGGGGAGGATGAAGAAGGCAGCCCTCTTATAGGCGGAGAATGATAAATAAGCAGCCGGATTCGAATAGATCGAAAGGGATCCTGGAACTGAAATGAGAATAAAATCAAGAGGGAAAATAGGAGAAGAAAGCACGTGAGAGAAAAGAATGGGAGAAAGACTCGGGAGGAATAAATAAAAATTGAAGGCGAGAGAGAGAGATCGAGACGTGAGGAAGAAGAGTGTGAGGCGAAAGGGAAATAAAGAGGGAAATGGAAGAATCTACTTCGGCTTCGTTGGGATCACTCAAGCGAAAGAGTTCCGATGGGAAAGGACGTGACACGCAATGGGAAACAGCAGAATTTCGCGGCAGAGTCCCCTGCCGAATTACCAACAGGATGAATAAAAGAGAATAATGCGAGAGCGTATATTATACACTCGCACACACACATGTACGCAAACCGACGTAGGCAAAAAGATATCACGTCAGCTCCATTCCTTCACGACAGCAGTCCCTGGGAGGTGGTAACACGGTAGAATCTGGGTTGGAAAACCACGGAAATGGTTCTGTCTACTTTACGCGCTATCCTGCTAGCTGCCTTCAAAAGGGGGAATTCGCCAGTGTGTCTATTTTGATAGTCTGTTACAGTTACGTGTCGTTCAAGGAAGAAATGAATTTGTTAAGGGTCTACTATCGGAAATTTGATTGTAGAAACTCGAGTTTGGAGTTGAAAGAATGAATTTAGCTTGGGATTCCACTAAAAGAGAAACGGGCAATACCAAATACTAGCATGTTTCATCCTGCTATTCACCGTGTAATACAAAAATGTTTTTCGTCTGGTTCGTATTTTAACACCGATAGAACTTTTTATTTGAATCAAGAATAAACATTCTAATAAAACATTAAATTTATTTTCGATTTAATTAATCATTTTTTAGAAATGAATTTTTAATGCGATCGTTCCGTTAAACCGCACGAAAGAGGCACTTTTTTCGTTTCACCTGTTATGAATTATCTGCCAGACGAAAACAAAAATTTTGCATTATATGAAGAACAAAACCCGCGTGCTTTTCCTTTATCCCTGCTTATTCGCTAGAAGAATCCACTACTGCATTCACTATAATACCTAAATAATTACAAAATATTGCTATATTGATGAAATGCGATATTCGGCATTAGTTTGTACGAGCAACTATTGAGATTGAATGAAGAAATACCGTCGTTTATTTTTTTAGATGCTATTCACAGTCATGATATTTGTCATTCATCTATGAAATGCCTAAATTTGAATACTAATGTAATCAAGTGTAGAAAAAGAATGGACTTTCCTTGATTTATTTAAATTTTTCGATTCATCCGGGTTAAAGTCCGAATTCAGAAGAAAAAATATTACACGTTTCCGTCGGCTAAATTAGGGATGGAAGTAGCGCTACCATTCAAATTGGAAGCTATTAATGCAAATTGATACAATTAATTCCTCGAATACTATTCTAAATATCTAATAACCTTTCCTTTGGAAGGTTAGTTAAATTGAGTTACAATGTAACTTCATAGCATGGCTATCCAATTCTTTATCTCTGATACCTAAATACCAAATTTCTGATAACATTATCGTATTATGTTAGCGTATCGATGAATCGATTATTATTTTTCTTGTACATCAGCACGCCGATGCGATACGACAGGGATGTTCTTAGAGGTTCTTAAAACATTCATAGTGTCTTCTCTCCGTCATTCCGGGGTGATCTCATTTTGCATCGAAATTCCCATTCATTATTTCGCTTCCGCGATACGAGTTGGGGGTAAAATAATTCGCGTTGTTTGATTGATTTCGAGCGAAAGTAAAAGCCAAAGAGCAATTTACGTTGAAAGGACTCATATAAATTTTTGGATGGAAGTACATTCGTATGGAAATTGCACTCGTGGGGTTGCTTCCATTAAAAAAAATTCGTTTCTCATGCTCCAAATTGAGTCATGCCCGTAGTTCTGCAAAATGCATAAGTTTACGAGAGTGATTTATTTAGCTCGAAGGTATAAATACATTTTTGAATGTATATTACGGTGAGGTTAAAACGTGAGGTTCTTCGAAAAAATGTTCGTACAGACGTGGTTTTTAACAGGAAATATTTATCACCAAGTAAGTTCCGCCAGCGAAAGTGAATGTGGGTAGGTTATTTTGGAAGTTTATGTGCAACTGCGATACATCGAGCATATATCGTCCGGATCCCCTCGTTTACGTCATTTAACGTAAAATATTTAAGCTGAGAGCCTTGTAAAAGATCTGCGTACCACCAGATTTAGATTTAAGTACCCACCGATATAAAAAAATATCCACGTTAACTTCAATAAATATCAACGTAGATCGCATGACAATAAATCATTTGCCATTAGTTAATATTTTATCTTTGGGATGGAAATGAAACTGGGGGAAATACTCCAAGTTAGTGTTTACTATTTTTCACAGCTCCGCAAATAATTTACCTTGTTTTGAATCTCCTCTTACATGAATGTTACATAGAATTTAAATAATAATCACATTTTTACTAAAATTGAAAGATTTTATTTTGAACTCGATTGTCATTTTTACACCATAGGCTTAGTTTTCTGTTGAATGCATTACCTGAGGGTACCCAACATTAGTTTTGCCACATTTTCAACTGAAAGGTGGGCCGTCAAAGAAGGTATATCATTTGACTACTCGTATGACTATACGATATTTGTATTTCATAAATCGGAACAACTATAAAAGCGTTCCAGAATATTTCATAATTAATAAGACATGAAACGGAGTCTAGTACAATTTTACAGAACAATGCAAAATTACATTTTTATAAAATAAGATATTACAATATCAAAATCCTATTACTTGCGTAACCATTTCGCACAAAATGTACGTAGACGACTAACTTTTAAATATCCGAGATTGCATGCGTAACGGGTTAATAATTCAAGAAAAATGTCACTGAAATCTCTTACGGGTTTCTAACATATTTCTAGCGCCAGGTATTGAATCCAAATTTCATTATTTTGCAATTTAAAACATCCAGGTGCTTGGCTGAGGGATTGCGGTCATATCCCGAGATTTTATTATTTTGATTTTTCATCAAAGTGCGTAATAGAAAGAAATAATTGGAGAGAGGATTTTACGAATGGATGTTTTTATGCCCTGATAAACCGCGGAATACCCTGACGCAAGATGGGCGCGGAACAAAAATTAATTAATTTCGACAGTCTGCGAAAGAGAAAAGCGAGTCAAAGAGGTCATCCATTTCACTTCAATTCAACCAGATTTTCATCAAAATGACAAAAGCCATCGCTTCGAGCGGTGACATTAGGATCGTTTGAAGTCATCAACTTGTTTACTCGTCCATGAACATCCAGTGGCGAATTCTGCGATGATCCATGAGAAAAATACTTCGCAGAACTGTTTGAATTCGACAGAGAAACGAATGAAGCGAATTGGAAAGGATAATGAACTGAGACAGAGAAGAATAATACAATAGCCATAGGAATCACGTATGTGGCATGACGCTAGTGGAGAGATGCCGCTTCCATTACGTCACTACCAACTACGTTATCCTTGGAATCATTTTAACGGTCATAGAAAACAAATCATTAAATCCCAACTATATATCTAAGGGGATTGGGAAGTTCAAGTTGTTAACATTCATATAAGAAGCAAAGAGAAAGTATGACCAATAACATATGAAAAAGATATAACGTCCGAACAACATCGTTAACCAGCAAACCAATTAGTAACGACGAACTATGCGCAGTATGATGCTTGTGAGATATCTTATATTGTGCTCTTCCTTTTCATTACAAAAAATTCCGGAGCAAATAATAACTCCTACATTTTGATACCATTGCTATAATGTCTATAATTTTAATCAAAACTTTTTCATAAAAAAATTTATTTGTTACTCCACAAAGTTTGTCAAGACTTGACTACGTGACTTGAGAAAAACCGCGTTAAGTTTCTAAAATATGAGAAGATAACTTACTTTAACCACTTACATTAATAGTCAGTTCAAAGATTTCTAAAATACTTTATTAAAAGCGTCTGCCCGGAAAGCGGAAGAATCCAGGTTCGAGTCCTGATCCTGTGAGACATTTTACATGCCCTTTTTTCCTTTTTTTATTTTTCCCTTTTTACATTTAAGGAGAGTTCTCGTTTCCACCTCTTTGTATTGCTATTTCCTCAACGAGGACTTTGGCTGTGGACGATGCCGCACAGTCGGACGAACCCACTTTAGCCTTGCCTACAAATTCTCCTAAAACAGCGTAAGAATTTCTCCTAGCTCAATAGCTTATTTGGTGAAAGCATCTGCTTGGAAAGCGAAAGATTCCAGACTCCAATCTTCGTCTTTTCAGATTCGTTTTTTCCATGGGAAGTACTATGGCTTGTATTCCGCTTAAAAGGCTTTAAATTATCAAAATATGATAAAGCAGATGACGAATGTCTTCCATGACTAAATTTAAGAAGCTCTTATATTTTGACATTTACAAATTCCATCTTCGATCGTAATCATACAAGGGTCCACAAACTTTAAAAAAAACCCCAATTAATAGATGATTGACTTCCGATTTCAAGTATTCTAACAGTTATAATTAAAAATTGTACTTATAGCACAAAAGGAGTTCCTAAACTATTTTGTCCTATATAATGAGATTAGAGAGGTTAAATTATTAATTTAATGTGCATGAATATTTCCCTTAATGAAGCTTAATAAACTGGTTAATTAGTTAAGCTCTCAGAACCCGTTTAACCATTCACACTTTATTCGAACTTTATTATTATTGTTTCACTTTTTCTTAGACATTAGATCATGATGGCTTCTCTTCCACCTAGCCAGTTATTACCTAATTTTAAACTAATAAATCAAAAATAGTTCATTACAATCAATTATATTATGTGCATAACTACATTGGAAGAATGTCTCGCATAAACACCACTAATATATGTCATTAAAGGATAAAGATCGTATTAAAACCTTTTGGATGAAATGCCGATATGGCAACAAAAGTTATATAGTTATTTATTATATAGTTTCTTTAAGGTATCCTTTATCGGTCAGGAAGAGAAAATTCCGGTGTGGAAGTTTGCTCTTCACATCAACGAAGATTTAGGAATCCGAGAAGGAAGTGAAAAGAATTTACGAGGGGAGAAAAACAATCGAAAAAATTATTCATTTAGAATGCAGAGGCGCATCTGAAGATAAGAATAGAAAGAATTTTTCACAGCCGAATAAAAGGCCGCAGGTGATAAAATTTTAATGCATGGGTTCTAACGAGGATCTTGATTCGGTAAACGAGATTTTCGAGCTGTGGAAACTCTAAGCTACATTTAAACTCAAAATGATCAGAATACATATCATGCTGTAAAAAGATTAAGATTCAATTTTAAAATTTCCTTCACTATTCATTTCAAATTCAATTTTAGGGAAAAGATCGTCCAGTGAATATTTTATTCTGATCCTCTACGCTTCATGTATTAGAACCTAATTCTAAGTTGAAATTGTTATTCTGAATGCTTTGACGTACTATTACCCTATTTTAACCTATGTAATTGCATGTAACTTATGGCTTCACAAAATACTCGTAATCAAGCGGATACTAAATCACTATTGATTCTTTAGAAGAATTTTAAACTGCCTGTCATTACGAAATTTTCCAAAGCCTGTCTTCAAAGGTAAAGTTCTTGATAAGATTTTTTCACCTTCTTAAAGGAAAGTAATTACAAAAATCTTATTTTCATAATACACTATGATCAAGCATACATTTAGATACAATGAAGCTATACACTAAGGACAAGCATATGCCAATGTTACTACACACATCTATTTTTAAAATGAATATTCATAAAATTAGAATTAAAATAATTAACTTCTTGTAAATGAAAATGCATATAAGAGAAAGGCCTGTTTTCAAATCATTGACGAATGTTATTTTGTTTCATCTTTCTGCGTATATAATCTTAGACTTCGTCTGATTGCAAATCGGATTCAAGTTTTCTGTGAAATCGCTGCATCATATAATGTTCCGAACAAGCAAATCTACATTTTCATTTCATCTTGTTAAGTTTATCAATAGAGGTACCTTGACTTATGAACCGCTCCACGTATGTACGAACTTTTCGATAGACGAAATTTCTTCTTACGCCATCTTGAATTCTAGATACGAACTTAATTTCGAGATTCGAACCGAAAATATCGAAAAGTATAATGGAAGAACCAATTAAATCCTTGAGTAGAGGTTCAATTGTATATTGATGTATGTAGCCTATTATCAAAGCATGTTAGTAGAACTAATATCATCTGATTATACTATGAAGAATAATTTCCATGAAAATGAGGCAACTGAGATGGACGTTTTAAGCACGAAACTCAAGTTATAATACTTCATTTTATACGGTTCAATTGAATATATACGGATTTTATATTCCTTAAAACGTTAATAGGTAGGCTATGAAGCCAAACCATTGCAATGCAGATCTTTTCCCTATTCACTCCGTTCCAGTTTCAACTTCGCGCAAAAAATATCCAGGTTTTAATGTCATGCAAACCATCGTGTCGGACAAACATCAAACAACTTTTATCCCCTGAGATCCCCAGATTCAAAATCAAATACCCTCCCACGCTTCCAGCCCCATCGTTAAGGAACTTGCGCGAAGATTTTCATTTAAAGTGTCCGGAATCTTAAAGAGTAACTCCGAACATGCGCAGCAGGGTAAACCATGATTCTTGGAAGTTCATAAGCCTAATGTCTCTAACGAAAACCATTAAATATTTATGAAATGGGGTTTTCCTGAGACGGCCGAAAAAGTATCGGCGGGAGACTCGCTACATTATCTTACCCTTTAGTTCTCGGACGCCACGCCAGTACCCTGGGGGAATTTTCGTGGGGGCAGGAGAGGTGTATGCATACATATACACAAGAAAGGATTTAAGTTCCCGGTTTTGGAGGGTAGAGAGAGAGCCTCATATGGTTTAGGAAAAGAGGAGAAATGCAATAGCGGGAGCTGAGCATCACTTTTGCCAGTGGGCATACAGTCCCAGTGCGAAAAGGACCACAGTGTACCTCATCGCGTATGCTACCGTACAAGAGGATTTTTTTAAGACTCTTGTCTTTGCTGGTTGAATAATGGTTGGCGGGGCCTAAGGTCAGACTTTCTGCGGTTAGTGCGAGGCAACGAAATAATAGGAGCGGAGCGTGGGAAGGGATGAGAGAGCAGAAGTTAAGATATAATTAACAGCGGTAAAGCTCTACCCGGATTCTGGAAGTGATTCAGTCGCTGCTGTAATAAGATGGCTATATCTTAAACGATTTTCCAGCAGCTTCGCTACAGTTTGTCGATTCTTACTTGAGATTCATACTCAACGTTAATTAAATTAATAATTAACAGCGGATACATTAGGCTTATGAATATTTTCGCGCGAGAGTAATGCGTGCTTTAATGAAAGTAAACTCACTCCGATCAGCGACCTCGGTTGACTCGGCATTTAATTTTAATTATATAGCCGAAGAAAAGCAAATATAATTACATCCACATACATCACTTGGCTTATTTGAGCAAATAGGAGCGTTTCTTTGAAAGAAAAATGAAAGACTGAAATTCGAATCACCACCAGCCTATAATACTTCAAATCATGTCTCAAGAGTGAAGTTAAAAGGCTCTGCTACCAATATTGAGGTCCCTAATGTTAACCCAAATAGAAAGCTATTTTATTTCTTCCTGCGAGAGCTGAATGAGTACTCCGAGGGATTGGATAAAGAGCCCAAAAGAAAAACGCTTTGTAAAATTCCACGTGAAAGATTTTATTGTAAATTAGGCTTCGTTACATTTGTAATATGAATAATGTTTTACATTAATACCTTTTTTAAAACTTCATTATTTTACAGGCATAATTTTTGATTGGCCCATTATTCCAATCTACATTCTCTGCGCACAATTGAGATAGATTATTCATTTAACCCCGAATTCTTCAGTTCTTCCCTTTAGTCTATTAGCTGTGCTTAAAATATGAGGTTTTATGGAGCAACCATGCTTTTACTAGCAGTACCTCTTCCAATAATGGAATATTCAGACATTGAAATGTGGCTTACCAGGAAGCTTTGAGACTTGGATAAATTTATAACTGCGAAAGCTACGGCAGAAAGTTAGAAGCCGCTTGCTAATCAATAGAGAGGAGTTTAGTATTCCTCTACTATGAATGCTAGCTGCTATTCATGAAGCAAAGATAAACAGCCACAGAGAACATAAATTTACATAAATGGTCACCTCAAAATAACACACGGGAAAGATGATTTATTAACCGATATCTTCGCAATTCTCGGAAAAACGGGACTCATTCTATTGCTTTGGGAGTAGAGGACGGTCCGAATGAAAAAAGAAAAAACAATCAAAAGCTGAATTGATCGACTCGACGTACTATGCAAATGATACTATGAAAATTGCAGGAAAATCGTGCAGATTACAATAGAGATTAGAAATACGCCTACTTTAAAAATGCGATAGATAACCAGCAAAACTTTCTTGTCGGTCTCGCACAAATGGACTCCCAGGCATTAATATGCATGCGATGACTCTGGAATAAAACATTTCCGGCTGTGCAATTGCATTAAATGGAGGAAGTCGTAACACAACCGAGGGAAAGAAAAAGAGGAGAATGGACAGCTAGAGACAAATGCTGAGAGGAAAGGAGTCCACTCGAATATTTAAATTACCATAAATGTATAACGTGAAATAATTCCTAGGACGCCGAGCAGGTCTCGAAACGCATGCGGGCTAACGAGGAAACTGCCCTTTGGAGGGAAAGAGTGGAGAAACTACTCGCATTAACCCACAATTGTTTCGAAACCCTCATCAAGGGGGTAGCGCGAGGAAGGGGAGGGACGAGAAGGGGTTTATATAGAGAGATAAAGATAGAGGAGCGCGTTGAATCGGAGAGAGGAAGAGGAGATTTGCATGAGAAGAGCGGCAGCATATAAAAGGAAGTTTGAAAGGAGAAGAAAGGCGGTGATGATAAATTAATTAAAGATAGACGAGGTGTGAATGTATAGGGCGAGGGACAAACAAGAGAAGAAGAAATGGAGGAGATCAGCGTCAGAAGAGTGTGAATTTTAGTGTCCTTGCTCCATCTTCAAGGGACTCGTTAGGCGAGAGTTCTTCGTTGATCGTAATGAAGGATGTAACTAACTCGTAGTTCTGCTGCGTTGAAGTTGACTCCCTCTTTCTCAGTCTTCCGTATTTTATAATTCGAGGTTTAAAACTTTGAGAACGATGGAAAATTCATCACTCTGATATTAACGAAATGTGACCGTATTTCATTCAATACTTTGCGAAAGCTTTAATAGATATCATATCCAATTTAAATGAAAATATTTCATTACAGATCGAAGGAATGACAACTTTTTGAACTGGAATTTTTTTTAGGGTACTGAAAATATTTTCTATTTTATGCTTTTATTGTCTTGTGAACTTAATAGAAAAGAAATCGTAGCTACTAAATATGAATAGAAATCTATAAGATTATACGTTGATGCAATTTTTGCAACAAATAAGTAATAACATTCACAGTCACAGGCGAGGTTTTGTGGGAATCCATCATGTAGAATAAAGAAAGGCGCTGTACTTTTTCCATAAAAAATATTTTCACAGATCTTCCCCCTGATTCAATGCACTCTACCATCCACAAATTGCTATTTTCTACCTGCAGTTCCGCGTCCTAACCACTGATCCCACCATTTCCTCCCTTCTCTGTCCAACTTCTCCTCTCCCAAATTTTTCCCTAAATCCCGACTTTTCCGCTAGTCTTTCTGCGTGTATAAAATTGTTTACGGAAATTGCCATCTGATGATGACGATTGTCACCTGATGATGACGATTAATCGTCAAAACCTGGTTGAGTAAATCATTAAATTAATTTTTTGGCGAAGAAAGTACAACGTCTCGCTTCATTCTGTATATAAGTAAGCTGAAGTAGATAGTTGGTCTGAGAAAGAATATCGCATTACCAAAAGATACGGCCGTAAGACGAATTTTCTGAAACCATTCATGAAATGGTATGTTTCTGTATAAAAATTATCCAAGTTAAGTAAATGCAAGTTCACATAAATTTCCTCACAACGCAAATCGTTTGCTTTGTAATGAAACAATCGGAGTGCGTATCTCAAATACATTTCTGTTTTCACGTCAAAGCGCAATGTCTGCCATATTAATCATTTTCTTGTCTTGAGAAATAGATTTATGTGGAAAATTACTTCTTTTTACGACAATTCAATTACATAATCGTCAAGTAAATACAAAAATAATACCAAGGATTAATCGGGAGATGGGACTCTTTAGTGTCAATTTTGCCCAATAAAGACAATTTTAGGTTAAATAATAGGAGTCTTTCCCTTTTATTTATAAGCTTATGGTATCTCAAAATTACTTACAGGTAGCATTAATAATGTTAGATATTCCATCTATCAAAATTCGGCTGAAAGTTTATTATAATTTATTCTGGTTTGAAAATTCCTTAATTATCGCAGAGAAAATGAAAGCATAAGTTTTTTCAAGAGATTATTGCATAGTGTAAAGATATTTAGTTTTTTAATGATGATATGAATATGATAAATTTTAAGGGATAACTGATAAACCTTAAATTAAGTCATGTAATTAAAATATCATTACATCATTTCATATTTATAGTATTTATATTACGAAGCCTTCAGAAATCACAATTTCAGGGTGTAAGTAAAATCCTCACCAGAATTTTGATCTCACTTACATATATATTCTTTTCATCATAAGTTCCCCATGATTTTCACTCTTTTTAGATTAAAGGCACTCACTCATACATATTCCGAGAGCATTGGCCGTCTCTTCGCTTTCATTCCTGTTTGATACTTCATTCCCCTTAAGCGCGAGTAAAACCAAGAATGAATCTGTGGGGTCTCAAAAACAAACAAGAATTCTTGATTTACATATCTGAAGGAGACCGAAGAAAGTTCCCAAAAACCTTCAAATTAAATTCCCCAAAAACTTTCACTATTCCCGAGAGTTAATAAAAGGAGTATCAACTTTTATTTCTTCGCCCCTTTTACTTTCGTAAATCATAAAATATTCCCTTGTTAATTACATTCCTCCATGATATCTACCTGTAAGCTACTGACTGAATATCACTTAACGATTCCATTAATTTTCTGTGGAATAGAATCAATAAATCGTAAAGAGTACAAGGAAAATAGTATCATTGAAAAATTTCTTACTGCAAGGATTAAAATCGCGCACAATTACATCCACCTCGATGTTGCAGTTAAATCAAATTATTTTAAACAAATTAACAGCTCAATTATAGTGGAAAAACTTTTCAAAATGTTGGGACAAAGAAGCTCATTGGAAAAGTGCTCTTTTGGATAATGAAGGTCATGAAGAGGATAGGTCGCACCGTCTTGCTTGCTTGTCCTAAATGTCAAAATAAAGAAAAAATGGTGAAATTAGCCTCTTCAGTTAATAAGGTTATGTTACGAAAAATTTTAAGTTCGACCAACTAGAAATTTTCAGAAAAAATCAGATACATCTGAGGATGTAATTTTTTTATTTGAATTTTTTCTTTGGTTTCCCTTAGATTCTTCAATAAAAATATATATTGTAATCATTTGCAACGTAGAGTTACATAATTTCTCTCTAAAAATATGTTTAGATACTACAGAGTTTTATAAGCTGTCAAAAACTACAAACAAGATCGTTAAAAATAAAATAAATACAAAAAAGGAGAAAATTCTAGTTCTAATGCTCTATTTTAGCGTCCTCTTTTTTTTCTGTGAGTAAAATAAATTTTACTTATGTCCAAGAAATACAGGCAAAGTTAATTAATTTTCTCGTAAACTTGGGATAATTCTCATAAACTAATAGAGCCATCCCAAAAAACTGTTAATTAACGAGGAGTTTCGAAAAGAAATGAGTATATACTCTCTATTTTAGGACACAAGGACCTACCGAAGGTAGAGCACTTAAGTAAGTAATACTCTCTATATATTACCTTTTCAAATTTTCAGATATTATACTTGCCAGGATTCGCTTGAAAGTTCCTTGCCCAAATATCCATTTCATACAAAAGGGTTAATCAGTTATGTTAGACTGTTGCAGACTAATTATGCTTTCACATAAAATGTACTTCTAAGAAAGAGTGGAAGAATATTTTAATAAGAATGTACTAAATTAATTTACAAAGAAATGGTAGAGTGACAAAAGTCTAATGAAATCGCAAAAAAATATTATACATCGCGTTTGCGACTAGAATTAAAGTATTTTTCAGTAAAAACTTCGTAATTTTAAGGCATGTTAAAAAACGTAGTTCTTCAAATTAAAAGATTCCCCTTATACATGGATTCCCTCTCTTTTGCATCTAATCGAGATATACTCCTACGTATAGACGAGTTATTACATGTTATCATACCCTAACAAAATGAAACTAGTTCCTATTCTCGGATCCTCCGTTGAACCAGGAAAAATTATAAAGCTGAATCAGGAAGGAAACCAGAATTCTGATATTAGCTTTTCTGCAGAAAAACTAATAATGGCTACCCGTATTTTCCTACAAGCAAAAAACATAAACCCAAAAATTTAAATTAGGGGAAATAAACACTGGGCAAAAAAATCGGCATGAATTCCTAAGTGAGTCTCGAAATTCAGTTAAGTAAAAAAAAACATTTAGAGATGCAAGGTAGGTTACCTTTTTCCGTGGGAGAGGTAACCGAAATAATTGATACTTGGTGGGAAAGAAAAAAACGTGAGCAGGAGAGAGGAGAGAAAGATGCATCCCAGAGAGCTTAAAAACCTTTGGAATAAAGGAGAAATCCGAAGAGGCCGAGGAGTAGAAGCAGAGGGTTTTGGGATAGAGGAGGCGTCAAGGCATTGTTAAGGGTGTGAGATAACAAAAGAAGCAGGTATAGCGTGAGTGGGTGGGAAACCACCCCTTGGAGGCCAAACTGAGGCAGATAGGGAAAAGCGAGAAATACCAAAGAGGGGAAATTGCGAGGGTACGGTGAGATAGCAAGGGAAAATAAAAATTGAGAGAGAACGAGAGAGAGAGAGAGTGAAAAAGAGAGAAAACAAAAGGGTGTGAAAAGAGTGGAAGAGACTGAAAGAAATTGAAATTTTGTGAAAGAAGAGTGAGTTAAAGTGAAAAGAAGTGGACAGGGATATATGGGTAAATAAGGGAGAATTTTGACGAGAAACTGGGCTTCTTTCTCGTATAAGAATAAGTAATCCAAATTTTACGACTTAGATTCCTTAATATCTCTTTAATTTTCACTCCCAAAAGGATGTATTGATCTAAAACAGAAGGCAACAGAAGTATGTGTGAGAGCGAACGATCTGTTAATCGTTTCTGTACATTTTATATCTCTAAAGTCATCAGACCGAAGGCTGGTTGAATCCTCATACCCTCCATCATTAGCTACGAAAAGCTATGGAAAGAGAGAATGAGGCTTACTATGCAAGATACGGAGAGAGGCAGTTTTCCGCTGTTATCTTCAAAATGGTTGGCAAAAGTCCACTTGGAAAGTAGGAGTAAAATTATAATCCTGTGAATTAAACTTTTAATGGCATTCATTAAGGATATACCTAAACAAATTCTATTATTTATAATCATTTATTTCAGTAGCTTTCATATTATCGCAGAAAAGAATAAAATTGAGACTAAATTTTCTCCCTCCTGTACCAAAAGACAAATGAAAACTTTCTACATTTACAACTACATTCGACAAAGGTAACTCTCATACATTTACATCGCCACGAACTAATTTCTAAGCAATTATGTACGTCCTACGAGCAAAAATAGTTTTTAATATAACGATTCCTGGATATGAGGCAAATTAGATCTAAAGGTTTCAATTAAAATTAAGTTACACAACGCAATTACGATACATTGCAAAATAGATGAATTAATGTTTTAATCAAAATTAAATAATCATTGAATACTAGGGGATACATTTCCGTAAAATTCCGTTCACTTACTTATCGTACTTTCACTAATTTATTGTACGAGACCCAAGGCTAATTTGTCTCATTCCAGGAAGAAAGGTTATTTTATAGAATTGTACTATTTACCTTCAATTTAAGATCGATTGAAGGAAAATTTAGAATAATAGAAAAATATCTCGGCTGTAAAGCTTTTCTTAGCGTTGTCAGAATAATTCCGGTAGTGATACGTCCAGCAGTCGTTCCATCCAGAACTTTATTGTTTCATATGGCCTCTTTAGAATCACTTTACATGTTTATACCTTTCATCGCTATATAGCCATTTTAAAAGTTTCATCATTCAGAATCATTGAAGATGGCAAATCATTCCGTAATTTTTATTATAGCCTAGATGGGTTATATTATAGATATATTACCATCAGAATAACTCCAAATAAAGGCAGGAAATCCTCTCAGATGAATGATTCGTTATGAATTCGAGAGGAATATTTTTCAATCATCCGTATTTCTCATGTGCAATAGTGATGAAAGATGGGAAGAAGCAAGAAGTAGCGTCACAAGAAAAGGGGTGAAAAGTGCCGAAAGAGAACTTGACACAGGGAGCGAAAGGTCGTAAAGCATTGCGAGACAGAAAAAGAGAGAAAGGTGAAGGAAAGGGATATATCCGTTTTGTACGAGACTGTATGCTTCCAGAGGGGAATAAAAAGAAAGAATTTCGGGAAGAAAAGGAGCAGTGAAGGTTTAGAAATAGGAAACAAAGGGAAGAACACCGGAGGAAATGGCGAAACGTTGAAGACAATGAAATGTAGATGTGAAAGAAAGGGAGGTTTTCGTAGAACGAGCAAAGGAACGAGAAGAAATACGATTCGGAATTTGGATAGGGAAAATATACGGGGATAGGAATGCGGATTGAAATGATAGGTATGCACGAGATCATGCAAAGCGAGTAAGATAAAGAAAGTCTATGAGTTGGAAGAGATGAATAAGGGGATTTTCATCAGAAAGGAATGGCTTTCGCATACGGCGAAAGGAATCTGGAAACTGAATCGATAAATTCCATTGAGAGATGCAGTATTTGCGTGTTTTCGAACGAATATTGTCACAACAGAGCATTGAACATTCATAAGGCGTGATCTGAACAATCTTCCCAGAAAGACGAATTGTAAATGGTCTGATAAACAATAAACCTAGGTTATAGATCTCTCTCCTCGGGTTTCTTAAATTCGAGCTGCTTGTAGCAGACCGAATTTCATCAATGAGTTACATTGATTCTAAGTTGATTATTGATATAAACAGCACAGATTCAAGCTATTTAATATTTCTATTATATAAAAGCGCATTTACTGAATTAAGGATGCTACTTGTATAGCCCTCAAAACATTGGTTCTTATTAACACTCATTCGTGTTTCTTACGTCTAGATGGCGTCAGCGAGACTAAGAAACTATGTTATTATTAATTATGTTTTAAGCGTTCTCAGAGTAATTTCAGTGGTGTCATATGTAGATAAGATTATGTTAACACATAATCAATTTTGTAATGATTTTGGTAAAGATGTGAATCAATCTTGTATGCTACCTTGGCCAATCTGACTGTGAACGTATTGTTATAGAAATTGATGCGAGGACAAGTCGTTTTACGGACTGATTCTTTCCGCGAATGATACACAACAACAATAAGTAAAATGGGCAACTTGAACGCTTGGTGTTTACACATTCTGCCACACGCCGAAAGGCAGATTGCAGGGTATTTATTTGGAAGTAGATGTATTTCTCTTAAACTGGAACATAAAGAGAAAAGGGCTTACAAAGCACAATTATATCTTGGCGAAAATGTTAGACCTTAAAAGATAACGAATACTTAAAATTTCAATTAGTGGACGTTTGCCGCTTTCGTTTCACACTTAAAAATTTCTACCGCAAAACAAATGTTATTAAATTAAAGCGATTAATAAAACAAACGTGGACTCCAGGACTATTCACTGAGCCTAAAATAACAAAGAACCCCGAGAAAATGCAGATAAGCGTGTCTGGTTAGAATCGCAGAGATGAAATTTAAAAGAGTCGAATGGAAATATTTACTTTTCCAGCCTAATTTGAGCTAAGAGCCCCAAGTTAAATCAAAGATAATAAGAAAACGTGTAGCTGGCATTAAAAGATAACCGGATATCTCATGTGCGGATGGTTATCAGGCATGGTTTACTTAACGAGAAACTTTTCCCTGATATACTTTAACAGACCATAAAATACTAGCAAAATAATAAGAATTTCGTTGGAGTTTACGTAAAAATATTCCCGATGATAAATGCTTAGTGAGAAGGAACTGAAAAACTCTTCATTTCACAGGAATTTCATGTTTTTCATGAAACACGAGAACATTGCACAGCAAGGAAAGAAATAATTATTGAGTGAATCATAAATGAAAAAACTAAAATCTGAAATAATTATTGAAACATGGAAATGAAAAGAAAATATACAGTAGAGATCTGAAGTACAAATACCAGCAAAATACAAAGGGAACCAAAATATATCCCTTAATAAGAATAATTTGCTGCTCATACCTTCCTGAGGATATTTTTAAAAATATAGAGAAATATTCTATGAAAATATTGAAGTTATGTTAACCTTTACACGGATAAGAGGGGTCAAATTTGATCCCACAATTACATTACCTACGTTTTCGTGCAGAAATATTTCCTGTCACTTTCATGTTCCATGTAATTACCCATTTTTTTCCTGTTTTATACTTCGGAGGAAATGATTTATTTTTAATTTCTTTTTTCTCTTTCAAAGTTCTCAAGATACTGGATGGGGTCATTATAATATCTAATATAAATGTTACATGTTAGATTTTGTAATATATATAATGTCATATACTATAACAATACACGACACATTTATTACACTTAGATCAAGGTTTCAGCGTGCGGCAGATTTAGGAGCTTCTGCAACAAATAGGGGGCTAGTGGGGGCTATCATTCCAATTAATTAGGCAATGTAAAGCATGAGGAAAGAACTTAATTATTAACTTAGTTAATTTATATTTTAACAGTTTAATTTACAGACTTTTTTAAAATTAACATACTTAGTAGAAAGAAATAATGATTTGGGTCGAATTTTACCCCACTTAACTTTTCAGGTAATAATTTGGGCTCGCCCGTTTAAAGGTTGAGCGGTTTTTCATTTCTTGATATACATTATTATTAGTATATATTGATATAAACAATTGTTCTAAAAAGCGAAGCAGAGATCGAGTTTGCTTGTAACATTTATGGTTAGGTGCTACGATGAGTTAAATACCATATTAATGAGTATATTGCAGTTATAACATCTTTTCTTTATTTTCACTGTTTAAACTACAGACGAGAGCAATTACGGAGCTAATGAAACGGCCCTTCAGTGCACTTCTTCAATGAATTTAGAAGCGATTACTCGTTATTTAATCAATTAAACGCAACTAGTACGCAAAGCAACAACAATCATAAATTTCACAATTTCCCTTCGAATTCAATTCCATCATGTTAATTAACAGATGGAATTAATTATAACAGACCAATCAAATGAACATGGATTTGGTTATTCGCCAGGCTGAGTAAACTTATTAATCATGTTAAAATAAACAAATCTTTTATTGTGTAGTGGCATATAAATATACGGCTCCTTACAGATTAAATGTCCTTCACATATTTGCTAAATATGTTTTACGTTTTGGTGCACTACATTAATTCTCTAACAGGAAGTCACAATGGAAAATTCGTTAATTGACGAGAAAATATCAACCATCGTTGCAGAAAATCAAGACTAACTTCCTAGTTTCCAAGAAAATCACGGGAAAATAGTTTCATAAAGATTAAAATTTGTAAACTCATTGATTACGCAATTAAAATACATAGCTAGGCACAACATTAAACCTCCTGATAAAACCCAATTCCTCTTCGATTTTGCGTTATATTTCGCATAATATGTGAGAATAAACTCCTAATTATCTACTCCAAACTTTCCCCGCATCCGCAAAAGCCTCAGGATGACTTTGGAAACCGGATACTTTCAGGTCGGCAGATAACGTTGGCGAGAGTCTGCTCAGAATAATCGATTATCATGATCAAAGCAGATGAAAGGGTCCTGGAACCTGCAACTATAAAACGTGGAGCTGACAGAAATATAATGGAAATGGCTAAAGAGGTAGATCTGTATAGAAAAAATATCATCCCTCATTAATGTGGTACTTTGCGCTAAGTACTGATATACACGTAAAAATTCATACTAAATTCAGGAAAAAGGATGTTAGTTATCGATTTCCTACAATTTCAATGAAAAGCGAGGATGATTCTATTATCTATGCTGGTGCGTAGGCGCTCATTGCAATATTGGGAAAATACCAACTACCATTTCGTTTCCTGTGAGATACTTTGTAAACTAATTTTGTAATCAAAATATACCAAATGATATAGGCTTAAGTTTAACTTTTTAGCAGTACAAAAAAATCGAAATTTTCTAAGGCCCTGTCTAATTATTAACCCTCTATGGATCACTTACAGGGTCGGTTGATGATACTCCTCGATTTTTTGTGGTGATAATGATGATAATCTATATGAATTTGGTTTTGGCACTGATTTTTTTGGTCTAATGCACTTCCTGCCGTCGGTACTTAATGAAATAATCGGGCACACACAACCAATTACAACCCTAACCAGGAAAGTCCGAATAGCCTATACTCGAACCCGAGCCCTTGGAGTTGGAGTGCTGCACTCTAACCACTCCGCCACTCCAGTCTTTCGTGGATCATCATCACTTGAAAACAACGTTATAAATGCTCACCCCTATTAATTATTTGCGTAATATTGCGTTTATAGTAAAACAAAATATAAGTGTACATTACTTATATGATTCTCTGACCTAAAATTAAGATTGGTCTATTAAAAGATAGTATCCAGAGTGAGTAATGTTAATTTTCTTATTTGTCCTCACCATCCTTTAGCTCCCATTTGTTTTCCCGAAAACCATTATCTATTGGGTTTATCTTTCTTTTAAATGTTTTTAAGTATGAAGACTGACATAGGAAGTAAAGTGAAGGCGTACCCAACCTTAAATAACTAGCTAACTAAAAACTTAAAATGTTAATCGACCTTTGTAGAATTTAAACTTTGATATTCCTGTTTATCACTTTAATAATATAACATTGTTTATATTTAGCCTGAATTTTGCAGATTACTAACTCATATATTATTGAAAATCCAATATATTTACAAGCACCATTTACTTAATTAATGTTTACGATACTAAAATCCATGCTTTATTCTAAATTAAATAGTCAAATAGGAGATATTATTTTTTCTGGTAGTCCTATTTCTTCTGAATATGTCAAAGCATCGACAAAACTGCCATTCGAAATCCTCAGCGAGAGTGGTAAAGTGTTTTTTCTTTAAAAATTTGTGTCATAAAATTTCACAAATCTACGCTTGATGGAACCAATTTTAACTAAAACCTTTCATTCGTCATTTTCTTTAATTTACAATCTTTATAGAATGTTCATGCAAATTCAATTCGCAAACGGAAAGATTAATGCAGATCATTTCATTTTGGTTAATTCGACCAACAGATGATTTTCGCCTGTACTGGGTTCGATTTTAAGTTCGTGCAGGATACTTCTGAATGCATTAATTCACCATCTAGACTAAATTACCCGAAAGCATTAAGGCTGATAAACAATCGAAAAGTTCTCAATAGAGATAAAATTTCGTACAACGAGTTTCTTTGACAAATAAGTAAAAAGGCTTCTTTAAGCTGTTTGCGGAATGGTTTACCTTCCTACCACCTGAACGATCTCCGAAATTAATATCTTCAAAGAAGACAGATGACGCGAGAGGACATCAGGGGCAAGAAAGATAGCAACCAGAAAAGTAGAGCAATAAACCCGGAAATATACTGCGGTTCCTTAGTCGATAAAAATATGCCACCGGTAAAGAGCGAAGCTGGATGAGAAGGAATGGTTTGAAAATTGAGAAAAAACACGTATTAGAACAAAAGATGAAAAGCATCCCAGATAAAAAATGGGAAAAAAAGGGACTAAAACTCCAAGTAACATCTATTTGAAGAGAAAAAAATGGGCGTGGAGCAGGTACGAAGAATGTTGATAACGGCGGGAGATCAAGAAGCACCGTGTAGGGGATTTTTTGCGTCCTTTTTCTTTAAGCTAGAGGCTCTGATACCCTGGGGATGTAGGCTGAGGGAGAGAAGGTTGAGACAAAGGAAAATAATGCCAAAAGAAAAAATACACGGGGAAGATGCGAGAAACAAAGGAGAGATGGGAGGCTCGTGCACAGAAAAGTAAAAAAAGAATGAGGAAGCGTGTAAAAGTTTGAAAAAGATATAATGGCGGAGGAGATGGTGATAGGGTGGCCTCAGAGAGGGTAAAGTGGTGTTTGGTGGAAAGGAGTAAAGTGGTTGGACGGGGAGGGTGAATGGACAAAGTAGTGTAGGTGAACAGGTAGATATGAAAGGAGAGGAAGAAAGTGGAAACGAGATTGAAAAATATGGGGAGAGAAGTTCATATCTTTACAAAAGATGGAAAAAGATAAAGATTAGAATGAAATTTGTTGAGCAAGTTCCACATAATGTCATGCGGAGACATGAGATATCCAAATATTATTTCGCAAAGGTCGAGAGAAAGGGATGTGAGAGTGAAAAACAGAGAGAACATGCAGAGGTCATGCAAAATACAGAATCATTGCTTTATTGATAGGCGTTTGTGTTCAGATGAGCAAGCATATTAATGTTATGATAACCGGAATTGTAGCTGAATAGCAGAATTCTCTCTCTCTCTCTCATAGAAGGTTAAAAAAACAGTTTTCTCTATGCGTTCGGACTACAGAGGCGAATTGTTTGCAGTGAAAATTTTAGCGTATCGATTTCTAATTCACGATCTACATAAATTAAGATTTTATGAGTTTGCTACAGGGTATGCGAGCAACATTACCCTGAATGCTTTCATTTTCAATAGGAAGTTTAATTAATTTCACGATAATTGAAATGCTGTGCTGAGGTTCTCAGAGCATCCTTGATGTTTGATGAGAAATTAACATTTATAAAAATATCTTATTAGAAACATGTTTTACGTAGCTTAAATTAAATAATTATATTACGTGCTAAATGAAGTCGGTTCAATCGCTGTACTCTCACATGGAAGAGGTATATCTACATCTGCATTTATACCTTGCAAGCCACCTTTCGGCGTGAGGCTAGGGGTAAGTATAGAGGCACGTAATCGAAGTTACTATATTACTATAAGTGGAATTTTCGAAAAGTGCAATAAGAAGAATGCCAAACAGAAAACAAGATTAACTAACATCAATGATTAATCAAATTATGGCTAGAAAAATAATTGTTGAATAACAAAATATTTGCAGAGCAAGAAAGAATAGTAATAGAAGAGTTCTCTTAAGAATAAACTTACTCTTAGGTATCTGAGAGAAGATTCCGATTAAACAGGTAGCCTAGATAAATATAAGGAAGGCTTCCTTGGAAAAGCAAAACTCTCTCTCTGTAAGATAGGAGGAAAGGAAGAACAAACAACCACACAAAAATATATCGGACGTGGCTAATATAAAATGTTCTCCTTCGATGGCTGATTAGGTAAAGTAGGTAAAATAATCGGAGATAATCGCCTTTTCCTCCTATATTTAATATGAGATAGGCAATGACAGGGCTGATAACTTCGAGAAACAGTTATCTCGAAATAAGTATGCGAGTGTGGTATCCGCTCAAAAGAAATACTTGCTTCTTCTGGAGTAATAACATATTCTGATATTTTGTAACTGATTTCAAATGATCTGTAAATACATTTTTAGAAGCTCTAGCAGGAAGCATATGAGCTTCTTTGAAAACTATTTTAAAGATAAATCATACTCCTCAAAGGGTGTACTGTATGTAAGTAATCACATATTCCTTCAGCAAAGGGATCCTTATCAAATAACCGAATTAGTAGAATGCGAAAATAGCCTTATATCTATATTATTTCCTTTGAAATAACCAAGAATCTTAAGAAAATAAGATAAAGATGCAGATGTATGAGAAAGTGGAGGCTAACAAAGACATGAATCATCTTTTCTTTCATCTAAAGCTTAGTATACTACTGAGGGTAGACGATTCGCAAAAGAGTATCAGCCAATCAAAAGAAAAGCACACGGATAAGAAAACAGAAATGCTCTCCGTGTAAATTCTGCAGCAAAAATGATTTTAAAATCGGACGGAACATTAGTAATTCAGAAATATGTAAACAAACACAGACCGACAGATGTGGCAGCGAACATTTTGTCGCGGTTTAGGCACCGGCATTACGAAATCGGATTTAAATCTCGTTAATATTAGTAAAACTAAAAACAGAACTTACTCAATTAAAAAAAATTAAATTAAATAATTAAAGGAATTACCTGAGTGTAGGCGTTTAGCGCTTATCTCATCTAGCAACAGGGCGATATTAATCATAATTGGTACGTATAATTACTGACACACATAATTAGTGTTTGAACCTAACACTGGAACGGGATTGATTACAGTTTACGGTTCTATAAGTTCTATAATTTCAACTTTACGATTCGGGCTCGGCTTTCACTGCGGCAGTTGTATCGGTTTTTGGGGTATCAGATTTCGGTTATTTTCCGGTTCGCTACTCTAGTGGCAGACGAAAGAAACAATCTGATGGATTCGTTTCCGCAGAAAGAAAGAATAAGGGGAGAAAATTAGAAGAATTGAAAGAAAGCAATGCAAAAGCACTTAGAAAAGGTCAAGGTCGATGAGGAATATGAAAAAAAAGAAGAAGGGGAAAGACACGAAACTTGAGAGAGGGAACGATTCGTAAGAGGTCCGGGAAGAGAAAAATTGAGCCACTTAGGAAGCAATGCAAATTAGGCAAATAAAGGCATTATTCGGTGACATAAGAATGATGATTGAAAGAGAAAGACGATACATCTGAAAGGGAAAGGGAATAAACACAGTCGAAGAAAGGAACCCGCCGAGGAAGGATGAAAGGTAAATGAGAAATTAGGGGAAAGGCAAGGAGGAAGAATCGGGCAAACATCGAGGCAAAATACGGGGAAAAATGAACGCGCAAATTGGGGGGGGTAAGTTGGGGATGGAATGAAAAATAAACGCCCT